>JAEIGO010000967.1:0-410000 GCA_018903765.1 Drosophila aff. chauvacae BK-2020
TATTATCATGCTTGTCCAAATTATTCGAAAAATGCCTTCTAACGCGCATAATACCATATATGGGAGCCCACAACATTATCCCAGCCCATCAATTTGGCTTCAGAGAAAAACACGGAACTATAGAGCAAGTAAACAGAATAACATCAGAAATTCGCACAGCCTTCGAACATAGGGAATATTGCAGCGCGATATTCCTCGACGTATCTCAAGCATTCGACCGCGTCTGGCTCAAAGGTCTCATGCATAAAATTAAAACACACTTGCCCGGGTACACTCATAAACTCCTTGAATCCTACCTCTACAATAGAGCCTTCGCAGTAAGATGTAACACAACAATTTCCGACAGCTACACTATAGAAGCTGGGGTCCCACAAGGTAGCGCACTTGGGCCAACTTTATTCGTCCTCTATACAGCAGATATTCCCACGAGTGACCGACTAACAACATCCACCTTCGCCGACGACACTGCGATCCTTAGCCGCTCCAGATGCCCAGTCCGTGCAACAACCCAACTCGCCAACCACCTCTTGGTAGTCGAGAAGTGGCTATCTGACTGGCGTATTAAAATAAACGAACAAAAGTGTAAACACATAATGTTTACCCTTAACAGACAAACCTGCCCTCCGCTCTGTATGAATAGCACGCAGATCCCCCAAGTTAATGAAGTAACGTATCTCGGCATCCACCTCGACAGACGTCTAACATGGCGTAGACATATCGAATGCAAGAAACTGCACCTAAAACTGAAAGCCAGCAGCCTCCACTGGATTATAAACTAACGATCGCCCTTGTGTCTGGACTACAAGGTCCTGCTCTACAACTCCACTCTTAAGCCAATCTGGACGTATGGCTCCCAGCTGTGGGGGAACGCGAGCAGAACCAACATAGACATCATACAGCGAGCCCAATCAAAGATCCTACGAACCATCACTGGGGCACCATGGTATATTCGTAACCAAAACATCCACAGGGACCTCGGCATTCTCGCAGTAAAAGATGAAATAGACAAGCAAAAAGCGTCCTACAATGAAAAACTCTCTGTCCACCCAAATCCTCTATCAAGGGTCTTGACTCGGGTTTCCAGCCGAACCCGCCTGCAACGTACAGACCTTCCAACCCAGCCATAACTTGTCAGGGCCACTGTCTCAGTCTACATGACTCCTAGTTAGGTTATAGTATAAGATTTGATACACTTATTGTTAGTCTCATAAATGAGAAGATTCAATAAATAAAGGCAAAGCATAAAAAAAAAAAAAAAAAAAAAAAACAACGGAGCTGGTCATACTTTCTGAAAGTCCTAAAATAAACTAAATAAAAAGAAATAAAAACTATATAGGATAATTAAATAAAATATAACCAAATCCGCTTCAGATCTTTGTGAATACATTCGTGCAACTAGAGCATTCAAAGACCATCTACAAGTGCTTTTAAATAAACTTTGAAAAAAAAAAATAAAAAAGTGAAAAATAAAAAAAACAAAATCTGGCAGTTCAAAGCAACAACAAAAAAGGGTTGCTCCCTATGAAATAAAAATGATTCCACCTGACAAAAATAGACTTTTTTCTAAAACTTTAAACTCAAATGAACATAAATTCATAATTATTAAACGAAAAGACAACTTATCCCTTGAAAATGCTAATCCATTTGTAATTAAAAAATCCATCGATTATACTAGTGGAGGTGAAGTTGAAACATGCAAACTTACTAGAGCCGGAACCCTATTAATTAAAACAAAATCCATCAAACAAGCAGAAAAACTACTGAAAATTCAAAAATTGGGTACAATGGATGTAGAAGCATACGAACATAAGAGCCTCAACGAAACGAAGGGAGTTATTTATTGCAATCTACTCCGAAATATCACAGAAGAAGAAATTCTAATAGAGCTGAAATCTCAAAAGGTAAAAGAAGTTTACAAATGGACTAAATTTATTGACCAAAAACGTGTCCCATCAGGACTAATTACACTAACTTTTGATTCGACAAATCTCCCCGAAAAGGTAATGATTGGTTACGAAATTGTTTTCACTCGCCCGTACATACCACGTCCAATGCAATGCAAAAAATGCCTTCGTTTTAACCATCCCCAAACCTTTTGCAAACAAGAAAGCCCTACATGCAAAAATTGTTCAGAAACCACTCACACAAATGACAACAACGAGTGCCTACATGAACCCAAATGCATCAACTGCAAAAATAATCACAATTCTATGGACAAAAAATGCCCAATCTTCATCAAAGAACAAGAACTTGTAGCTATAAAAATCACCGAAAAGGTTGATCACAAAACCGCCCGTTCTATATACTATGCGCGCCACAATCCCATCCAAGAAACGTCTTATTCACAGACCCTAAAAACCACGGCACCAATAGAAATCCATACTAAACCAACAGCAAGAAC
Organism: Drosophila aff. chauvacae BK-2020; assembly: GCA_018903765.1. Lineage (NCBI taxonomy): Eukaryota > Metazoa > Arthropoda > Insecta > Diptera > Drosophilidae > Drosophila > Drosophila aff. chauvacae BK-2020. Next base: position 2,402 of record JAEIGO010000967.1, read on the forward strand.
CGGAACACAAGAAAAAAAAATAAACCCTATGATCACAACTCCTTTAGAAGATATACGTAAAGATTTAGACAACCAAATCGAAAATACAACATTGCCAGTCCAACGGTCCCTCGTAACTTATGACAGTAATAATGAGGAAATGGACACATTTTTTGATCTCGATTCTGAACTCCCCTCAACATCAGCAAGAGGCTGTACAACTAGATACCAAATCAAAGAAAAAAGTTCCCTATCTAAAACATTTAAAGCCATAGATCAAAAATCCACTTCGTACAACCCATACAATATAAAACAAGCACAAAAAAATCTTTAATTCTTTAATGTCTTTAAAAATACTACAATGGAATATAAAGGGATACGCAAATAATTACAACCAACTACTACTTCTTATCAAAACATACTCTCCGCATATTATATCACTTCAAGAAACACATATACAACACCTTTACAAAAATGATAATGGAACTTCCGTACTGTGCTATTGAGGTCATCTGTAAACTCTTCAATGGAATCATAAGTCTCGGCTACTATCCAAGGAAATGGAAAAAATCAATTATTATAATGATACCGAAGCCCGGAAAAGATCACACGATTCCGTCATCTTACAGACCAATAAGTTTATTATCATGCTTGTCCAAATTATTCGAAAAATGCCTTCTAACGCGCATAATACCATATATGGGAGCCCACAACATTATCCCAGCCCATCAATTTGGCTTCAGAGAAAAACACGGAACTATAGAGCAAGTAAACAGAATAACATCAGAAATTCGCACAGCCTTCGAACATAGGGAATATTGCAGCGCGATATTCCTCGACGTATCTCAAGCATTCGACCGCGTCTGGCTCAAAGGTCTCATGCATAAAATTAAAACACACTTGCCCGGGTACACTCATAAACTCCTTGAATCCTACCTCTACAATAGAGCCTTCGCAGTAAGATGTAACACAACAATTTCCGACAGCTACACTATAGAAGCTGGGGTCCCACAAGGTAGCGCACTTGGGCCAACTTTATTCGTCCTCTATACAGCAGATATTCCCACGAGTTGTTAGTCGGTCGACTAACAACATCCACCTTCGCCGACGACACTGCGATCCTTAGCCGCTCCAGATGGCCAGTCCGTGCAACAACCCAACTCGCCAACCACCTCTTGGTAGTCGAGAAGTGGCTATCTGACTGGCGTATTAAAATAAACGAACAAAAGTGTAAACACATAATGTTTACCCTTAACAGACAAACTTACCCTCCGCTCTGTATGAATAGCACGCAGATCCCCCAAGTTAATGAAGTAACGTATCTCGGCATCCACCTCGACAGACGTCTAACATGGCGTAGACATATCGAATGCAAGAAACTGCACCTAAAACTAAAAGCCAGCAGCCTCCACTGGATTATAAACTCACGATCGCCCTTGTGTCTGGACTACAAGGTCCTGCTCTACAACTCCACTCTTAAGCCAATCTGGACGTATGGCTCCCAGCTGTGGGGGAACGCGAGCAGAACCAACATAGACATACAGCGAGCCCAATCAAAGATCCTGCGAACCATCACTGGGGCACCATGGTATATTCGTAACCAAAACATCCACAGGGACCTCGGCATTCTCGCAGTAAAAGATGAAATAGACAAGCAAAAAGCGTCCTACAATGAAAAACTCTCTGTCCACCCAAATCCTCTAGCAAGGGTCTTGACTCGGGTCTCCAGCCGAACCCGCCTGCAACGTACAGACCTTCCAACCCAGCCATAACTTGTCAGGGCCACTGTCTCAGTCTACATGACTCCTAGTTAGGTTATAGTATAAGATTTGATACACTTATGTTAGTCTCATAAATGAGAAGATTCAATAAAAAAAGGCAAAGCAAAAAAAAAAAAAAAAAAAAAAAAAACAACGGAGCTGGTCATACTTTCTGAAAGTCCTAAAATAAACTAAATAAAAAGAAATAAAAACTATATAGGATAATTAAATAAAATATATCCAAATCCGCTTCAGATCTTTGTGAATACATTCGTGCAACTAGAGCATTCAAAGACCATCTACAAGTGCTTTTAAATAAACTTTGAAAAAAAAAAATAAAAAAGTGAAAAATAAAAAAAACAAAATTTGGCAGTTCAAAGCAACAACAAAAAAGGGTTGCTCCCTATGAAATAAAAATGATTCCACCTGACAAAAATAGACTTTTTTCTAAAACTTTAAACTCAAATGAACATAAATTCATAATTATTAAACGAAAAGACAACTTATCCCTTGAAAATGCTAATCCATTTGTAATTAAAAAATCCATCGATTATACTAGTGGAGGTGAAGTTGAAACATGCAAACTTACTAGAGCCGGAACCCTATTAATTAAAACAAAATCCATCAAACAAGCAGAAAAACTACTGAAAATTCAAAAATTGGGTACAATGGATGTAGAAGCATACGAACATAAGAGCCTCAACGAAACGAAGGGAGTTATTTATTGCAATCTACTCCGAAATATCACAGAAGAAGAAATTCTAATAGAGCTGAAATCTCAAAAGGTATAAGAAGTTTACAAATGGACTAAATTGATTGACCAAAAACGTGTCCCATCAGGACTAATTACACTAACTTTTGATTCGACAAATCTCCCCGAAAAGGTAATGATTGGTTACGAAATTGTTTTCACTCGCCCGTACATACCACGTCCAATGCAATGCAAAAAATGCCTTCGTTTTAACCATCCCCAAACCTTTTGCAAACAAGAAAGCCCTACATGCAAAAATTGTTCAGAAACCACTCACACAAATGACAACAACGAGTGCCTACATGAACCCAAATGCATCAACTGCAAAAATAATCACAATTCTATGGACAAAAAATGCCCAATCTTCATCAAAGAACAAGAACTTGTAGCTATAAAAATCACCGAAAAGGTTGATCACAAAACCGCCCGTTCTATATACTATGCGCGCCACAATCCCATCCAAGAAACGTCTTATTCACAGACCCTAAAAAACACGGCACCAATAGAAATCCATACTAAACCAACAGCAAGAACCGGAACACAAGAAAAAAAAATAAACCCTATGATCACAACTCCTTTAGAAGATATACGTAAAGATTTAGACAATCAAATCGAAAATACAACATTGCCAGTCCAACGGTCCCTCGTAACTTATGACAGTAATAATGAGGAAATGGACACATTTTTTGATCTCGATTCTGAACTCCCCTCAACATCAGCAAGAGGCTGTACAACAGATACCAAATCAAAGAAAAAAGTTCCCTATCTAAAACATTTAAAGCCAAAGATCAAAAATCCACTTCGTACAACCCATACAATATAAAACAAGCACAAAAAAATCTTTAATTCTTTAATGTCTTTAAAAATACTACAATGGAATATAAAGGGATACGCAAATAATTACAACCAACTACTACTTCTTATCAAAACATACTCTCCGCATATTATATCACTTCAAGAAACACATATACAACACCTTTACAAAAATGATAATGGAACTTCCGTACTGTGCTATTGAGGTCATCTGTAAACTCTTCAATGGAATCATAAGTCTCGGCTACTATCCAAGGAAATGGAAAAAATCAATTATTATAATGATACCGAAGCCCGGAAAAGATCACACGATTCCGTCATCTTACAGACCAATAAGTTTATTATCATGCTTGTCCAAATTATTCGAAAAATGCCTTCTAACGCGCATAATACCATATATGGGAGCCCACAACATTATCCCAGCCCATCAATTTGGCTTCAGAGAAAAACACGGAACTATAGAGCAAGTAAACAGAATAACATCAGAAATTCGCACAGCCTTCGAACATAGGGAATATTGCAGCGCGATATTCCTCGACGTATCTCAAGCATTCGACCGCGTCTGGCTCAAAGGTCTCATGCATAAAATTAAAACACACTTGCCCGGGTACACTCATAAACTCCTTGAATCCTACCTCTACAATAGAGCCTTCGCAGTAAGATGTAACACAACAATTTCCGACAGCTACACTATAGAAGCTGGGGTCCCACAAGGTAGCGCACTTGGGCCAACTTTATTCGTCCTCTATACAGCAGATATTCCCACGAGTTGTTAGTCGGTCGACTAACAACATCCACCTTCGCCGACGACACTGCGATCCTTAGCCGCTCCAGATGGCCAGTCCGTGCAACAACCCAACTCGCCAACCACCTCTTGGTAGTCGAGAAGTGGCTATCTGACTGGCGTATTAAAATAAACGAACAAAAGTGTAAACACATAATGTTTACCCTTAACAGACAAACTTACCCTCCGCTCTGTATGAATAGCACGCAGATCCCCCAAGTTAATGAAGTAACGTATCTCGGCATCCACCTCGACAGACGACTAACATGGCGTAGACATATCGAATGCAAGAAACTGCACCTAAAACTAAAAGCCAGCAGCCTCCACTGGATTATAAACTCACGATCGCCCTTGTGTCTGGACTACAAGGTCCTGCTCTACAACTCCACTCTTAAGCCAATCTGGACGTATGGCTCCCAGCTGTGGGGGAACGCGAGCAGAACCAACATAGACATACAGCGAGCCCAATCAAAGATTCTGCGAACCATCACTGGGGCACCATGGTATATTCGTAACCAAAACATCCACAGGGACCTCGGCATTCTCGCAGTAAAAGATGAAATAGACAAGCAAAAAGCGTCCTACAATGAAAAACTCTCTGTCCACCCAAATCCTCTAGCAAGGGTCTTGACTCGGGTCTCCAGCCGAACCCGCCTGCAACGTACAGACCTTCCAACCCAGCCATAACTTGTCAGGGCCACTGTCTCAGTCTACATGACTCCTAGTTAGGTTATAGTATAAGATTTGATACACTTATTGTTAGTCTCATAAATGAGAAGATTCAATAAAAAAAATAATAATAATAATATAATAAAAATAAAAGAAATAAAAACGATATAGGATAATTAAATAAAATATAACCAAATCCGCTTCAGATCTTTGTGAATACATTCGTGCAACTAGAGCATTCAAAGACCATCTACAAGTGCTTTTAAATAAACTTTGAAAAAAAAAATAAAAAAGTGAAAAATAAAAAAAACAAAATCTGGCAGTTCAAAGCAACAACAAAAAAGGGTTGCTCCCTATGAAATAAAAATGATTCCACCTGACAAAAATAGACTTTTTTCTGAAACTTTAAACTCAAATGAACATAAATTCATAATTATTAAACGAAAAGACAACTTATCCCTTGAAAATGCTAATCCATTTGTAATTAAAAAATCCATCGATTATACTAGTGGAGGTGAAGTTGAAACATGCAAACTTACTAGAGCCGGAACCCTATTAATTAAAACAAAATCCATCAAACAAGCAGAAAAACTACTGAAAATTCAAAAATTGGGTACAATGGATGTAGAAGCATACGAACATAAGAGCCTCAACGAAACGAAGGGAGTTATTTATTGCAATCTACTCCGAAATATCACAGAAGAAGAAATTCTAATAGAGCTGAACTCTCAAAAGGTATAAGAAGTTTACAAATGGACTAAATTGATTGACCAAAAACGTGTCCCATCAGGACTAATTACACTAACTTTTGATTCGACAAATCTCCCCGAAAAGGTAATGATTGGTTACGAAATTGTTTTCACTCGCCCGTACATACCACGTCCAATGCAATGCAAAAAATGCCTTCGTTTTAACCATCCCCAAACCTTTTGCAAACAAGAAAGCCCTACATGCAAAAATTGTTCAGAAACCACTCACACAAATGAAAACAACGAGTGCCTACATGAACCCAAATGCATCAACTGCAAAAATAATCACAATTCTATGGACAAAAAATGCCCAATCTTCATCAAAGAACAAGAACTTGTAGCTATAAAAATCACCGAAAAGGTTGATCACAAAACCGCCCGTTCTATATACTATGCGCGCCACAATCCCATCCAAGAAACGTCTTATTCACAGACCCTAAAAAACACGGCACCAATAGAAATCCATACTAAACCAACAGCAAGAACCGGAACACAAGAAAAAAAATAAACCCTATGATCACAACTCCTTTAGAAGATATACGTAAAGATTTAGACAACCAAATCGAAAATACAACATTGCCAGTCCAACGGTCCCTCGTAACTTATGACAGTAATAATGAGGAAATGGACACATTTTTTGATCTCGATTCTGAACTCCCCTCAACATCAGCAAGAGGCTGTACAACAGATACCAAATCAAAGAAAAAAGTTCCCTATCTAAAACATTTAAAGCCAAAGATCAAAAATCCACTTCGTACAACCCATACACTATAAAACAAGCACAAAAAAATCTTTAATTCTTTAATGTCTTTAAAAATACTACAATGGAATATAAAGGGATACGCAAATAATTACAACCAACTACTACTTCTTATCAAAACATACTCTCCGCATATTATATCACTTCAAGAAACACATATACAACACCTTTACAATCTACCAACTCCAATAAATTATAACATGCTGACAAACATTGCATCCAACAGTTTCGGAGGAGTAGCCCTGCTAATTCACAATTCAATTCAGCACAAGCAATGCAACATCAATGAAGACGTAGAAGGATTAGCAGCCGAAATAAAATCCAAATAAAAATTCAAATTATACGCCATATATATCACCCAACAAAGCCTTTTCACGCAATAACCTAGACAACGTTATAAACACCAACAATGAATTAGTCATGGTTACAGGAGATTTTAAAAGTTGGCATCAAAACTGGCGATCCCCGCAACAGAACTCAAGAGGAAAAACAATAGCCAAGTTCATTGAACAATCGCAATTTACTCTCCTAAATGATATGTCGCCAACTCACTTTACTACGCACAATACCTTTACCCATGTTGATCTTACTTTCTGCTCTCCTTCACTGACTCCACTTACTACCTGGAACACTATTGATGACCTTTACGGGAGCGACCACTTTCCAATCCTAATCACCCTCTTTCCTAAAAATCCAACCAACAATCCAAGTAAACCTTATTTCAAAGTTAAAGATGCCAACTGGGACAAATTTCAGAGGTGCACTCGCTATATTAACGACTTATATCCCCGCTCAACCAACATTAACAAAGAAGCTGCATTAATTAACAAAATCCTAATTCAAAGCGCACACCATACAATACCACAAGCATCACCAAACATCCTCTTAAACAAAGTTCCCTGGTGGAACAAAAAGGTGCAGACCTACACCAAGAGAAGAAACAAAAATGGAGAGCACTAAAAAGACATATAACACAGCAAACTATAATAGAGTATCGGAGAGCCAACGCAAAGAGAGAAATAAAAATTAGAAAAGTTGAAGCAACAACAAATTTTACATCAACTATACAAACAAAGACACCAACAACAAAAATTTGGCACAATATAAGACGATTTTGTGGGCTGAACCCAACAACACAAATTCACTGCATTAAAGCCTCCAACGAAACGACTACTAACAAAATAGCCAACCTGTTCGCACGTCATTGGTCTGACCTTTCAAAGGACACAAACTTTGACCATAGCTTCATATCGCAAAAACATACACCTATAATTATAAACCCCTCTCCATCAACATCAGCAATAGAAATAGAAAAGAACATAACTATGTGAGGGACCATATCGGTTCCCTCACAAGTATTATTTAAATAGATTAGATTTTTGTAGATATATAGGTAGGTTAGGCTTTTGTAAATATAGGGTAGGTTAGAGTTTGTAGGTTAGAATTTGTAGACATGTAGGTAGGTTAGGATTTGTAGACATGTAGGTAGGTTAGGATTTGTAGCCATGTAAGATAGAATAGGATCATAGTCTAATTTGTAGGTCTTAGGGAAAGGAAAACCCCAGAGGGGGGCATCTTTGTGTACATAGGGGTTAAAACCCCGTACATATACAACTTGGCAGAGCCCATAGCGGCAGAGCCACATTACTCGGCAGAGCCCATAGCGGCAGAGCCACAATACTCGGCAGAGCCCTTCGCGGCAGAGCCCATTGCGGCAGAGCCCATGGCGGCAGAGCCCATGGCGGCAGAGCCCATTGTGGCAGAGCCCTTAGCGGCAGAGCCAACCAACCCGGCAGAGCCCACCTCGGCAGAGCCGAAGGCCATCGACAGCAAGGCGAGCCGAAGCCCGACACCGCCACGTAAGCCACCAAATGCTTACGAGCGGCCGAAGGCGATAACGCTCGGCCAACAGATCTTTGCCGGACGCAACGCTGTCCGCCCAGCCGGGCAGAGCCAACACACGGCGGCAGAGCCGATACACCTCGGCAGAACCGAAGCTCGACGCCGCCAAGTAAGCCACGACGGCTTACTAGCGGCCGAAGGCGATAACGCTCGGGCAGCAGATCGGCGGCAGAGGAGGTTTCTTGGAGGCAACGCTGGCCGCCGATCGGGGAGAAGCTAGAAGGAGACCAGACCGACCAGTAGTGTCGGGAAAGGAAGGAGAACGACGATGGCGCCTGGAGACAAGGAGGACTGCGAGCTGGGCGGTGGTCACCGCGCTGGAGTAGCGGGCCATCGCCATGCAGGAGTCGGGTGAGCCGGGCCTCGGGCCAAAACCTCCTGCCGGACGGGAACCTACGTGGATAGAAACGACAAATAGGATACAACTCGAACTGAAATAAAAGACAAATAAACAAAGACACCAAGACTTGTGCATTTCCTTCCCCCCCACCAACCTTCCTCCTAAATCCCGCACTGGGAACGGCCCCGCGATTACGCAGCCGTCTCCCTGGCAGGAATACTTCCTCCCAAATCCCGCATTGGGAGCGGCCCCGCGATTACGCAGCCGTCTCCCATACCGGGAATCCTCCTCCTGACCCTCGCCTCGGAGTGGCCTCGCGATTACGCAGCCATCTCCCTGGCAGGTGACCCTTCTTCCTGACTCTTGCCTGGGAAGCGGCCCCGCGATTACGCAGCCGTCTCCCTGGTAGGAATACTTCCTCCTAAATCCCGCATTGGGAGCGGCCCCGCGATTACGCAGCCGTCTCCCAAACCGGGAATCCTCCTCCTGACCCTCCTAAGTCCCGCATTGGGGGCGGCCCCGCGATTACGCAGCCGCCTCCCATACCGGGAATCCTGCACCCCTGATCCTTACCATAGGGACGGCCCCGCGATTACGCAGCCGCCTCCTTAGGACAAGGATCTCGCCTACATACGAGACAAGCACCACAGCCTTTCTCCTGCCCCTACAGATTCCCCGTTCTTTATTTTCCAAATCCTGGCCAGTAGGCCTTCTTTTATTCTGCCTGTCTCACAAATAAATATTTTCTGTGGAGGATCCTGGCCTGGCTGAGTATTTATCCTGGCCCGTGATTAGCATCCTTACAGAATGGCGCCCGAACAGGGACTAGGCAGGATAAAAGGATATTTAACATCCATCGTGGATTAAAGCCCCACAAGCAAGAAAAGTATGGACGGAAAATTGTAGGTTAGGGACAAAGATCTCTGGGAAGCACATTTTGGACGGGAAGTTTTGCTTAGCAACAGCAAGGACCACGTGGATTTGTCGGCCACGACACGAAACATGGGTAAACCGAGTTCGGGAATTGACGAAGCCCAAACGGTTCGGCTAGGCATAGGCACGAATCACAGGGACTTGTCGGCCACGACACGAAACATGGGTAAACAGAGTTGGGGAGTTGACGAAGCCCAAAAGGTTCGTCTAGGTATAGGCATGAACCGCAGGGACTTGTCGGCCACGACACGAAACATGGGTAATGAGGTGAACGTGAGGGCAAAACATCGACGTGATTAACATGACAGAGGTTAGGGCAGGGCCTTCGGGGCAGACAGCGACGTCTACGGCGGCGCCGCAGCCGGCGTCGTCGCCCTTAGCAAACAGAAGTTCATCGTCCCTTTCACACGCAATGGTTCCCCACTTGGGAGGAGGGCCCGAGGCCGGCCGAGCCGGTATATAAGTACGACACCGACTGATATGGAGTCAGTCGATCACCAGTTCCCAACCGAACCACATCCTCAAGGAGAGTTAACAAACCACATCCTGAAGAATACCCAGCTGAAATATCCCCTAGGAAGGTCATCAAGAGTATCATCAAGGATAACCTTCCAGAATATCCTCAAGGATAACCATCCAGAACACCCTTCAGGGATAACCATCAAGAATATCCTCAAGGATAACCATTAAGAATATCCTCAAGGATAGCCATCAAGAATATCTTCAAGGATAGCCAGCAAGAATATCTTCAAGGATAGCCAGCAAAATATCCCCAAGGATAATCAGCAGAGCTTCCATCGCCTATTCCCAACCGGGTAGTGGATAATAGTTGAAGAGTTTTGTGCACTGCTAATCCCAGGGGCTACTGGGACCAACAGGATACCTACAAGGAAAACCAACAATCCACCTAGCAAGGACACGGTTCCCAACCCTTCCAGAAAAGAACATACACAGGCTATAGTCTGAATACCAGTCTTCAACCGCGTCGGAGCTTATAAAGGAAGTGAAACCACGTTGACAGTGACATGGGGGTCACGTGGATATCGTATCGCAAGAAGCACGAACTGGAAGCCATCCTCCTCGAGTTTGGCCTAGCCATTAGCGGTACGGTCGAGGAGCAACGAGCCCGACTCTACGCGTTCGCTCGCCAACCCGGGCTCTCCGACGCCCTCCAAACACGCCTCGCTGAGATGGAGGCCAAATACGGTAACTCCCCGTCAGGAGAGAGCAAGCCGGCGTCACCAATACTAGCCACACTTTGGTGGTACCGCGCAGCACCTCGCCCGGGGGGCGAGGGAGATCCGAGGGAACACCACGCGTTAATACACCCCAGCCCGACGCAAACCCGGTTCACCTTCAGCTCGACAAAGTGACCAAATGGGGTCTTTCTTTTGATGGCTCAACCGACCCACTTAGCTTTGTGGAGCACGTCGAGGAACGGGCAGTTACCCACCGGCTTGACCGGAAGAATCTGTCCCTGGCTTTTGCCCTTCTCTTGACCGGCCGAGCAGAGAACTGGTTCCGTACCAGTGGTCTGCAAGGAAAATCCTGGCCCGAAGTCCGCCAAGAATTCTTAGAATTCTTTCTACCGCCCCGATACTACCAACGCCTGGACGACGAAATCCGGGCGCACTACCAAAAGGCCCAAGAGCCCTTCAAGGAATACCTAATCGATCTACGACTGAAAATGCGACGTGCCGGATTTTCACCGGCACAGGAACTGGAACGCATATACGAAAACATGCTGCCAGAGTACCAAATGTTTACTCGACGACAGGACTTCCTAAACTTATCCGAGCTCACCCAACTCGTGGTGAATTACGAGGTCGCTCGTAGCCGCGGGGGCCGAGCCATAAGGGGTTATCCTACCGGCCGAGCCGAACTGGAAATCGTCACGGGTAATCAGACTACACGGAACCGGGGGCACCCGCCACCCGTCGTAACACAGCCCCCAAGACCCCGGAGCACCGGCACCGATAATACCCGCCGTTATCCAAGCGGGAGTCAGAGCCAGGAGCCTCCCGCCCGACCAGCCACAGACCCAGGCAACGCTTGCCGAAATTGTGGCCAGACCGGTCATTTCGCTGCAGAATGTCGCAACCCGCGGACTCTGTTCTGCTGGGACTGTGGCCGGCAGGGCGTACGGACTATCGACTGCTGTCGGACCCCGGCTCAGGGAAACGATCAAGGGCCTCGAGCATCCGGGAACTGCCCGAGGACCCCTCCAAACCCCCAGAGGAACTAAGAACTGCTATCCAGCAGGACCACCACCGTATCTGCGCCTGGGTGACGGTCGAGGGACGACTCCTCCCCGCTACCCTGGATACGGGGGCCTCGAACAGCTTCATGAGCGAGCGCCTGGCGAAACAATTAAAAGACGGAAAGAATCTACGGGCCGTCAGGTCCCAGGTCACACTGGCAGACGGATCCGACCGAGAAGTAACACAAGCGCTCCGGGTAACAGTTCAGCTGGGCGAAGCACGAGTCAATCTCTCCGTCCTCATAATGACGGAGGTGTTGGACGAACTTCTCCTGGGGATGGACTTCTTATGCTACGGAGCAGCGACACTCCAGTGTGGGGGAATTAAACTCACCCTCCAGCCACCCCTTGAAAATAAACATCAACGAAAAGCCACCTCTCTGGCGTCTCCTGGGCACGACCCCGACTTGGCACTCAGACCACCACCGATCACATCACCACCAGCCGCGCCACGGATTCAAACCCCACACGACGGTCCGGACACGGCCACATCAACAGGTATATCAGCCCGGGTCACCTACGAGGGTGAGCCCGGCACTTCAAGCTGGGTCAAGGCTTTGCCCGCCTCGGACGCAGCGGCTGTTCAGTGTAATCCTTTTCGCCGAGAAGCGAAACGAGTCCGATTCCAGGACCAAGAATCATCAACAAAGACACGCAGCCCCTCTTGCGGAACGGCCAACGCCGAGTTCGACTCGGCGGAAGAACCACCACCCAACGACCACTCCGAGAGTTACCCAGAGCCATGGGTCGGGCCTTTCCTCGAACGGGAACTGTCCCGTTTTGACACTTTGGCCGGCGTATCACACATCGCCGAACACACTATCACCATGAGGAGTAATAAACCCCTCAAACAAAGATATCACCCAAGGAATCCCGCCATGAGAGCCATCATCGATCAGCAGATTGACGAGCTACTTCGCGATGGAAGGATCGAACCGTCAAAGTGCGCCAATCGTCATCGCCTCCAAAAAGAACGGTGACATCAGGATGTGCGTCGACTATAGGCAATTAAACGAGAACTCCGTCCCCGACGCGTACCCATTACCTAGGATTCACCACATACTAGAACGACTACGGCATGCCCGCTACATCTCGACACTGGATCTGAAGAACGGATATTGGCAGATACCAGTGGCCGTCGACAGCCGTGAATGCACAGCGTTCACCGTCCCCGGCCGAGGATTGTTCCATTGGAAGGTGATACCTTTCGGCTTACACTCGGCCCCGGCAACCTTCCAGAGGGCCCTGGACACCGTCATTGGCCCAGACATGGAACCGCATGCCTTTGCCTATCTCGATGACATCATCGTTATCGGGGCTACGCTGCAGGAACACGTACGGAACCTACGAGAGGTGTTCCGGCGACTGAGGGAAGCCAACCTTCGTCTCAACAGGGACAAGTGTCAGTTCTTCCAACGAAGCATACGCTATTTGGGACATGTAATCAGCGAAGCAGGGATTCATACGGACCCGGAAAAGGTCGCCGCCATACGGGAACTAATACCGCCAACGAATCTGAAGGAACTTCGCCGCTGCCTCGGCATAGCGTCTTGGTATCGACGTTTCGTGCCAAACTTCGCCGACGTGGTCGAGCCAATGACCGCGCTCCTCAAAAAGGGTCGGAAATGGGACTGGACGACAACACAGGAGCAAGCTTTTCAAACCTTGAAAGACCTCCTGACCAAAGCACCAATCCTCGCATGTCCCGATTTCGGGGAGAAATTTGTACTACAAACGGACGCCAGCGATTATGGTATTGGGGCTGTGCTCACCCAAACCATAGAACAACAGGAACGAGTTATCGCATACGCCAGCCGCCGGCTAAATACAGCCGAACGGAATTATTCAGTCACGGAAAAAGAATGTCTCGCAATAGTTTGGGCAGTGCGAAAAATGCGCTGCTACCTGGAGGGTTATAGATTTGAAGTCCTCACGGACCACCACTCGCTCAAGTGGCTAAACTCCATAGATAACCCAACGGGCCGGATAGCTCGGTGGGCACTGGAATTACAACAATTCCAATACGACATAAACTATCGGCGCGGGGCGCAAAATTTGGTCGCCGACGCGCTATCGCGCCAACCGCTCGCCACCCTTCAGCAGGCACAGGTGCGGGAAAATTCCTGCAAATGGATAACCAAGATGTTGGGGGAAATCCATCAGGAACCGACGAAATATCCGGATTACAGGGAGGAAAACGGGCAACTGTACAGGCGCATAGGACTGCGCCCGGAGGAGGAAGATTACACCCCGTGGAAACTGTGCGTGGGCACCAACTTTCGAGGACGAGTACTACAGGAATGCCATGATCATCCTACTGCTGGGCATCTGGGAGTACGCAAAACATGCACGAGGGTGGCCCAGAAATACTACTGGCCCGGACTATTCCGGGAGGTAGCGATCTACGTCCGGCGATGCCCCAGTTGCCAGAGATTCAAAGCAAGCCAGGAGAAACCAGCCGGGAAAATGTTCACTCGCCAAGTGGACGAGCCCTTTCAGATACTCTGCGCTGACTTCGTGGGACCACTCCCACGCTCGAAACAAGGGAATACCGTCCTCCTGGTATTCCTGGATTCCTTCAGCAAGTGGGTCGAGCTTATCCCCATGCGCCGGGCCACAGTGCCACATTTAGAACGAGCCTTTCGGGAGCGGATTCTCAGCCGGTTCGGAGTCCCAAAAACCCTGGTGTGCGACAATGGGACACAATTTACGAGCCGAGGATTTCAGGCGTTTTGCAAATCCCTGGGAATGGAGGTGCAACACACGGCGCCATACACGCCGCAACAAAACCCCACGGAACGGGCGAACCGGACCGTAAAAACCATGATAGCCCAATATATTTGAGACACGTCACAGAATACTGGGGACCAGCTACTCCCGGAGATATCGCTAGCCGTCAATAGTAGCGTATCAGACACGACCGGATTCAGCCCCTCCTTCCTTGTCCAAGGGAGGGAGCCACGCTTGCCCAATGCACTCTACGATGAGGTAACCCCAGGACGGGGAACAGCCTTGATTCCGCCGGAAGAAAAGGGCCAGCGGCTCCGCAACATTTTTCAAATCGCCCGCGACAACGCCGAACGGGCCTCCGCTGAGCAAGGCCGTCACTACAATCTCCGGCGGCGGGAATGGAGACCAGCACTAGGTTCTTCAGTTCTCGTGCGCCGGCACGCACTCTCCAACGCGGCCGAAGGATTCGCCGCTAAATTGGCGGCAAGATACGATGGGCCCTATCGGGTCGTAAAATTCCTCTCGCCGAAGGTAGTCAGGTTACAGGACACCAGAAGCCGCCGACGCCGTACGACTGGCCTCTAGGACCTAAAACCCTATCATCAGGACAGCGATGACGCCCACGCCGAGGACCAGGAGACCAGCGCGGACACAGAACACGTGAAAACCCACGGAGCCGGCGAGACCATAACCAACGAAGACCAGGAGCAGATCCCGCCCACCGACAATACCATTGCGGGCAAGGGTCATCATGGTCGCCACGCTCACGTCCTGGTCGAGAAGACCAGAGTGTCAGGGGGGCCACTTGATGCTGGGTGCGCTCAGCCAACGTCCCCACCCCCCGCTGGGGGGAAAATCACACTCGCCAGGTGCTTCTCGGACCAGCGGCAGGAGTAAAACCCCCGCGGGGAAACAATACACACCCGCCTGGTGTTTCCCGGATCCGCGAAAATAAGGAAACATCCCCAGGCCACCAGCTGGTCGCAAATTGCACACAAAAGATTGGCAAGCTTTCACAAGCTTTCTCCGCATGTGCAGCTTTCAAAGCTCGCACACCGAGTGGCCAGATCAGCAGAAAACAAAGGGGTCGATGACCGCGTTTCGCGGCAATCGAACGATCGATAGAAGGATAACGCGATAACGCAAACTGCGCAATAAGAAACCACCTGCGAGCGGAAAAACTAAAATTTTGAAAAAAATTAACGGAAGAAAAGCAAAAAAAAACACAAAATGGAGAGGGATCCACGCCTCAATCGGACGCCATCTTCCCCACCACCGCTGGACCCCATCACGCGCCAGACTACGCCGGAGACGCCACCATTGGTGAGGCTGCCATCGCCGCCGCCCCTCTTCACCGCCGGCTCACCCCCGCTCAGCCCCTCCTGGTGCGAGGGTTTGACGCTGGATGACGTCCTGGACATTTGCCTGGAGGAGGACGTGCCAATGGAAACCCGCTTCGGCGAATTTCACGCGGAGCTTACACCTCCGCGTCAGAAAGCAGGGGCCACCGCCTCCCAGCCCAACAAACACCCACTGGGGGCGGTGTACGAGGACGTGTCGGAGGACGAGGCCGCCACTGACACGGACCCCTCCAGCGTCCGCGTACCCGGCTCCCCGAACCGAATCGGACGGAGCATGCCCTCCTTGGAGAAGGAGCCGGCGGCGGCCCAGGAAAACGAGGCGCAGGATCTGGCACCGTCCGGCCGTGCGACGCCCACCAACCACGCCTGCTCCACCGAAACCAGGCGACACTCCACGGCGCTTCTGGCCTCGCCCGACGGACCAACCACGTCAGCGGCTGCCAGGCAGCGAGCCGTAAGACGGGCCCAAATCAGCGGGCAAGCGGCGCCCCACCACTCGGGCTCCCCGTCTCACCGATCGTTGGACCACGGAGCCACGGCGCCTCCCTCGCGAGACGCCACCGACGCCACAGACGCCACAGACGCCACGGACGCCCCAGCACCGCCAAAACGCGTCATCCTCGGCCGCACTGTGGTAGACCGCCCAGTGGCCACTGTCCGGCCCCTGCCAGCCACGGACGCTTGGCGGTGGCGATTTCGGGGAGGAGTCGCGCCCCCGCTACTCGCTCCGTCCGGGCGCGTTCCGTGCATCCGGAACCCCTTGCGTCGGCCAGCGCCCTGGCCCGCAGCTGAGGCTCCATCGCCGAGCACCTCCTCCGACGAAGACGAGGGCGTCGCCGAGGAAGTCTTCATCCTCGACGAGGAGAGCGACGACGACGTGGAAATCGTCGAGGGCGACAGCGACGACGGCAGCGACGACGACGTAGAGATGGTCGACGACGACGGCGACGACGGCAGCGGTGGCGACGACGGCGAGGAGGACGACGAGGTCCCACCGCCCCTGGTCCGAGCACCCGCCGGATGGGCTACGCCGGAAGGCTGGCTCCCCGCCGCCCTCGTCAACCGGGTGCAGGAAAGGGCACGCCGAAACGCAGGGCGAAGCCTGCGTTACCTCGACGAGGAAGGGGAGCAGCAATACCAGGTGCAGGTATCCCGGAACGGACAACACGTCCGGATCACCCTGCCACCCCGAGGAAGGGATGGAGTGTGAGGGACCATATCGGTTCCCTCACAAGTATTATTTAAATAGATTAGATTTTTGTAGATATATAGGTAGGTTAGGCTTTTGTAAATATAGGGTAGGTTAGAGTTTGTAGGTTAGAATTTTTAGACATGTAGGTAGGTTAGGATTTGTAGACATGTAGGTAAGTTAGGATTTGTAGCCATGTAAGATAGAATAGGATCATAGTCTAATTTGTAGGTCTTAGGGAAAGGAAAACCCCAGAGGGGGGCATCTTTGTGTACATAGGGGTTAAAACCCCGTACATATACAACTTGGCAGAGCCCATAGCGGCAGAGCCACAATACTCGGCAGAGCCCATAGCGGCAGAGCCACAATACTCGGCAGAGCCCATAGCGGCAGAGCCACAATACTCGGCAGAGCCCATAGCCCATGGCGGCAGAGCCCATTGTGGCAGAGCCCTTAGCGGCAGAGCCAACCAACCCGGCAGAGCCCACCTCGGCAGAGCCGAAGGCCATCGACAGCAAGGCGAGCCGAAGCCCGACACCGCCACGTAAGCCACCAAATGCTTACGAGCGGCCGAAGGCGATAACGCTCGGCCAACAGATCTTTGCCGGACGCAACGCTGTCCGCCCAGCCGGGCAGAGCCAACACACGGCGGCAGAGCCGATACACCTCGGCAGAGCCGAAGCCCGACACCGCCACGTAAGCCACCAAATGCTTACGAGCGGCCGAAGGCGATAACGCTCGGCCAACAGATCTTTGCCGGACGCAACGCTGTCCGCCCAGCCGGGCAGAGCCAACACACGGCGGCAGAGCCGATACACCTCGGCAGAACCGAAGCTCGACGCCGCCAAGTAAGCCACGACGGCTTACTAGCGGCCGAAGGCGATAACGCTCGGGCAGCAGATCGGCGGCAGAGGAGGTTTCTTGGAGGCAACGCTGGCCGCCGATCGGGGAGAAGCTGGAAGGAGACCAGACCGACCAGTAGTGTCGGGAAAGGAAGGAGAACGACGATGGCGCCTGGAGACAAGGAGGACTGCGAGCTGGGCGGTGGTCACCGCGCTGGAGTAGCGGGCCATCGCCATGCAGGAGTCGGGTGAGCCGGGCCTCGGGCCAAAACCTCCTGCCGGACGGGAACCTGCGTGGATAGAAACGACAAATAGGATACAACTCGAACTGAAATAAAAGACAAATAAACAAAGACACCAAGACTTGTGCATTTCCTTCCCCCCCACCAACCTTCCTCCTAAATCCCGCACTGGGAACGGCCCCGCGATTACGCAGCCGTCTCCCATACCGGGAATCCCCCTCCTGACCCTCGCCTCGGAGTGGCCCCGCGATTACGCAGCCATCTCCCTGGCAGGTGACCCTTCTTCCTGACTCTTGCCTGGGAAGCGGCCCCGCGATTACGCAGCCGTCTCCCTGGCAGGAATACTTCCTCCTAAATCCCGCATTGGGAGCGGCCCCGCGATTACGCAGCCGTCTCCCATACCGGGAATCCTCCTCCTGACCCTCGCCTCGGAGTGGCCCCGCGATTACGCAGCCATCTCCCTGGCAGGTGACCCTTCTTCCTGACTCTTGCCTGGGAAGCGGCCCCGCGATTACGCAGCCGTCTCCCTGGTAGGAATACTTCCTCCTAAATCCCGCATTGGGAGCGGCCCCGCGATTACGCAGCCGTCTCCCAAACCGGGAATCCTCCTCCTGACCCTCGCCTTGAAGTGGCCCCGCGATTACGCAGCCATCTCCCGGGCAGGTGATCCTCCTTCCTGATTCTCGCCTGGGAAGCGGCCCCGCGATTACGCAGCCGTCTCCCTGGCAGGAAAATCCTCCTTCTTGATCTCGCCCGGGAATGCGGCCCCGCGATTACGCAGCCATCTCCCGGGTGGAACTGCTTCCTCCTAAGTCCCGCATTGGGGGCGGCCCCGCGATTACGCAGCCGCCTCCCATACCGGGAATCCTGCACCCCTGATCCTTACCATAGGGACGGCCCCGCGATTACGCAGCCGCCTCCTTAGGACAAGGATCTCGCCTACATACGAGACAAGCACCACAGCCTTTCTCCTGCCCCTACAGATTCCCCGTTCTTTATTTTCCAAATCCTGGCCAGTAGGCCTTCTTTTATTCTGCCTGTCTCACAAATAAATATTTTCTGTGGAGGATCCTGGCCTGGCTGAATATTTATCCTGGCCCGTGATTAGCATCCTTACAACTAAAATGGAATTTAACATGGCACTAGAATCCTTGAAGGGTTCTACACCAGGTCTTAACAGGATCTCATACCCTATGATCAGAAATAGTTATCTAACAATGCAGGATAGAATAATAGCCCAATTCAACTAAATATTCAACAACTATATTCCTCAATCATACAAAACCAGCCTTACAATACCCAACAAAGAAAAAATAGATATCAGCTCCTACAGACTCATCTCTCTAAACTGATGCGTAGGAAAAACCCTAGACAAGATAATCTCACAGCGACTATGGTGGTTCCTTACCTATAATAGACTGATACATCCAAATCAATTTGGCTTCAAGGAAAGTCGACTACAGATAGTCTACTTTACGTAGACTACCTTATTACAAAAGCACTAAACTCTAAAAAACACATCTCACTAGTTTCTCTTGATTTTGCGAGAGCATTTGACCGTATCGGTGTACACTCAATAATAAACCCACTTATTGAATGGAAATGCGGACCTAAAATAATAAAATACATTCAAAACTTCATAGACAATAGGAAAATAGCTACCCGCGTAGGATCACAAACCTCTTCAATTCACCCTTTAGAAAATGGAATACCTCAAGGTTCACCCATCTCTGTCGTCCTATTCATAATAGCATTCAACAAACTAAGCAACATAATTTCACTACACAAAGAGATAAACTTCAGTGCTTACGCTGATGACTTTTTTCTAATAATAAACTTAGACAAGCGCAAAAATATAAATTATGACCTTAACACACTCTTTACTCAAATAAAAACTTGGGGCGAGTACTCCGGCGCTTCTCTCTCACCAACAAAATGCCAGCATCTGCACATTTGCAGAAAACATAACTGCATCTGCACTATCACCTGTTACAACGCTAACATATCAAATACCTCATCACTCAAATTACTTGGACTCTGGATAAACAACAAATACAACTGGAACACCCACATCAATAACCTCATCCCAGCACTATCTAGCAAACTCAATATAATTAAATGCCTGGCTAGCCCAAGATTCAATTGCAACACACACACATTACTAAATATAACAAAAGCAATATATATATCAAAAATTGACTACGGACTACATGTATATGGACAAGCACCGAAAACCACTCTCAATAAATTAAAAACCTCATTCAACGCAGCAATTCGACTAGCTTTAGGAGCATTCCGCACGACACCCATCCACAACTTACTATACGAAGCTAACATACCAACAATAGAACAAAAACGCGATCACCTAACAGCAAAACTCTTCAAATCCCTAATACAAGCTAAAGATACTCCTATCTGGAAATTTATAAAACCAAACGTCAGAAAGAAAAAATGGATCTCAACAATACAGCACGCAATAACGAAATGCCAATACTATGATATACCATACAAGCCGAAAATAATTCACAAATTAAAACCAGCCTGGCAATTACCCAACAAATCAATCAAGTACATCTCTTAACACTTACAACAAAGCCAACACACCACCTGAAACATTTCAAAAACTCTTCAATGAAACAAAATCATATTATCAAAATCACACATTCATATACGCCGATGGATCTCAACAGAACTCTATTACAACCTATGCAATCACCACAGAAACCGAAACCCTAGCCTACGGAAGCCTACCTCCCTACTCATCAATACAAACAGCCGAAATATTAGGAATCCTCGAAGCAACTAAAATAATATTAAAAATGAGAGGCAAATTCGTAATATGCTCCGACTCACTGGGAGCCATCGAAGCCATAAAAAACCCGCTCAACAATAACACATACCCAGCACTCATCCGATCGACCATTTCATCTTACTACCCGAAAATCAAAATCTTATGGACTCCAGGACACAGCAACATAAAAGGAAACGAAATGGCTGACAAAACAGCCAAATCAGTATTAAGAATGCCACTTATATTCAAGCCAAATCTAAACTCAAAAGACAAAACAAACAAATTCCTAAAACAACAACTTAAGCAACAATCACAAAGTCTACTCATCAAGTGCAATACCTGGTACCAAAACATCAATACCAACGACTCACATACATCGATCTACTCAAACATAATTCAAGAAGAAGTAACTCGTCTCGACCAAATTAAGTTTACCCGATTACGATTGGGTCATACAAACCTAACACACAAGCATTACCTAGACACAACAACACAACGTAACTGCCCACTATGTGTTACTCACACTCCAGTCACCATCGATCACATCCTCAATTATTGTCAAACTATAGCCCATTTGAAACAAAACTTTCTCAAAAACATAGACGCCACCCACTATTTAAGTAACCCATCAACGGAACACATCAAAATAATAACCGAATTTCTTAAAGAATCTCAATTATACCATAATATATAAACACGCACCAACAAATTGTATCGCCATAAAAATTGTAAAATAATATTATAAAATACCATGTATATAGTCGATGGCCCTAGAAGCTCGTACTATATTTTATTATGTTAGTTTAGTTTTATAATCTACTCTAACATTAAATAAAAATAAAAATAAAAAAAAAAATAAATAAATAAAAAAAATTTTTGGTAAAATGGCGACAGTTTAAAAAAAAATCACAATTTGACCATAAAATTCATCACATTTTTATTTTTTAAAAATAAACTATTCACTTCTTTAAAAAACCCCTACGTAGCTCCCTGCGGACAACAATTTCAAACGTACTGTAAAAATTTGGAATCGATCGGTAAAGATTTGTTCGAGTTATGTTTCCGGCCAGCTCAAAAAAAGTGCTTTTGAGATAAACGCGTTTTAAATTTTCATTGGCTGTAAAAAATTAAATTTTCGGTTTAAAAAAAATTCTACAGTGGTGGTGTAACCCCTTAAGCTAGAATGACATATGCGTTTGTGGACTTCATGTCCCTAATTTAGTATATATCCATAAGTAGCATTTAAGTAGTATTAAATGGTATTAAGTGGTATTTAAGTAGTACTTAAGTAGTATTTAAGCAATATACATATATCTAGAAGTAGTATAAGTAGTGAGTAATTATGAGTAGTATGGCGGATTAGATGTATACTATTTGTACAACCCTGCAGTAGGGTCGTTACACTTCACATCCACGCCCAAAAACACATACCCAAATAAATCGACCCATCATCATCAACAAAGCCCCATATCATACGAGGATCTCATAACAGACACCACACCATCAGCACATTTCGCAAATTCTTCACCACCCTCCCAAGCTTTAACTGATCGAAACAGCGCAGATGACATATACATCTTGATACTCCCTTTTCCTCAACCTCACGACCTTCTGACCTTGCCAGCGATAAAACAAAAGAAGTGAAACCTCGAATATTTCCCAAAGAAAAAAATAAAACCCTCGCAACAAGTCTCAAACCAACTAAAACTATCCAAGCTAAAGGAAAAAACCTAGCAAAAACCAAGGCTATTAATAACAGCGATTCCGATAGTATTTAATCCAAAAAACGAAAACAGGTATACAATTAATTAACTCAACAAACTCGATCAACAACAGAAACTAAATTAATTAAAAAACAAAAAAAGCTTAAAGTAATACAGTGGAACATGAACGGATACATTAACAACTACAGCCAACTGAAAATTCTTATTAAAAAACACGGCCCTAAGATAATATCCATACCAGAAACATATTTACACTCTACTCAAAATATACCTATTCCAATCAACAATACAGTCTATCACGAAAACACCTCAACAAACCGATATGGAGGAGTCGCCTCTCCTCGTCCACAACTCTTTACAAGAACAAAATGTTCAAATTATCGCTGCTGACTTTGACACAATAGCAGTAACAATTCATTCCAAATATAAATTCACCATATCATCATCATACATCCCTCCCAACAAATCTTTTACAATACAAAACCTCCTAAAAAATATACGACAACTTGCAACAACCCCTACTAATAACTGGAGATTTTAATAGCTGGCACAGGAGCTGGGGCTGGCAAACCAACAACATAAGAGCAACAACATTATTTAAATTCATCAAAGACCAAAGATTTAACCTTAAGAAAGCTAATTGGCCCCTATTCCAGGAAATTGCGGATAAGCTGTCTACAGAAAAGTCTCAAAGCTCCAATTAAAATAAAGAAGTCGCTATTATAACAAGAATAATAATCCAATCAGCTAATGAAGCCATTCCCCAATCACACCATTCTAGAAGACAGCGGAACGTTTCATGGTGGGCCCAAACCCTCCAACAATTAAACAATGAAAAACAAATAGCTTGGAAAAATCTAAAAAGAAACACTAAAATGGTAAACATATTATCCTACAAAAAAGCCAATGCCAAACTCAAATGAGAAATCAAAATTAGAAAAAAATCTGCAATGGAAAGCTTCACAGCCGAAATTAGCCCAAATTCGCCTATCGGACAAATATGGACAAAAATAAACCATTTCTGCGGCCTGAAAACTAGACACCACATTCACTGCCTTACTAATCCTAACGACATAACACAAAGAATACTAGACAAAAATGAAATAGCCAACACACTCTGCACCCATTGGTCTAACGCATCGCATGACAGCAATTTCCACGCAGCCTTCATACAAATAAAATCACATCCAGTCCCCAATATAGACGTTCCATCACCTATAGCGCTTAGCATCGAACAGGACATATCTTTTACAGAACTTATTACTGCACTAAACACACTAAAAGGAAAACCTCCAGGACGAGACCGTATAAGTTACCCTATGCTCAAAAACTTACCCTCACGCCTACGTAAAAGACTTCTTAATCTTTTCAACAACATCCTGAGCTCATACATACCTCAACAATTTATTTATTTATTTATTTGTACACTGTATACCTAATTACAAATTAGGCTACAGGATGTATAACAGCCATAGCTGCTTTGGCTTTCGGCTGCTTATAATTTATATTATGGTTTTAACATTCTATGCTTAGATTACTAACAAGTAAGAAGTAATAACAAATAACATAGTTTTAATACTAAGTTGGCTAACCAGGTAATAACATTTATAATTTATATAATAAATTGGCATTTTTTAGAAATGAAATAATAGTTGTTGTGTTGTCGGCTGTTGGGTTGCTGAGTAGTGGGAGGAAGTTGGTGGTCGGGATTCGGAGGTTGTGGAAGGATGCACATTCGTTTAGTGTGTGTTTAATTGTAGCGTCTGAGCTATTGCAGAATTTACATTGGTTTGACGGTGGTTGTATAAACTTGTTTGCATGGGTCAGTTGTGTATGTCCGAGACGTAATCGGATGATTTTTATTTGCTCGATTCGTGGGATTTTGGTAAATACTGCGTTTTTTGTGTAGTCAGCAATGTTAAGACCGTCCTTATTTAAGTTTTGATACCAGTTTGATGTTAGGGGGAGCTGCTGGGATGTGCGTTTAAATTCCGATGTAAATAGTCTGTTAATGTCTGGACGATACGTGTTTGGAGATATGATTAGTGGTGAGGTTGTGGCTGCTTTCGCTGCCTCATCAGCGAATTCGTTACCTGGGATACCTATGTGACTTGGTACCCAAAGGATTTTTATTTTTGAGAAGTTATTGATTATCAACCCACGTATTTTGGAGGTCAGGTACTCCGTGTTGTCTATATTTTTGAGAGCTTCAATGACCGATAGTGAGTCTGTGCAAATACATATTTTCCCTCTAGTTTTTTTCCTATTTCAATGGCTTTGAGGATGGCTGTTGCTTCAGCTGCGTACACTGATTAGTATTGTGGGAGAACTCCCATACATAATACTGCTGACTCATTAGTTACAGCGTATCCACATATTTCCTTTGATAATGAGCCATCTGTGTAGAAGAAGGAGCAGTTTTTAAGGCTGTGTTTTATTTCCTGAAATTCCTTAAGGAATATTTCTTTTGGAGTTTTTGACTTCTGGTGTGTGTTCAATTGCGTATCTATTGCTTGTAGTTTTAGGTGCCATGGAGGTTTTGACTTGGGTAGTTTTTTGATGGTAAGGCCTAAGCTACTGCAGATGTTGATGCTTTCTTGGATTGTTGATTTCCTATATTTTAAGTTGTTTTTCTTTGCTATTTGTTTTAATATTGGATCAAGTGGGGTGTCTTTTGAGTGGATTATTGTGTGAAATAGTTTAGCCTTCGAAAGTTTAATCCTATCATCTAGCGGTAGAACGTTTGATTCCACGTATAAATTATAGGTTGGTGTTGTGGGAAATGCTCCTAGAGCAAAGCGTAGTGCCGAGTTGGTAATTGTTTTTATTGGCCTCAAGATTGATTTTGGAGCTTTGCCGTATATTGGCAACGCATATTCTATTTTTGATATACAAAGACTTTTCACAATATGGACTAGAGTATATGGGTGACAGTTGTACTTATAACTTGACAGTCATTTAATAACGTTTAAGGATTTGGACAATGATTTTTTTAGTTGTTCAATGTGAGAGTTCCAGTTGTATTTTGAGTTTTCAGATAATCCTAGTACTTTTGTCTCTTTTGATGTTTCGATTGCGTGCGAGCTGATGTCTATTTTGCATTGGCAGTTTCTTTTCCTACATACATGTAGATTATTACATTAATGATAATGACGCTCCAGATCTTGCACACCAATTGTTAATCTCTGTGAACAGAGCATCTAGGTTGTATCTTTGATTTTTGCTTTTGTTTAGGTCTACAAGTATGTTGAAATCATCTGCATATGCTGTGAATTTTAGGTTTTTATGTTTTTCAATTATATCTGCTACCTTGTTAAATGATATTAGGAACAATATTACTGATAGCGGTGATCCTTGTGGAATGCCGTTGTGTAGACTTTGTAGTGTTGAGTGGTTCTGGTTCGTTCGTACTCGAATTTTTCGGTTGGTCATGAAGTTTGCTTCATATGTTATGATTGCTTGTCCGCTTCCCCATTCTCTAAGTTGGTCTAGAATGGTGTGCAGTCCTACTTTTTCGAATACTTTTTCAAAGTCTAATGATACGATTGATAAATGTCTCTTTTCGGAAAGTGCTCTGCTAATTAGGGCATCTACGTATAGTAGACAGTCTGTAGCAGATTTCCCTTTTCTAAAGCCCATTTGATGACTATTAAGTAGTTTGTTTGATGTAACAAACCACCATAGCCGTTTTGATATAATTTTATCCAATATTTTCGAGATACATGGGTTGAGCGATATGGGTCGATAAGATTCAATGCATGACTTGTCTTTTCCGGGCTTTTGGATGGGAACTATGGTGCTTACTTTATAAGTATGTGGTATTTGGGATCGTAGGATGTTATTGAAGAAATAAATTATTCTATATTTAACTTTTTTCGATGTGTGCTTTATCATAGCGTAATTTATTTTATCGAAGCCTGGGGTGTTTTCTCTTAAGCTATTTAAAGCTGTCAAGAATTCTAATAGTTCGATGCTGCTCCATGAATTCTGCATTTTTATGTGGAAAGTCGTTTTCAGTGCTCATCAGTATCTCGCTTTTGGCTTGCAGAAACTTATTGCCTTCAGAGCGAATAGACCAATGCTTGGCAAAGGCGTCAGCTATATCCTGGGCATCTGTAATGCAAGAGTTTGAGTCGGGATCTTTAATACAGTGGATCGCTGTTGCTTTATGTAAGTCACAAAATTGTCGGATTTTATTCCATATTGTTTCGCATTTGGTGTCTGGACATATGCTGGCTGTCAGTTTACTAAAACTGTCTTTTTAGCTTGTTCTGATTTCTCTTCTGTATTGAGCGTTTATACGTTTCTAGTCTATTAGGTTTTCATTATTGATTGTTCTGTTAAATTTTCTCCACGCTGCGTTTTTGCTCTTCTTTAATGATTCCAGTTTTTTATTCCACCAAGGTACATTGTAGTTCTGTTTAGATGGCTGTGTTTGGGGAATGCTTCTGTATGCACTCTGGAGGATGATTTTGTTTAAGTTGCTCGCTTCTTTGTTTGTGTTCGTTGCTACTGGTAGTTTAATAGATATGCTTTCTGTAAGTTGTTCGAATTGATCCCCATTCGCCAATTTTGTCATAAATTTGGGTGAGTATTTTTGTGGTTTTCTATTTTGTTTGGGAAACATTTGTATTGTGATAGGGAAGTGGGACTACCTTGTAGTGTGTCGCTAATCTTTGCATCACAATGAATTCTAAGTTCAGGTGCACAAAGGGCAAGATCAATGTGAGTATATGAGCTGTGTGTCGAGAAGTGAGTGGGTTCGCCCTTGTTAAGGATCAAATAATTGTTTTTGGTAATAAATGTTCCAAGAATTTTTCCTCTTTTATTGTCTTGGGGTGATCCCCACAGCGTGTTCCAGCTGTTGAAGTCGCCTGTTATTAGGGATGGGATGTTCGTGGCTGGGAACATTAATTCTAGTTCTGTTTGAGTAAAGTTTTGGTTTGGTGGGATGTATGCTGCGAAAATTGTAAACTTTGTTATTGATTGAACTTCGAGGGCAAATATGGTTCCAGTAAGAATATTTTTGTGTTGTATTGATTTGTGTATTAATAAGGCAACACCGCCTTTTGCTGAGATGGATGTTGTGTTGTACATTTCGAAATTAATGGGGGTGGGGAATTTTTGGGTAAGTGTTATATGGGTTTCTTAGAGGGAGATGATTTTTGGGTTGTATTGTTTTATAAGGATAAGGAATTCATTGTAGTTATTTAAGTAGCCGTTCAAATTCCATTGTAATATAGTCAGTGTCATAGTTTTAGTGATTTAATTGAGGGAGTACTTTAGTTCTTTCCTAAGGTTATACCTTTAATTGATTCGTTGCTTAGTAGTGACTTAACTTTAGATCAGGTTAGCATTAAATTTGAGATTTCATTATTATTTTTTAGTAGTCTTTTCTCTTTTTTTGACATATTTTTGGGATAAATTGTGGTTGTTTGGGTAGACTTAGTCGTATTGTTGTGTTCCGAGTTGATGGAGCTAGTAGACATCGAGTCGTCATCTTCATATTGTATGAGTGCTTGCTTGTTGATGGTTGTTCCGACGTTGATGTTGCAGGTGTGTTGAGCGGGTTTTGGTCCTGTTGTTTTGGTTGGTTCTCGTTGCGTTTGGCTACTGACGAATACAGCGAGCCATCGTGTTGGTGTCTGGTCTTGTATATGGACCAGGCTTGACGGTTGTCGTCTTTTTGTAATGTTTTGATGGCTTGGATTTCTTGGTAAGTAATGAAGACTGGACAATTTCTGTCCCTTGAGAGGTGATTAGCGTTGGGGTAGTTTTTTTCTCGGCAGTTGATACAGCTTTGGTTTTCTGTGCATAATTCTCCAATCTCTAGGTTAATATGGGATGTGCGACTGCATTTGAGTCATGTTGATGGACTCTTGCAATACTTGGCTGTGTGTCCAATACGCAAGCAATTGAAGCAGCGCATTGGCGGGGGGATGTATGGTCGTACCTTTACTCTCTCATAGCCAATGTTTACATTTTCTGGGAGATTAAGCAGCGAGTAAGTTAGGATTATTAAGCCAGTTTCGGTTGTGTTACCCGAGGAGAACTTGGTCATTTTCTTCACTTCTATGACCATTTGTGCTTTTAGGTTGTTCAAAATTTCCGCTTCTTCTATACCTCTCAGATCATTGCAATATATTACACCTTTGCAGGTATTTAGAGCTCTGTGTTCGGTTACTTTGATGTGAATGTTGCTTGGCATTGTGGTTAGTTTGAGGAGTTTGTCCGCTTGTGCTTGGTTTTTTGTTTTTATCAAAAGATTTCCGTCTCTAGTTTTTTTGCATTCTGCAATTTCTCCACCAATCGTGGTGTCAATTGTTGTTTTTATTGTGAACGGCGATATTCCGCTAAGCGATCCATCGTCTGTTCTAGCAATAACAAGGTATTTCCCCTCTGAGAGGAAAGGTCTCTTCCAGGGGGGGTCGAGCATTTATTTGCTTTTCGGATGATCGATCGGCTCGAACTTATTGATTTCCGATCTGATAAGCGTTCTATTAATAGACACTGGTAGGTTCACTTCGGGTTTAACGAGGTTATTTTACTTGGGAGAACTCAAGAAGGGCACAACCGTTCGCATCGACTGTCGAAACTGAACTGTCAACAATTTAAAGTAAGCAGTATTATACCTATACCCAAAGCAAATTTGGACAAAACCAATATCAACTCCTACCGACCCATTTCACTAAATCCATGCATATCAATAGTGCTAAATAAAATAATATCAAAACGGCTATGGTGGCTAAGTTCAAATGGCAAGCTTCTAGATAACTGGCAAATGGGATTCAGAAAGGGAAAATCGGGTTTCTGATTCTCTAGCTATGCTAGATTATCAGATAACTGGGTCCCTATCAAAAAACAACCACACGTCGACTATTTCCCTTGATTTGCCAAAGCGTCTGACAGAGTAGGCATCCAATCTCTAATTACATAATAAACCTCCTCACCAATAGAAAAATAACAGTCCTTTCCAACAAATCCTACTTATCCGTAATATTATTCACAATAGCATATAACAAATTAAAACAAAATACTAACTACACGCAAAAAATTGATTTCACTGCATATGCTGACGACTTCACTATAATTTACAATCTAGGAAAAAAACAAAACAACCTCAACTTAGACGCATTACTCAACGACATAAATCAATGGTGTCAATGACATAAACTATGGTGCATCCCTCTCAAACAACAAATGCAAGCACCTGCACATTTGTAGGTAAAGAACCTGCAACTTCACACTGCAATCCAATGACTCCCCTCTACAAAAAGTTGCGTCCCTTAAAATACTCGGTATAACAATAGCCAAAAACTACAGATTGAACAAACACATCGAAAACCTCACTCTAGGACTAGCTAAAAGTCTAGATGTTATTAAGTGTCTATCTAACAAAAATTTGTATATATGGTTAAATCAATTAATATGTCAAGAATAGACTACGGCTTACACCTCTACGGAAATGCACCGAAATCAACCCTGAGCAAACTAAGAACGAATCGCCTTCAATGCCTTCCGCACCACCCAATAAACAACCTCATGCACGAAGATAACATACTGCCAAGCTAATATAGAACCACATATGCAACGCAAAAAAAACATCAAAATCATAATCAACTCCAAGTTCTCCCCAATTGAAAAAATATACAACAAAATTATTAATGCCAAAAGAATACCAAAACTTCCGTCTTCACTACACAAAACAATAGAATAATTTTAAAATCATAATATTGATATATCACCTGCAACATGTAGGAAGGAAAAGACCCCACACTGGATGTGCAGTAATACAAGCATTAATACCACACTACACACCCAACCCAGTTGACGGTTGAACTCACGGCGAGCGGTCACCCGCGTAGGCGCTCCGGTTAAAAACTCGCGTTGTGGCAGTGCCCCTAGGGTAAAAAGTAGAAGCGGCGGTCAGGACGCAGTGAGAGCGTGGACTCAAAACTCACCAGTCGAGGCACGGCTCCTGTGGCCTGTGGAAGCCATATCGGTGCACACCGATCCGGCGAGACGGATGTCGGCCAGGGGTAAGCGGGGATAGTTCTTCCCAAAACTTTCTCTTTGCCATCTCTTCCGCCTTCGCACTCTTTCTCTTCGGGTCAAAATTGGGACGCCCCCACATATTGTGCCGGTCACGCCAGCTGCTCGAACGATCAGCTGAGCAGTGTTGTGCAACGATCGTACTGCACTAATTTGGCAGCGCTGCGGCGGCGCACACTAGCGCCACCCGGTGGGGATATAAACCTGGTGCCGTGACGGAAGCTGCTTGCTACGAGCTTCAGCAAAACGATTGCGGTGAAAAGAGTAGCACACCTTTCCGGGCTGCTGCTCGGGATCCTTGGCAAAAAGTCTGAATCCTGCTGCGCTTCGAATCGACCGAGGTGCGCTCGCGGAGCCGAAGGGTGAAAAAAATCATGGATCGGACCGACTGCCATCCCCAGCGCCATGGCGGATCACCAAAAATTGGGGCTCTGGCGACCGAGGCGGGGCGTTATAACCCCCATCAAATCCAAGTCGGAGGGAAATATTCGGCCATCGAGGGAGGCTCTGCGTCGACTCGAGTCGGCCGAAACGTTTCGACACAAACTAGGAGCATTCCGGGCGAGGTCATCCTGCTTCCCATTGCGGGAAACAAGAGCAAATCCACGCAGCGTCTGCCCATACTGGGCGGCTGTGTGGTCTGCGTCTGAGCCATAGTGGCCGGCAGTTACAGAGCCTGGCAGCAGGTATAAAATGCAGCCAAGCGACAATGCAATTAAACTGGAATGTGTAAATAACATAACTACTCCAGGTGGCAGCCACAAAATAGGAAATCCACCCGTGGGAAATCCCACGGTTAGGGCAAGGATTCTGGAGGCCCTAACAAACACTCCAACAAACCCTGACGCGGCGGTGGCTGACTTGGACGCCACGCTAGGTAAAGCACCAAGCCAGGAGGAGCAACAGAGTAAGGGAGGCGCAGCTGCTTTTAGAAAGAGCAGCCTGATAGCCCGTTCCCCGCCAGCCCGCCAAGCGGTACTAGGGGCACGCTTCCAAAAGGAAGCAAGGCTGCGCAGGCGGAACACACCCCAGACTCTGAAGAGGAAGTGAGCTCTGCCGTACCAGACGAGTCCGAGCCCAGGACTGCCGGAAGCTCTTGGAGCACGGTGGTCAAGAAGAGAAGGCCGCCCCGCAGAACTCGCCCCGATGCGGTGATAGTGGAGGCATCGGGAAAATCCTACAGCGAGATCCTAGCGCTGGTCACGCGAAGGAAGAATGATCAACTAACCGACCTCGGAGAGGCGGTTAAGAACGTGCGTCGAATGGCCAGGGGAAACCTGCTTCTGGAGGTAGACAGGGGCAGCACAGAGAGTGCCGACTCTATAAAGGAGAGTATCTCTCGGGTCCTGGGCGATGCGGCGGAAGTGCGAGCCCTGACGGAGGACTCCAAAGTCAGCGTTTTCGAGATCCGGAACCTGGACGCCATCACGACGGAGAGCGAGATCCGCGCCGCCTTCACGAAAGCAATATCAGCGCGGTGAAGGATCAGTCAAGGTCCGGAGTCTCCGCCCCGGCTACGGGGAGTCAAAAACGGCTGTAATCAGCCTGCTGTCTGTGGCGACTTCAACGCCTGGGCCATGGAATGGGGGTCCCCCCGGACCAACGCCAGAGGACGGGCGGTCCTGGAGGCTTTTGCCTCGACGGATGTCGTGTTGTTGAACGACGGAGCGCGACATACTTTTGTCCGAGCTGGAGCAGCCTCCTTCATCGACCTCACGTATGTGAGTACTGCATATGGCCCATAATGCCATATGGGGAATCAGTGACGCATACACAGGGAGTGATCACGAGGCGATCCTATGCACAGTAGGCGAGCCTGCGAGGGACACGCGCTCAGTACCGCAACCCCGCAAAGCGTACCGTCCGGACACGCTGTGCACCCAAGATTTCACCAGCGCGCTGGAGGGCATGGCAGTTGATGCAGAGGATGGAGCCAACGAGATGGCAAATCGGATGGCAGCATTTCTGGAAAGTGCCTGTGACAATAGCATGCGGCAGAGAGGGGCGTTTCGGAGGAACCAGAGGCCAGTGTTCTGGTGGAGCGACTCCATAGCCGAACTTCGGAGCACCTGCCTCCATGCTCGGCGGAAGCTAACCCGTGCACGCGGCTCGCCTCGAGTCGCCGAGTACAGCGAGGCCTACAGAGTGGCAAGAAAGGCCCTCAAAACGGCAATAAGGGCCGCGAACAGGGAATTCTTCCTGCGACTCTGCGACGAGGCGGAAAACGACCCTTGGGGAGGTGCCTACAGGCTGGTGGTGAAGGGCCTGAAAGCGGGCAGCACAGCTCCGACGGACCCTGAAGCCCTTGACGCCATAGTTCAGGCACTGTTTACGACAGGAGAACCAGTGTCCATGCAGCCGGATGCGGAGCGTCAACATGATGCCGGCGAGATCTCGGAGGCGGAAGTGCTTCTGACGGGAAGGAGCGTACGCCCCAAGAAGGCACCAGGCCCGGACGCAGTTCCCAATAGGGCACTGAAGCTGTCCATCGAACTGCACTCGAAGGAGTACTCCAAGTGCCTAGCGGAGGGGACCTTCCCGGAAAGATGGAAGAGGCAGAAGCGCTGGCCTGGAGCTACCGACTCAAAAGACGGAGGCTGTTTTGATTTCCAGCCGGAAAGCGGTGGAAACAGCCGAGGTGCGCGTCGGTGGAGTCGCGATAAAGTCGCAGAGGGCGATAAAATACCTCGGGGTTCTCATTGATACTCGGCTCTCATTCAAGGAGCACCTCGAGTACGCCCATAAGAAGGCCAGTGGGACGGTGGGAGCCCTCTCAAGTCTGCTGCTAAACACCAGAGGGCCAAACCATACTACCAGGAAGCTGCTGGCAAGCGTGGTCACCTCTCAGTTGCTGTATGCGGCGCCTGTGTGGGCTGAGGCGGTCGGAACAAAGTCCTACATGCGAGGGGTAGAGTCAGCCTACAGACTCTGCGTCATACGTCATAATTCACAATACTACAATACTACATGCTACAAAACTCCACCACCAATCTGCACAACCTGCAACACCAACATTAAAATACAACATATAATACTAAACTGTCCTGCCCTTCAGCAAGAGAGAACGAAGCTTCTGAAACAAACAATTAAAGAATGAAAGAAAATCCCCGTAGAATCGCCGAGGAAAGGCAGTGGAAAACCTGCAGAAAGCTCCACGGGGAATACACGCTGAAACCCATGGGAAAACCCGTGGAAAATACCCGTGGAATCGCCGTGGAAAGGCAGTGGAAAACCTGCAGAAAGCTCCCGGGGAATACACGCTGAAACCCATGGGAAAACCCGTGGAAAATAAATAAATAAATAAATAAATAAATATAATAAATATAAATATATATATTATTCCTTATTATTTATTTTTTTTTATACAAATTATTTTTAATGGGTGGTAAGGGTGCATCAGACCAAGGCAAGATCAGCATAGTATTTGCTAATGTATATTCCTTGGGCCACTGGTGCATTAAGTCGACTCGCAGGTGAATATCAAATTGATAGACACCACCTTCTCCTCGGAGAGGGTTCTCCGCGTGGTACCTCCTGGAAACGTAGTACGGTACGGCTAATGCGATCGGCAATTCCCTGTGAATCCTCCATCCTATAACTCCATTGACTCCACCTCCTTACAGAGACCTGGGTAAGTCTTAAAACGGCCTCCCCTCAAGCCAGGCGTGTTACGCGACCCGTGCCCGCTGGCTTACAGGTTCGCAGCTGAGGGGTTAATCCAGCTGTATCTGAACGGAGCCTTCTCAGGGCCGGGCAACCCTGGGTCGTAAGATGCCTTGCCGCGGCTTTGGGGCGAAGCCGCGGTCGACCTTCTTCAATGCCCCAAACCCCCTCTAGCCAGCCGCGCTTTCCAGGTCGAGCAAAGCGGGCGATTATGCTGATGAAAATGAACTCCCAAAGCCAAGCTTCGGACCTCGTGGGGGAGGCTAAACCCAGCACAATGTCAGAGATGGACGAGGAGGAGTTGCTAATGCCTAGGCAGCGCTTAGCATCTCCAGCAACTTCGGATATTGACGAAGACGAGCTGTAGAGGACAAGCCCGGTTGCCAACGCTCCGTTGATATCCGAGGGGGGCGCTAGTACTAGCACTCCCCAAGCCACTTCACACATAGGTGTGTCTCAGTTGAGCACCACCGAAGCAAACGCACAGCTCACACATCAAAAGAGGCGTGCTAGGGCACACAGGACCCGCTTTATTCTAAGCAAGATCGCGAAGAATGAGGCTGAGGGCAAGGTGGACCCGAGAGACGCAGCAGACAAAGCGAAGTTCCTTGCAGAGATTGCGGACTTCGAAGCCTACCAAAAGGCTAACCCCGAGGAGTTCCAACCCCCGAAGGCGAAGCGTGAGCGATCACAGAATGTGAGCGTTAGCGCACCTAAGAGGGCCAAGGACGCTCAGGGGAAAGCCAGAGCTACAGCCTTCGTCAAGCAGACGAAGAAGTTCAGCGAGGTGGCCAGAGACGGTCTGGCTATGGCGCTGGTTGATGAGATCGACGAAGACGGGCGCCTGCTGGCAGAGATGTGGGGGGAGATAGAGGCCAAGTTGTCTGGCATGGTGACTGACATGTTGGTTGCCACGCCGGGCGGTCCTATCCCCTCCTTCGACTCTTCGGACGTGGTGAGAGGGCACCGGGTAATCAGGTGTGACGACGGGTTCTCGAGGAGCTTCCTGGAAGAGTGTGTGGCCAAGATCGGCAACACGTGGAACGGCCTAAGGATTAGGTTGGTTCACGCCAGGGAGATTCCGAGAAGACCCAGAGCTCGCATCTGGTTACCACTGGGGCAGACTGACCATGCCAGGGTGCTCCAATGTCTGAGAGCACAAAACCCAGACGTCCATACAGAGGACTGGGCCATCTTGAAAGCTGAAAAAGAAATGAAGATGATCCAGCCATTTCTTTTGCTCATAAACCAGCGTCCCAAAAATAAAAAAAAGAGAATAAAAAAACCCCCCCCCCCCCCCCCCCCCCCCCCAAAAAAAAAAAAAAAAAAAAAAAAAAAAAAAAAAAAAAAAAAAAAAAAAAAAAAAAAAAAAAAAAAAAAAAAAAAAACCAAAAAAAAAAAAAAAAAAAAAAAAAGAAAAAAAAAAAAAAAAAAAAAAAAAAAAAAAAAAAAAAAAAAAAAAAAAAAAAAAACAAGTTCAGGGATATTGTCCACGCAAAGGTTAGCAACAGGAGGATTAAAGTACAATCCTCAGCAAAGGCCCTTGATAAAGAAGTAGAGGACCTTACGAACATATTAAACAACGCCTACAATGAGACATGCAAGGTGTCATATTCAAAGAAACAGTATCCACCATGGTGGACCAAGGAACTGAGTGACCTCAGAAAGAGAGCACGAAAGTCCTTTAATACATGTTTTGTGCCCAAAGAAAGGGCACCTTACAAAGAAGTACAAAAACAATACAAAAAAGCAGTATACGAAGCCAAGAAAGAATCTTGGAAAAGCTACTGTGAAGCTTTAGAAGATATAAAGGATACGGCAAAGCTAAGTAAAATCCTTGCTAAAGGGCACACAAGCCCATCCCTAATTAACAAACCTGACGGTACGTCACATCGTCAGTCGAAGAATCCCTGCATGAAGTGGTGAGTCACGTCGAGAAAGCTCTGAACTACAAAGAATACACGTTGGCCCCCTTCTTAGATATAGAAGGTGCGTTCAATAATTTGAACGCCGAACCCATCCTGGGCTCCCTCAGCTCGATAGGTGTTGAGAGATGCACCAGAGAATGGATAGGTGCTATGCTCACGAGTAGGACGATAGTGGCCGAACTGTGTGGCACTCACCTCACGCGAGTAGTGAAGAGAGGCACACCCCAGGGCGGAGTATTATCGCCGCTTCTCTGGCTAACCAACATGAACCACATATTGAAAGAACTCAACTGTGATGGAGTACGGGCAGTAGCATACGCCGATGACGTAGTGCTACTAGTATCAGGTCCATTCCCCGACGTCATAAGCGACATTATGTCGGGTGCTCTGGACAGACTAAATAATTGGGCAAAATCCTGCGGACTGGGGATTAACCCTAATAAGACAGAACTACTGTTATTTACAAGGAGATCAAAGATCCCAAGTTATAACATGCCCAAGATAGATGGCATAGAGCTAAAACTTTCTCAGCAGGCGAAGTATTTGGGAGTTATACTGGACCCTAAGCTATCATGGAAACAAAACATCGAAGAGAGAGTTAGGAAGGCAAGCATTGTCTTCTACTCCTGTAGAAAGATGTTTGGGAAAAACTGGGGACTACACCCAAAGACCATAATATGGCTCTACACAGCAGTAGTTAGACCTATATTAATATACGGGGCTCTACATAATATGGTGGCCGGCACTCACTAGATCCTATAACATCACCAAACTGACGAGGATACAACGTTCGGCATGAGCAGGAGCTACGGGGGCTATGCGGTCGTGCCCGGCGGCCGCCCAGAACGTAATCCTTGACATCATGCCGATTGACCTTTTTATCAAGGATGTGGCGGCGCAGAGAGATGAGCTGTGGTGTGGGGGCTGGGATCTTCGCTGAGAGCTGGGGGATTGAATCGACTTTCAGTCTCCCAGCATCAGCGACGGTCTTTCAGGCTGAGGTACTCGCGGTATTGGAGTCAGCCAGACTATCCAATCAGCGAGGCCTTAGCAATACCAAAGTGAGGATTTACTCGGATAGCCAAGCGGCTATCAAAGCCCTAGCAGCGGTCAAGACAAACTCGCAGTTAGTGTCGGAGTGTAAGGCAGCTTTAAACGAGCTTGCTGAACACAACGACGTTAGAATAACCTGGGTGCCAGGACACAACGACATACCAGGAAATGAAAAGGCAGATGAGCTAGCCCGCAAGGGCTCAGCCGAGCGTAGCAACATTACAAATATACTAATATCGCTGAAAGCGGTACAGTCTAAGATCCATGACTAAGATCCATGACCAAAGGTCAGGCCACCAAAGAATGGTCAGGGACGAGTTAAAACAGAAGATCGAGGCTATGTTGGCCGAACTTCGACAGCAAACGCACTGAAGAACTGATATAACATAGTAAAAAGGATATCAGTAGGATCACAGCTGTCTCCACCGGTCATTGGGCGATAGGATCGCATGCAATGAAGATGGGGCTGCCCTATAACACAAGCTGCAGAAGCTGCAAGGAACAAGCAGAACAGGAGACACCAGAGCACCTGCTCTGTCACTGTCCAGCTTTGAACAACAGGAGAATGCGTCATCTCGGTGCCTTCCAGCTGGAATCGCTGAGAGAAGTAGGGAAGCGTAAGATTGCAGCAATCCTTGCTTTTCTTAACGATTCGGGTTGGTGCTGAGCATGACTAGCTACAATCAGAAAACAGAGGGTGTGGATCAAAACGGAGCTCAGATCTAATTGGAGGCTCGTTGAGAGCCTCACCACTTTAACCTACATACCTACCATTTTTAATGCAATACATTGCATGGGCTAAGGATTTCTCGGCGGCTGGCCCTGGTCGTCTAAAGAAGCTATGCTATCTGAAATGAAAATATATTAAGATCAATAAAATATCTTTTGCACTATGCTCAATTTACAAACATACCAATCAAAACGGAAAAAACCCGGGGAAACGATTTAAGTTTTTTTTTTCCATTTAGACCATCTAAATTATAAGACGCACACATTTCCTCAGACAGCACTGACTTCAACGACTTTGATAGGGTGTTCCTCTTTAAGAGGGTGCTCACAGCAGTAATCTGCAAAAAGAAAGACAAATTAATTACATGGGGATTTTTACTATAAACATTTTACTTACCCACGAGTCCAAATTCTCCGAGCACAAATTCAGCTCCAGAGCTACCAGGGAGTCGTCATCCGTGACCGGGAAGGTGAATTTGCCTGCCATGCCCTTAATGAAAACTTCCAGCATGGCAGACAACCTCGACACCTCCTTTACTGCCGACTCCAAAACTTTCGTATTGCTCTCCAATACCTTGGAGACGGCCTCCACCTTCTCCTCCAGGACCTGGACCCTCTTCGTCAGCTCATTTGGTTGGGCTGCTTCCGAAACAAGGTCATTGTTTTACAAAACAATCAAATTTATAAATACATGCATATATCACAAGTCACTTACCTGATTTCAATTTGATATTTAATAAAAAAAATATATGTACATATATGTCGGAACGTCGTTTTCCTCCGCGGATTCCATAGCGTTACGGACCGTGCGTTTCCTCGGCTGTGACATGTTTCGTACTTCGATCAAGAGTGCCTCTTTGAATCGCAACTCCTCTTTTTATATGGCACCAATCTAGGTACTCGTCCTATTCCCCATACATTCGTATGTCTCTTACACATCGGCAAGCTGAGGCTACACAAAACAAAAGTATGTTAGGCCTTTACGCAGAAACCGTTTGCGAATACGAACGTCGACAAAAGCACCAAAGGCAAAGAGTAACATCTGCCCGACTTCTAATTTCCAACTAAATAAACGAATTCAATTCCTATTACTTAACCATTCAAGTTAATGACCCAAAAATACGGCTTCGACATTGTATATATATGACAGCCGAACATTTCGAAAACAAAAACAAATTTTTTTTTGTGCCTACTTTGTTTCGAACTTCGCTGAACAGAGCCCATGTAATTTGTTTTTGTTTTTCGAGCATGTGTCATGTATAAATTTATTAAATTAATCATGTTAGTATTAAGTTAGTAATATTACATATTGTGACTGGCGCATTAAAAAGTTTTTACTTGTGCGCTACAGGTTAATAAATAAATAAATATAAAAAAAAACCTTCACGAAGATTTCGAGATACGTCACTTTGTTGACTTGGAAGCACCATGAGTGTCATGGTGTGCGTATCCTGATGCAAGATGACC
Organism: Drosophila aff. chauvacae BK-2020; assembly: GCA_018903765.1. Taxonomy (NCBI): domain Eukaryota; kingdom Metazoa; phylum Arthropoda; class Insecta; order Diptera; family Drosophilidae; genus Drosophila; species Drosophila aff. chauvacae BK-2020. The sequence goes on from JAEIGO010000967.1 coordinate 41,873, forward strand.
TACGTAATCAGAGCCCGTATCACCTCAGTGGTAAATGTAAGAAATAAATCATGTTAGTATTAAGTTTGGAATATTACATATTGTGACTGGCGCAATCATTAAAAAGTTTTCACTTGTAGCGCCAGGAAGAAGCGCCTTCACGAAGATGCCGAATACGTCACTTCGTTGACTTGGGAGCACCATAAGTATGCAAGTGATGCAAGCTGACCTACGTAATCAGAGCCCAGGATTCCAGTGCGTACATCCCATTCGGTGGCGGAGTGACCAACTTCTCTGGCGACTCTTTCGCTAATAGAGCTCCGTGAGGCCCCGGTGTCGAGGGTGGCAAGGAACGGCTGGCCAATGATCGTTACCGTTGCCACGTCACGCCCCCCTGAATTCGTAGGGGTGTGGCTAGTTGTGGGATATTCGGGGCTCGGTCCTCGCTGCTTCCCCCAGCGGGCGTGAACCGTGTCCGTTTCCTGATCCCGGCGAATGACATCAGCAAAAAAGTACCTGCGGGTTGGAACACTCTCAGTAAAAATGTCCAGTTTCACACATCGCCGACAGGAATTGTGCACATGTAGTTCCTCACTCGTCGTATGGGTCAAGAGCGTCGTGGGCAGCGCTTGATTGTGGTCCCGGCCGATAGTCAGTTGGATCTGGTTGGCGAGCGTGGCAAACTCATGTCCCCGGATTCCGGAAGCAGATTTTGGTACAGCCGCTCAAGCTCATGCTCGGAAGAAAACTTGGCTCGCTGCATCAGAAGTCGAAGCCAGACGACATATTCCTTACACGTCTCGCCGCGGCATTGGTGGCACGTCCGGAGCGTGACCTCCAACTGCTAAAAGTATTGGGGCGGAAGAAAAAAATTCAAAAATTCCCAACGGAAATGTCTACAGGGTTTATCCTATAATTGAAAGGTGCTGTACCAAGTCTCGGCTTTACCCGTCAGCAACCCGGATACAACCCGAGGCAGCCTTGCCGGTTCCACTCGGTAGGCTTCCGCTTGCGTTTCTAAACGCTCTATAAAGCTAAACGGATCGGAATATCTATCGAAAAAGACGCCCAAGTTCCTCAGATTTTCGGCCAGTGCACACGAGTTTATGAGATTTAGAGAATACTTGGATGTCCCGGCAATGCCCGATGATAAATTTGCAGGATATGCGTTGATAAGTTTAACGGATACTCGAATGTCCTTGAAGAGGCGCTAAAAAAAATCACAGGATACCCAGATGTCTTTGAAAACACCTTGATAAAATTAAAGGATGCTCGGATGCTTCTTATATAGTCATCTGCCCGGCGGCTTGCGCGGACGACGGACCCGAGAGAATCCGAGAAAAAGAAGTACGAGCATAGTTTGGGCAAAGATTTTGGGTCTCGCGTCGGGAAAATTACATTATTTTGGCTGTCGCTCAAATGGTGCTTTAAGCCATTTAGATGGAAATAAAAAAAAAACCTACTCTAAATTTTCTAGGCAGAACAATTAAACTTCCTTGTGGTCGCTGTTTGGGTGCCATCTGTAAGGAAGTCCTGGGCCAGGATATGTCTCAGTCCTGCCAGGGTCACACACAAAAAATTTAGTAAGTACAATGACAGAAATTGAGAATGCCGAAATAGATAAATTCCCCTTTCTGGGGTCGATCTGCTTGCCTCCGTCAGTCGCTAAAATTTCACCAGCACCCGGCAAAGAACGAAGAAGAAAGAAGAAGAAGAGAGAAGAAGAAGAAGAAAGACAGATCCGCCACCAGGGCGAGAGAAGAAAATGAGGGAGAATGGGAGGGAAGAAGGAGAAGAGAAGGTCGTCATCGGTCGCGGAAATCTTCCAGCAGAACACGGCCAAAATAAGCCTGAACTACGGCCAGTGTGAGAGCGAAATAAAGTAAGAGGGTGAAGGGGACGACTGTAGTGGCTGCAATAGCTGGCGCTCGGGACGGCTCTCCCCGACTTTCCGCAGCATCGGTAGCTCGGCTGCAGGGGCTGCAGTGGCTGCAATAACTGGCGCTCAGGGCTTCTGGGTGCAATGCCGACGACAGTGGGTGGCCGCTCTCTTAAATAACGACGACAGTGGACCCCCGGCTTGGCTTACTTTACATCAAATGTCTACAGTTTAGATTTTAAATAACTCCTTGCTTCAAATGCGACTTTTTGCTTTCGTGGCTGGCTTCAAATACCTCTTTCTGCCAACTCTGAATCTAGCATGTAGATTGCGAGTGCCATTTATAGGTCCTCACAAGTTCGCGATATAAGGCTCCTTTGAAGCGGATTCGTTATTAAGATGAAGACGGAATGGGAAAATTTAAGATTTTCTTTTCGAATTACTAATCGCGTAAAATTGCTTAGGATTAACCTGAAATTCATTTCTACTTCGATCCAATGAAAGAACGATAAGACGGTGAATAAGAACATGAAATGGAAATCGTGTTGAAATCACCCACAACAATGAGGTGATCCTTTACACTTGGTGTAGCCCTTTGGGACGAGTGAATATTTTAAATTAACATTAAATGCTGTAATTATATATAATATTAAGGTCAGACCGTGGTGAGATGTACTAGCATGAGTCATAAACAAAATAATCATGAACATGAATACGACCTGCAACAAATTTTTAATTACAATCTGTGTCAGTTATCGGAACTAATATTGAAACTAGATCAGACTAAACTGCAATATGGATCAAAACGGAGCATAGCTCTAATTGGGGGTTACAAACACTAACCTCGCCACTGATACCTACCGAAACTGCAATAAAAACACCGCCGCCGATACGATCACGTCTATGAACGACATAGTTGCCTGCAATAATTCGCTATCAGAGACAGAGGAGTTGAGCCACGTTTCAGTAAAGGCATCAAAGGAGACACAGTTTACTAATTGAAAGGTGATGTACCAAGTCTCGGCTTTACCCGTCAGCAACCCGGATACAACCCGAGGCAGCCTTGCCGGTTCCACTCGGTAGGCTTCCGCTTGCGTTTCTAAACGCTCTATAAAGCTAAACGGATCGGAATATCTATCGAAAAAGACGCCCAAGTTGCTCAGATTTTCGGCCAGTGCACACGAGTTTATGAGATTTAGAGAATACTTGGATGTCCCGGCAATGCCCGATGATAAATTTGCAGGATATGCGTTGATAAGTTTAACGGATACTCGAATGTCCTTGAAGAGGCGCTAAAAAAAATCACAGGATACCCAGATGTCTTTGAAAACACCTTGATAAAATTAAAGGATGCTCGGATGCTTCTTATATAGTCATCTGCCCGGCGGCTTGCGCGGACGACGGACCCGAGAGAATCCGAGAAAAAGAAGTACGAGCATAGTTTGGGCAAAGATTTTGGGTCTCGCGTCGGGAAAATTACATTATTTTGGCTGTCGCTCAAATGGTGCTTTAAGCCATTTAGATGGAAATAAAAAAAAAACCTACTCTAAATTTTCTAGGCAGAACAATTAAACTTCCTTGTGGTCGCTGTTTGGGTGCCATCTGTAAGGAAGTCCTGGGCCAGGATATGTCTCAGTCCTGCCAGGGTCACACACAAAAATTTAGTAAGTACAATGACAGAAATTGAGAATGCCGAAATAGATAAATTCCCCTTTCTGGGGTCGATCTGCTTGCCTCCGTCAGTCGCTAAAATTTCACCAGCACCCGGCAAAGAACGAAGAAGAAAGAAGAAGAAGAGAGAAGAAGAAGAAGAAAGACAGATCCGCCACCAGGGCGAGAGAAGAAAATGAGGGAGAATGGGAGGGAAGAAGGAGAAGAGAAGGTCGTCATCGGTCGCGGAAATCTTCCAGCAGAACACGGCCAAAATAAGCCTGAACTACGGCCAGTGTGAGAGCGAAATAAAGTAAGAGGGTGAAGGGGACGACTGTAGTGGCTGCAATAGCTGGCGCTCGGGACGGCTCTCCCCGACTTTCCGCAGCATCGGTAGCTCGGCTGCAGGGGCTGCAGTGGCTGCAATAACTGGCGCTCAGGGCTTCTGGGTGCAATGCCGACGACAGTGGGTGGCCGCTCTCTTAAATAACGACGACAGTGGACCCCCGGCTTGGCTTACTTTACATCAAATGTCTACAGTTTAGATTTTAAATAACTCCTTGCTTCAAATGCGACTTTTTGCTTTCGTGGCTGGCTTCAAATACCTCTTTCTGCCAACTCTGAATCTAGCATGTAGATTGCGAGTGCCATTTATAGGTCCTCACAAGTTCGCGATATAAGGCTCCTTTGAAGCGGAATGGGAAAATTTAAGATTTTCTTTTCGAATTACTAATCGCGTAAAATTGCTTAGGATTAACCTGAAATTCATTTCTACTTCGATCCAATGAAAGAACGATAAGACGGTGAATAAGAACATGAAATGGAAATCGTGTTGAAATCACCCACAACAATGAGGTGATCCTTTACACTTGGTGTAGCCCTTTGGGACGAGTGAATATTTTAAATTAACATTAAATGCTGTAATTATATATAATATTAAGGTCAGACCGTGGTGAGATGTACTAGCATGAGTCATAAACAAAATAATCATGAACATGAATACGACCTGCAACAAATTTTTAATTACAATCTGTGTCAGTTATCGGAACTAATATTGAAACTAGATCAGACTAATCTGCAATATGGATCAAAACGGAGCATAGCTCTAATTGGGGGTTACAAACACTAACCTCGCCACTGATACCTACCGAAACTGCAATAAAAACACCGCCGCCGATACGATCACGTCTATGAACGACATAGTTGCCTGCAATAATTCGCTATCAGAGACAGAGGAGTTGAGCCACGTTTCAGTAAAGGCATCAAAGGAGACACAGTTTACTAAGTTTGCCTAGTTTTTTTTGTGTAGTTTACTTTGCTTTTATTTATTGAATCTTCTCATTTTCGAGACTAACAATAAGGGTATAAGATCTTGTACTATAACCTAACTAGCAGTCATGTAAAATGGAACAGTAAAAATGGGCCTGACAAATTATGGCTGGGTTGGGAAGTCGGTACGGTGCAGGCGGGTTCGGTTGAAAACCCGAGAGAGTTTTTCTTATAATAGTATAACCTAACTAGCAATCGTCTAGACTGGATAAGAGTAAAAATGTCACTGACAAATGGGTGGGCGGATAGTTTTTCCTTTTAGGACGATTTTTGTTTGTCTAGTTTGTTGTATCCGTCCTATAGAGCTAAAATATAATCGATAGCTGGTTGCCAACCAGGCGAAAGTAGGGATGAGAGCGCAGCACTGTGCGAAAAAGGTGCGTTAAGCCGATAAAAGGGAACAGGTCTATGATTCCTCCGGTGGTTCGAAGAATAAGATGAAGTTCGAACACGAAACAGTGCGGTGTAGCGGCCCGCGAATTAAAAATGAAAAAATTAAATATTTCGTGAGGGCCGCCCGCCAGTGAAAGTGGCCAGCAAAAGACAATATTTCAATATACGAGTATATATTTAAAACCCGGAAGAGAACCTGGGGAGGCAGGATCGGCAAGCCATCTAGGTGACCTGGGAAAGAAAGTGGGAAGTGGAAAGCGCGGTTGAAATGTGCAATTATTTCTAGGGGCCGACCACACACCCACATTCCCAAAAGGAGGATGGAACGCCAGGCCATTATCCAGGCCAGGCGCTATTTTTCTTGGACAGCAATTTTTTCTTGGAGAAATAAATTTTTATGCTGGCGCACATCTTTTTTCCTCGCTCAAAATTTTTTTATCGAATTTATCTTCTGGCAGGATTTTTATGGAGCATCTAAAAAAGCAAAAATCCCGACGAATATGATCCTTTGTATCTTATATATATAAACGGAAAAGAGGCATAAAAAAAATTGCTGTGAGCCGGATCAGTGTGGGTTTTTTTTCAACCGCCACTGTTTGTCCTTGACGTTGCCGCAGTGCTTCTTGATAGTTTTCCTCCGGAGGATCGGCACGCCTGCAAAGAGGCGGAAACAGGAGCCACCAAAGACTTCAAACTTTTTTTTATAAGTTAGTATTGTTGTTTATTTATTTGTGTTTGTTTAAATTTGTTTTGGTTTCATTTATTTTTCATTTTATTTATTTATATATTTAATTATTTATTAATTTGTTTATTCCTTTGTTGAATTATTTATTCTCCTTATTTATCTAGGGTAATGGTGGCAGTTGTGGACACTGGTTGTGGACACCCCTGTGTAACTTTTGACTCAGGACAAATATGACGGATCTGTCAAATGTCATGTATACGCTTTTGAAGTTCGATTGTCTTGTGCCGAATCACCATACGGAAAAGACTCGTCTGCTTTGTGTCACGGAAAAATTATTTTTTTTTACCGTAAACAAAATCACAAAAGTTTTTTTGCACGTTTTTAAAAGTGTCACCGTCTGAAGTATGTTAATTAAGAAGGTGAGTGCAATCGATTTTTTTACGGGAAATTTAGTTATGTTTAAGATTCCACACCGGGTTTGGACATAATTTTCACAATAAAAAATTTGACACTTAAATGTCGGGGGTTATGGACTCCCAATTTTTTTTTACAAATCGTAAAATATCGCCGTTGATGTCAACATAAATTATTTTAATAGTAATAACATTAATAACCTTGAAGTATAGGTACAGCTATATCTATATATATAAAAATTGAGAACAAGTTTCGTAACTGATTATAACCCCAGAACGCATGAACCGATTTCAACGGTTTTGCATTCGTTGGAAAGGTTTTGGGCTCCGTTATAATGTTAGCAAAGAAAATTCTATAAAAAGTCAAAAGAAAAGCGGGAAAACCATTTTTCACATGCAGCGCCATTTCTGAAACATAGCATGCCATTCTTCTCTGCTCAGTTAATTTCATTTAATTCATGAGACAAACTTTGTTGAGTTCATAAATAAATTGTAACAGCAGGCATTTGTCTTTAAGGTGGTAAGTTAAAGTTGAAGTTGAAGTTGATCGTGCATTTGAGGTTAAAAGCACCACTTCCTCCTCCTTCTTCTTCTTCCTCTTCCTTCTTCTTCTTCATCCTCCTCCTTCTTCATCCTCCTCCTTCATCCTCCTTCTTCTTCGTCCTCCTTCTTTTTCGTCTTCCTCTTCCTCCTTTCTTCATCATCCTCCTTCTTCATCTTCCTCCTTCTTCTATATCCTCATCCTTCTGTAACGACCCTCTTTCGGGCTGCGTGGCTTCGCTCGCCGGGGTCGTGAGTTACACAAAATGTGTGCGTGCCGCTTCCTTGAATCCCACAAATACAAAATAAGAAGAGAGGTGGAAGTTCGGTTTTGTATTGATTTATTTATTACGATCGGTCTTTTCCTGGAATAGTAGCGACTTCGCGGATGGCGCGGTCGGCTTGTGGGTCCCCTGTAATGTGGGGTCGTGCGACTTCGCGACTGGCGCGGTCGGCTTATGGATACCCTGTAATGTAGGGTATGCGACTTCGCGACTGGCGCGATGTGGTCGGCTTTAGGTTACCCTGGAATGCAGGGTGTGCGACTTCGCGACTGGCGCGGTCGGCTTGTGGATACCCTGTAATGTAGGGTGTGCGACTTCGCGACTGGCGCGGTCGGCTTGGGGATACCCTGTAATGTAGGGTGTGCGACTTCGCGACTGGCGCGGTCGGCTTGTGGATACCCTGTAATGTAGGGTGTGCGACTTCGCGACTGGTGCGGTCGACTTGTGGTTACCCTGGAATGTCGGGTGTGTTGGGCGAGGCGCGTTCCCAAGCGGGTTGGCCGCGGTTCGGGACGCGACGGTCGAGTCCGGGTGACGGTCGGTCGTACTGACGATCCTATGCCTATGCTCGCACCGTTACTCCTATCCTCCTGATCAAGGTCTGCTAGCAAGAGCTAAACCTTGGCCCATGTTCGTCCTGTTACGCTCGGGTTCGGTTCCGGAACCTTTCTCCGCTACCCTGTTCCCGTCAAGATCTGCTAGCAAGAGCTAAACCTTGGCCCCTTCCTGATCTATGGCATGGGTTCGGTTGCAAGAACCTTACCCCGCTACCCTGGTCCACCTCAAGATCCGCTGGCAGGAGCTGAATCTTGGCCCCACGTCTAAGCCAATGTGCATGAGTTCGGCTACAAGAACCTCGCTCCGCTCCCCGTCCACATCAAGATCCGCTAGCAGGAGCTGAACCTTGGCCCGTATCTACTTCGGCAACTAATAGCCTATTTACACTATCGTGCGTTACCTATCGATATCGAAGGAAACGCAATAACGTAGAATGTGTGTTTCTATTGCGTTATTGCGTCTGTTTTTGACAGCTGTCAGCATTTATTGAAAAAGTAAACAAAAATTGACGAAAATGAGCAATTCGAACAACGACGAAAGCCTGATATTATCAGCCATGGAACACAATAGAGAAACCATGATGAAGGCCATGGATTTGTCTGCGATGTCTTTTTCTTTGGAGAAGCGACTTGGGATCTCGTACTGCTTGGGATCTTCTACGGAATACCGCACTATAGCGAGTCTCTGCCGCACCCAATAATATGCAGGATTTTGGTTGCGAGTATCCACCAGGATCCCTCACCAATAAGTGAATATCAATATCCGTTAAAGAATTTGATGATATTGGAGGCAACCTGCTCAAGAAACTTGGATAGGAAATACAAACGAAAGCGCTGAACGCATAGGGCACGCCTGGGTCTAAATGTTCTTTGTGGAACCATTATTAAATAATTATTTTGTACATTAATTTTAAAATATTTTTTAATTAAAAAAAAAGCGTTTCTACGCGGTTTTTTTAAAACGCCATATTGCGATTCTTGAAAGAGGTCCATCCAAGCGGTCGGCTAGCATCGATCCCAATTTGAATTATATTTTATCTTTCTGTATATGTGGGAGTTCTGCAGAACTCACTGAATTCTCTCATATTCTTTGTCCCCAGATCCAGAAGTGCCGACCAGAAGTCCCCAAGAGTGCACTGCTCAAACCGTCAGTTACTAGGTTTTGATTTTTATTTGGTGGTGAAACTTGTACGATAGTCCGAATATAGAGTTGTTATCGAAATGCCCAGGTGTTATCGACACAAACGTAACTTGAACGCAACTTGGACGCAACTTTTTCCCACCTCTAGGCCCCTATACAAAACCTATGTAAAAAAAACTACGTTTGCTCTGAGACGCAAAAACGCAGCCTAGTGTAAATGGGGCCTAAGTGAGCTCGGCTTCAAGAACCTTGCTCCACTACCATTACTACTTGTTCAAACTACTATGAGACTTACCCAGGTGTTGTCAGCTCGGCTGCTCGCCAAAAGTGAACTTGCCCTGAGTTGTGTCTCGCCTTTTATAGGCCGCGATCAGCTGTGTTTACCCGATCGATATCCGATTCTTATCGATAGGCACCAGGGTTGCCATATCGTTGGGCACGGCCGATAACTATCAGCTGTTCAGGGCTGGTGGCCCTATCGGTGCTGAGGTTGCCAGATGTTGCCCTTGTTGTGGTTGGCGTTGCCAGATGGCGGACTATCGCCCTTTTATTTATTATTAATACTCTCAAATAATAATTCAATAATATTCTCAATGATAATAATTCCTAATACTAATGGTAATTAATAATAACAATTCATAATAATCTCGGTAACTAATAACAATTCATAATAATAACAATTAATAATAATTAATAATAATAACAATTAATAATAATTAATAATAATAACAATTAATAATAATTAATAATAATAATAAGGAAAGCGGCGCGGGGCGTCGCATCTCCCCCTCCGTTGCCAGATCAAGCCTTCGTGACGCTGGTGAAAACTTCGCCGGCTGCGTTGATCTTCACGGCGTACAGGATCCCGCCTACCGTCATTTTGAAATTGACCCTTTTTTTTGGCGGTCGCTTCTCCAGTTTGCGGTCCACCTCCTTCTGCACCTCTTCTGGAATCCGCTTGTCGTTCTGAGCCGGTGCCGTTGCCAATGTCTCGTCCTCGTCCGTGTTCAGTTCCAGGATGTCCTCTCGTTCTCTTTCCCAGTCGGCTATTTTCTGTGGCGTTCTCCATGGTGTCTGTTCAGTTTGTTCGTCCCATAACTTTTCCCGTTTTGTTTCGTCTTTGTTTGATCGGTTGTTGTTGCTCGGGGTCCTTGGCCGTTCGGTTGTCGTATCTTGGGTTGCTTGTTTCGTCTCTTTCCGTATCGGCGGTGGTCTCGGTGTCCTGGGATCTCTCGGGGTCGTTTCCTGTGTTTGTGCCGGTTTGGGTGTCGTAGTCCTTTTCTCTGCTGGGGTCGTCACCATTGTTGTTGTCTTCTCGTTGTCCTTTGTCGATGCCGTGGTTGTTTCCTTCGTTGATGTCTTGCTCGTGCTGATCGTTGCTAGTACCGTTCTGTTCCGTGTTGTCGGGGTGTGCGCTATCCTCTTCTTCGTCCTGGGGCCTTGTCCTGCGTCTTCGTCTGGTTGTTGGGGTGGCGCGATCGGTCTCTGGCTTTCCTCCGTTCGTCGTTTCGGCGCCTGTCTCGACACTGGAGTCGCCACTGCGAAGCCGCGCCTTCGCTGCCACGGTCTTGCAGTGGTTTCCATCGCCCTCCTCTTCTGGCCTGCGAGCTCCATCGTTCGCCTCCGAAAGGCTTCTCTGGTCTTCTCGAACTTCTGTTTTATTTGTTCTCTGTGGAGTTGTTATGGTGTTGTTAGGACACTGCGTGATAGGCTGTTCTACCCCCCCTGTATACTCCTTCATCTGATTTACGTACGCTCTCTGTACCTTACCGGTCCCTACGTTCTTGACCCTTGCTATGACTGGTGATATCATATCTATGACTTTGAATGGTCCCTCGAACTTCGGTGCGAGCTTGGCGGCGAACTTATCGCAAGCTTTTGACAATGGGTGTTGCCGTACCCAGACTCTGTCCCCTTTCTTCGGCCTCCAATCGCGTTTACGCAGGTTGTACGTTCGCGCTTGGTCTTGTGCTGCCTTTTCCATACTCTGTCGCGCCAGCTCCCATGTTTCCTTGATTCGTGTTATTCTTTCCGTCGGGGTTTCTTCTTTCATGGCTGATCCTGTAGTTATTTCGTCGAATAGGTTCCCCGTTGTTCTTGGCTCCCTACCGTAGGTTAGGTACGCCGGGCTGTACCCTGTTGACTCTGACCTGCTGCTGTTGAAGGCTAACGTTAACTCTGGCAGTACTTCATCCCAACGCTCGTGTCGTTCTCCGGTGAACTGTGCGATCATCGTCTTTATGGTCCTATTTGCTCGTTCCGCCGGGTTCTCTTGCGGTGTATATGGCGCTGTGAATTGTTGGAGTATTCCCCACTTCGCCATCTGTGCTTTGAACTTGTGGCTTGTAAATTGTACCCCGTTGTCCGATATTAATACCTTTGGTGCGCCGGTGCGTGCGAGGATTTTCTCCCTGAATGTTTTTAGTACTGCCTCCGTCGTTGCTTTACGTATTGCTGTTAGCTCTACCCATTTGGAGAACTTGTCGATGAATACCAGCAACATGTTGTTGCCGTGGCTTGACCTTGGCAAGGGTCCCACAAAGTCTACGCAGATAGTCTCTCCTGGTGCCTCCGCCACTCTTGTCAGCATTTTCCCGGCCGCCTGCCGTTGCGACACCTTGTATTGCTGACATGTTCTGCAGTTGCCGATGTATTATTTGATCTCTCTATGCATCCCCGGCCAGTAGTACCGATTTGCTATTCGGTGTTTCGTCCTTCGGATTCCTAAGTGACCTGCCGTGGCCGTAGTGTGGTTCTCTTCGAGAACTCGTTTTCTCTGTTCCTTGTTTACGCAGAGCTTCCACGGTTGCGTGTCCTCGTCGGTCGCCCAAGACGGTAGGTGTCTATACAGCTTGCCTCCTTCGACGCAATAATCTGGTAAACTGGCTGGGTCCTTTTGGACGGTCAGTATCTTCCCTCGTATCCATTTGTCTTCCTCTATGTCCGCCCTCTGTGCCTCTTTGGTGGGTTGCCTTGATAGGGCGTCCGCCACCACGTTTAGCTTTCCCTTTCGGTATCGCACCTCAAAGGAGTAGGGTTGTAGCGCCAGTGCCCATCTCGCTACCCGCCCAGACGGGCTTTCGATGGAGTTTAGCCACTTGAGGGCTAGGTGGTCCGTGACTACTATGAAGTGATAGCCTTCCAGGTACATCCTCATCTTGTGAATACCCCAGTGTATTGCCAGGCATTCCTTCTCGGTTGCTGAGTAATTACGTTCCTCCTTCCGAAGCTTTCTGCTCGCGTATGAGATCACGTGTTCCCCTTCCTCGTCCTCCTGGGTCAGTACTGCTCCTAGTCCGCAATCGCTTGCGTCTGTTTGTAGGATGAAGGTCTTTGTAAAGTCCGGGCAGGCGAGCACCGGTGCTTACGTTAGCGCTTTCTTCAGCTCCTCGGCCGCTCTTTCGTGCTCGTCAGTCCAATGGAACTTAGTGTCCTTCCTGATCAGTTCGAACAGCGGCTTTGCGATCTCAGTGAAACCCGGCACGAATTTTCGGTACCACGATGCTACCCCCAGGAATCTGTGCACCTGTTTTGTTGTTGTAGGTCTCGGTAGGTCCCTGATGGCTGTTATCTTTTCCGGGTCCGTGTGTATTCCCCGTGCGCTCACTACATGGCCCAAGTATTTTATTTTCTCCTCGAAAAAGTGACATTTCTCGGGGTTAATCTTTAAGTTTGCTCTTCTCAGGCGTGCCAGTACTTCCCTCAGCTTCTCCAGGTGTTCCTGTTTGGTCCTGCCGATGACTACTATATCGTCCAGGTATGCAAATGCGAATGGTTCCATCTCGGGACCTATCACCGAGTCCAACGCCCCTTGGAACGTCGCCGGGGCCGTATGGAGTCCGAACGGCATGACCTTCCACTGAAATAGACCTCGCCCAGGCACCGTGAATGCAGTGTATTGCTTGCTTCGGTCTTCCATTGGTATTTGCCAGTAGCCGTTCTTCAGGTCTAGCGTGCTAATGTATTTTGCCTCTCTCAGCTGGTTCAGGATGTGATCCATTCGTGGGACCGGGTATGCGTCCCTTTCTGAGTGTGTGTTCAGCTGTCTGTAGTCTATACATAGCCTCCATTGATTATTCTTTTTCCTTACGAGTACCACTGGCGAGCTGTACGCCTAGTGCGAAGGTTCGATCAGGTCCTGTTCGATCAGTTGGTCAACCTGTTCGTGTATTATTTTCTGCATGGCTGGGTTCTTCGGGTAGTATCGTTGTTTCAGGGGTCGGTCATGTTTCATGTAGATCGTGTGCTTCGCTATGTGGCTTGTCCCTTTTACCCTCTCCATTGCGGCTAGCTCTCTATCTAGAAATGCCTTGATTTCGGTGTCCGTTGGTTCGCTTGCTGCTGCGCTTCCCAATTTCTGTGGCTTCTTCCCACCCTTTGTGTTTGGGTCGAGCTGCGCTATCAGGCCTCCACACCGTAGTGTGGTGTTGCACTGTGCCAGAAAGTCTATCCCTAACAGCAAGTCCCCGATGACGTCCCACTCTTACTTCACTCTCTCCGAGTTCTATATCCAACTCTATCTCCTCTGTGGCCACTGTCGCCGTTCCATCCGCCAGGTTTATTACCTCTTCTGTTTGCCGGACCTCGCCGTATTCTCGGAGTTGGAGTGCCAGTTTTCCGCTTATGAAACTCCTTGTCGCTCCGGTGTCTAGCATGCCGTGAGTCTGTCTACCTCCTATTCGTACGAGGGCGGTTATCCTTCGACCGTCGAATCTGATCATTGTCGCTGGTGGTTGTTCCGGGCCGGCCCTTGGTACTCCACCTGTCTCCCAGCGCCTCTTGCGTTTCCCTCTGCCCGTCTGCAGCAGTGAATCGTTCTTGTGTTGTCCCGGCCGCATACCCAACAGAATAGTCTGGGCGGGTTGTTGCACTGGTATGCTCGGTGGCCCGGTGCCTTGCAACGCTGGCAGAGATTGTTGATGTCGAACTCTCTCGCTGTTCCAGCTTGCTGTGTGTGTGGTTGATATGTGTTGTAGCCCCTATACGGTCTGTCCATTCCTGTTGGCTGATTGTATTGTGGTGGTGGTGGTGGTGGTTGTGCCCATCCTACCGACTCGTACTCCTCCGCCAGTCTCATGTATTCTTGTAGCGATCTTACTTCGCTTCTTTTCGCGTAGTACCTGAACCCTGGCGTACTGTTCCTGTACGTCCACTCCAGCTTCTGGTCTTCGCTTAACGTGGTGCACCGCATTATTTTCCTCAGCTCTCTCACGTAGTCCTTGGCCGGCTCTTGGTTGGCCTGTTGCCTTCTCGTGATTTGTTCCATGGCCCTTTCCTGGTAGTCCGCTGGAACGTAATAATTCTTGAGCTCTGTTTTGAGCGCCTGCCAGTCTGGCATTTCCGCTGGGTTCGTGCGCCACCAGTCCAACGCTGCCCATTTTAATATTACTACTGCTGCCGCTGTTACGTGGTCGAGCCCTATATCATATGCCTTTGCCATTTCTTCGATCCTGGTCAGGAACTCCAGAGCGTCCCCTGTCCCGTCGAACACTTCGTTCCATCCACGAATGGTGTTAATGGCCGCGGCCCGTTCCCCTGCTCTGCTCTTGTGTTCTTCCTTACGTGTTTCCTCGTTTCTCAGTTCCAGTTCAGCTTTTCCGCTTACTTGTTCCTGTTCTTGTGTCGTTGGGTATTTGACCTCCAAATTGACCCCTGCTCCTGGGTTTGGTGAGACGCTCCGCGCGTGACGCTGGCTTAACTCTCTTAGTCTCCTGCTCTTTTCACTGTCATGGCCTCCGTTTTTTATGAAATCGGATAGCTGGCGTCGGAGATCTTCCACCAGCTGTTCTGGTTCCATCCCGAATTCCCTGACGTAGCCTTCTAATTGGGCTTTGTTCAGGTTGGACACCCATCCTCGGGTTAACTTCTCCGTCGTTGCCATGGCTTGTATGGTATTTTATCGGATTCAGGAACTATACACGTTGGGCGCCAGTGTAACGACCCTCTTTCGGGCTGCGTGGCTTCGCTCGCCGGGGTCGTGAGTTACACAAAATGTGTGCGTGCCGCTTCCTTGAATCCCACAAATACCCAATAAGAAGAGAGGTGGAAGTTCGGTTTTGTATTGATTTATTTATTACGATCGGTCTTTTCCTGGAATAGTAGCGACTTCGCGGATGGCGCGGTCGGCTTGTGGGTCCCCTGTAATGTGGGGTCGTGCGACTTCGCGACTGGCGCGGTCGGCTTGTGGATACCCTGTAATGTAGGGTATGCGACTTCGCGACTGGCGCGATGTGGTCGGCTTTAGGTTACCCTGGAATGCAGGGTGTGCGACTTCGCGACTGGCGCGGTCGGCTTGTGGATACCCTGTAATGTAGGGTGTGCGACTTCGCGACTGGCGCGGTCGGCTTGTGGAGTCCGGGTGACGGTCGGTCGTACTGACGATCCTATGCCTATGCTCGCACCGTTACTCCTATCCTCCTGATCAAGGTCTGCTAGCAAGAGCTAAACCTTGGCCCATGTTCGTCCTGTTACGCTCGGGTTCGGTTCCGGAACCTTACTCCGCTACCCTGTTCCCGTCAAGATCTGCTAGCAAGAGCTAAACCTTGGCCCCTTCCTGATCTATGGCATGGGTTCGGTTGCAAGAACCTTACCCCGCTACCCTGGTCCACCTCAAGATCCGCTGGCAGGAGCTGAATCTTGGCCCCACGTCTAAGCCAATGTGCATGAGTTCGGCTACAAGAACCTCGCTCCGCTCCCCGTCCACATCAAGATCCGCTAGCAGGAGCTGAACCTTGGCCCGTATCTACTTCGGCAACTAAGTGAGCTCGGCTTCAAGAACCTTGCTCCACTACCATTACTACTTGTTCAAACTACTATGAGACTTACCCAGGTGTTGTCAGCTCGGCTGCTCGCCAAAAGTGAACTTGCCCTGAGTTGTGTCCCGCCTTTTATAGGCCGCGATCAGCTGTGTTTCCCCGATCGATATCCGATTCTTATCGATAGGCACCAGGGTTGCCATATCGTTGGGCACGGCCGATAACTATCAGCTGTTCAGGGCTGGTGGCCCTATCGGTGCTGGGGTTGCCAGATGTTGCCCTTGTTGTGGTTGGCGTTGCCAGATGGCGGACTATCGCCCTTTTATTTATTATTAATACTCTCAAATAATAATTCAATAATATTCTCAATGATAATAATTCCTAATACTAATGGTAATTAATAATAACAATTCATAATAATCTCGGTAACTAATAACAATTCATAATAATAACAATTAATAATAATTAATAATAATAACAATTAATAATAATTAATAATTATAATAAGGAATGCGGCGCGGGGCGTCGCACTTCTTCTTCCTCCTCCTTCTTTTTCCTCCTTCTTCCTCCTCCTTATTTTTCCTTCTTCTTCCTCTTTCTTCTTCTTTCTCCTTCTTTTTCCTCCTCCTACTTTAATATCAATGAATTGCAAACATTTGTGAATTCGAATTTACCCAAATTGAACGACCAACAAAAACATGTTTACGATACCATTATGCAAGCAGTACAAAATGATGTTGGTGGATTGTATATTTTGGATGCGCCTGGAGGTACGGGTAAAAGATTTGTGGTATCATTGATTTTGGCAGCCATTCGGTCACAACAAAAAATTGCATTGCTTCGTCAGGAATTGCTGCTACTTTATTGGATGGTAGACGAACAGCACACTCAGCATTAAAATTGCCGTTAAATGTGTTTGTATTCGTTGATTGATCTATTTTAAATACATTAGTGCTAATTACTATATTATTTTTTAACGTATAGGTGATTGACAATCCCACATGCAACATATCAAGAAATTCTGCAATGGGAAAAGTTTTGCAGCAAGCAGCAATTATTCTATTGGATGAATGTACAATGACCCATAAAAAATCTCTGGAAGCATTAAACAGAACAATGCAAGATCTACGTCCCAATCAACAAATTTTTGGTGGTGCACTAATATTTTTGTCAGGAGATATCTGCCAAACATTGCCCGTTAGCGGATCATGTCAATGCGTGCTTGAAGTCATCTTTCCTGTGACGATATGTCCAAAAATTTATATTGAACATAAACTTGCGTGTTCAATTGCACAATGATCAATCTGCAGAACGGTTTTCGAAGCAATTGTTAGAAATCGGAAGTGGCAAAGTTCCAAATACAAATGGCTTGATCACTTTGCCAAACAATTTTTTTACAATTCTACAATCTAAAGGCGAATTAATTGAAAGCGATTTTCCAAATATTATTCAAAATCACAGAAATCACTATTAGTTTACAGAACGAACAATATTGTCACCAAAAAATGTACATGTCAATGAAATCAATTTTCACATTCAAGAAAAATTGCCAGGCGCACTGACATCATATAAATATTTTGATAGCGCAATGAATGAAGATGATGCAGTGAATTATCCAGTTGCATTTTTAAATTCCCTAGAACCGCCTGGTATGCCACCGCATTGTTTGAACTTAAAAATCGGCTCATCAATAATTTTACTACGGAATTTAAATGCACCAAAATTGTGCAATGGCACAAGATTGGTTGTAAGAAAATTGATGCCGAACTTAATTGAAGCCACAATATTGACTGGAAAAGCGAAAGGAGAAATGATGCTCATACCGCGTATTGCGTTGATACCAACAGACATGCCATTTGAATTTAAGCGAGTGCAATTTCCAGTGCGTCTATCATTTGCCATGTCCATTAATAAGGCACAAGGACAAACGCTTCAAGTATACGGATTGAAGAGCCATGTTTTTCTCACGGGCAGCTATACGTGGCTGTTCAAGAGTTGGCATTCCAAACTCTTTATTTGTATACGTTCCAAATGGACAGACGAAAAATATTGTTTATCCAAATGTTTTGGATTGAAAATAAACATTTTCAAATAAAGTAAATGACTTTCATATAACAAATTCTAGAAATTTTTCATTTAATTTTAAGACTGCATGCGGCGAAGCGCATAGGGCCCGCTAGTAACTAAATATATTTTAATAGTGTTTTTATGATTTTCTTCGATGTTTTTAGTCATGTCGCTCAAGAAAAATTCTACCAAATTTCCACCAAATTCTTGGTGGAAAAGCAATCCGTAAAACAGACAGCTGTGACGTATGCTATTCCCCGAACCTCTCTCATACGCTACCAGCCAAAACACCGGCAAAACGTGCCAAACTATCCAAGCCTTCCAAGAAGCAGGAGTCGTCGGACGAGCAAGATGAGGACTTTTGCATCATTTCCATAAAGATGTTGCCAAAAAAAATTGACCGTCTTCAACTCCGTTCACTGCAATGAATGTGATCGACAAGCGCAAGTGTGCTGATATGCGTGCCAGCTACTTCACATGCGCGAATTGTGCCTCTGATGAAGAATGATGCCATCCATGGTATTTTTTTTTAATTAATAAACTATAATTTTTTCTTCAATTGATTGCGTTGAACTTGATAATTTCCTAATTTTAGCACATTTTACAAAGGTGGGGGGTTTAATCAATGTGGGAACTCCCATACTGCGCTTTAAAGAAGACTTATTAACAAAGGATTGATGAAAGATCGGGAAGGGCATTAGCGCTTATTAGATTACGTGGGATGATTTTTGATACAATAAATCAATTAGATTTGATTTCTTTCAGGGTTCTTCTGCCCAATATGTGGGGCTACCAGCGGAAAGTACGGTTTACAGTTGTCTTTCCTTGGTAATAACTGGAGTGATCCCCAGTACGTATTATTGACGTTGTAATGTCCATGAATTGACCTTCAAGGTGGGCAGTAGACAGCGGCAATGCAAAGGTTTGCCGTTCCCTGAATGTACTCCTATGGAAGTGGCTTAGAGTAATGTGTTTCCAGCCTTTGATAAAAATTTTGTTTGATGCGTTCTTTGAGTAATATGCCAGTTCCACCGTGAGCTTTACCTTCTGAATGATCTGCGCGGTGGATGGTATTGCCCCTTATGTGGAAGTTGTATTTGCTTTTAAGGTGCGTGTCAACCAGCACCGTAGCGTCAATTTTATTAACATTTAGAAGATCTGTTCTTTCAAGTTTATGCCGTGAGACGCCGTTGGCATTCCACGTGGATGTACGTGGTTTTGACTTTGTTCTTTGGACTGTTGTGCTACAAGCAGCTGAATCACAATATTTTGGTTCTGAAGACGCGATTGTATGGTCGTGGTCATGAATGACATGAGTTCCATCTTGCTTTGTTGCATGGTAAACATCATAGTTTATCAATTCTTTTGTGGCTGGCCTGGGACCTGCTGACCGATTTCGAAGTTTGACTTGAGTGGATTTTCCATATCTGTTCGTTGAGCTTAGTCGTTGGAGCGGTATTTAGCGTGCCGAAAGAGGATCTGGCCGAATGCGCGGAGAATACATCTGGCGTAGTTGTCGAGTTATAATACACATTTTGAATATTTTGTTGGTTCTTCCAAGGTGATCCTTTGATGAAATAAAAAATGCAGCTTGTAGATATGGACATTTTTCTCTGGCTCGACCAGAAGGAGTATTTGCGGCTTTTGGTTTTTCTCTCGTCCCCGACCAGCGCAACAATTTTTTTGTCAAAAACGTTTGAGCTTTCCATACCAATCTGTATGGCCGGAAGCGCTCGTTGCTTATCGAAGCTTACGGTTTTTGTTGCCTTTGTAGTTGAATTGTAGCCGTTGGCACCGATTTCGCAATATTACTCGCATCAAAAAAAATCGTTTTTTACTCGTTTCCTTTGTGCACCCTATCTATAAGGTGCCAAATATGAGCAGCACCTACAGCTTGGTTGACTGTTTACTCTTGCAAGCGGCCACAGCATATACAATGGTGTGTGTAAAAAGGTAGGTAGATTAAAGTGGTGAGGCTCTCCTCGAACCTCCAACTAGAGCTGTGCTCCGTTTTGATCCACACCCACTGTTTTTTGATGGTAGCTGGTCATGCTCAGCACCAACCCGAATCGTTAAGAAAAGCAAGGATCGCTGCAATCTTACGCTTCCCTACTTCTCTCAGCGATTCCAGCTGGAAGGCACCGAGATGACGCATTCTCCTGTTGTTCAAAGCTGGACAGTGACAGAGCAGGTGCTCTGGTGTCTCCTGTTCTGCTTGTTCCTTGCAGCTTCTGCAGCTTGTGTTATAGGGCAGCCCCATCTTCATTGCATGCGATCCTATCGCCCAATGACCGGTGGAGACTGCTGTGATCCTACTGATATCCTTTTTAATATGGAATATCAGTTCTTTCAGTTCGAAGTTCGGCCAACATAGCTTCGATCTTCTGTTCTGACTCGTGCCTGACAATTCTTTGGTGGCCTGACCTTTGAAAAAGTCATGGATCTTCGACCGTGTTTTAATGTTGCTACGCTCGGCTGAGCCCTTGCGGGCTAGCTCATCTGACTTTTCATTTCCTGGTATGTCGTTGTGCCCTGGCACCCAGGTTATTCTAACGTTGTTGTGTTCAGCAAGCTCGTTTAAAGCTGCCTTACACTCCGACACTAACTGCGAGTTTGTCTTGACCGCTGCTAGGGCTTTGATAGCCGCTTGGCTATCCGAGTAAATCCTCACTTTGGTATTGCTAAGGCCTCGCTGATTGGATAGTCTGGCTGACTCCAATACCGCGAGTACCTCAGCCTGAAAGACCGTCGCTGATGCTGGGAGACTGAAAGTCGATTCAATCCCCCAGCTCTCAGCGAAGATCCCAGCCCCCACACCACAGCTCATCTCTCTGCGCCGCCACATCCTTGATAAAAAGGTCAATCGGCATGATGTCAAGGATTACGTTCTGGGCGGCCGCCGGGCACGACCGCATAGCCCCCGTAGCTCCTGCTCATGCCGAACGTTGTATCCTCGTCAGTTTGGTGATGTTATAGGATCTAGTGAGTGCCGGCCACCATATTATGTAGAGCCCCGTATATTAATATAGGTCTAACTACTGCTGTGTAGAGCCATATTATGGTCTTTGGGTGTAGTCCCCAGTTTTTCCCAAACATCTTTCTACAGGAGTAGAAGACAATGCTTGCCTTCCTAACTCTCTCTTCGATGTTTTGTTTCCATGATAGCTTAGGGTCCAGTATAACTCCCAAATACTTCGCCTGCTGAGAAAGTTTTAGCTCTATGCCATCTATCTTGGGCATGTTATAACTTGGGATCTTTGATCTCCTTGTAAATAACAGTAGTTCTGTCTTATTAGGGTTAATCCCCAGTCCGCAGGATTTTGCCCAATTATTTAGTCTGTCCAGAGCACCCGACATAATGTCGCTTATGACGTCGGGGAATGGACCTGATACTAGTAGCACTACGTCATCGGCGTATGCTACTGCCCGTACTCCATCACAGTTGAGTTCTTTCAATATGTGGTTCATGTTGGTTAGCCAGAGAAGCGGCGATAATACTCCGCCCTGGGGTGTGCCTCTCTTCACTACTCGCGTGAGGTGAGTGCCACACAGTTCGGCCACTATCGTCCTACTCGTGAGCATAGCACCTATCCATTCTCTGGTGCATCTCTCAACACCTATCGAGCTGAGGGAGCCCAGGATGGGTTCGGCGTTCAAATTATTGAACGCACCTTCTATATCTAAGAAGGGGCCAACGTGTATTCTTTGTAGTTCAGAGCTTTCTCGACGTGACTCACCACTTCATGCAGGGATTCTTCGACTGACGATGTGACGTACCGTCAGGTTTGTTAATTAGGGATGGGCTTGTGTGCCCTTTAGCAAGGATTTTACTTAGCTTTGCCGTATCCTTTATATCTTCTAAAGCTTCACAGTAGCTTTTCCAAGATTCTTTCTTGGCTTCGTATACTGCTTTTTTGTATTGTTTTTGTACTTCTTTGTAAGGTGCCCTTTCTTTGGGCACAAAACATGTATTAAAGGACTTTCGTGCTCTCTTTCTGAGGTCACTCAGTTCCTTGGTCCACCATGGTGGATACTGTTTCTTTGAATATGACACCTTGCATGTCTCATTGTAGGCGTTGTTTAATATGTTCGTAAGGTCCTCTACTTCTTTATCAAGGGCCTTTGCTGAGGATTGTACTTTAATCCTCCTGTTGCTAACCTTTGCGTGGACAATATCCCTGAACTTGCCCCAGTTTGTCTTTCGTGGATTGCGCCTAGGTGTCGCTTTGCTGGTCGGCACCGATAACTCAAAGAATATGTACCTGTGATCGGAAAAGGAATGTTGAAGCGACACATTCCAGTTCTCTACTGTATACTGGCTATGTTCAACGAGTAAGGTGAGATCTAGCACCTCCTTCCACCCTTGAAAGACCTCCGTGCTCGGAAATATAAAGGTCGGTGTATTCCCTTTGTTACATATTGTAACGTTACGGCATATAATATGATCAAAAAGTGACTCACCTCTATCATTTGTTTCGCACCCGATCACCAGGGTTGTCTTCGTGTCTTCAGCCCGTTTCAACAGCTTGACCACCGATTCTGGCGGAGCCGGATCGCATTGGCCCATGTATGCAGAGGAGATTAGCACTCCAGTCCCATCCGCTGTCACGAATCTGGCAACTGCTAGTTCCGATGTACTGAGATTAGAACAGAGAAAAGCGTTAAACCAGACCAGAGACTTGCTCGTTCCTGGTCTATGGTTCTTGGAGTAGCGCAATGTCGATATCCTTCCCCTTTAGAAGGATAGATAAATTAGTTGAAGCTTGCGAGCTGCGCTTCAAATTAATTTGCACTACTTTCGGCCCCAGTGGTAACCAGATGGGAGCTCTGGGTCTCCGTGGAATCTCCCTGGCGTGGACCAACCTAATCCGTAGCACGTTCCACGTGTTGCCGATCTTGGCCACACATTCTTCCAGGAAGCTCCTCGAGAACCCTCCTGACTACCCGGTGCCCTCTCACCACGTCCGAAGAGTCGAAGGAGGGGATAGGACCGCCCGGCATGGCAACCAACCGTAACCAACGGTAACCATGTCAGACAAATTGGCCTCTATCTCCCCCACTTCTCTGCCAGCAGGCACCCGTCGTCGTTGAGCTCATAACCAGCGCCATAGCCAGACCGTCTCTGGCCACCTCGCTGAACTTCTTCGTCCGCTTGACGAAGGATGTTGCTCTTGCTTTCCCCTGAGTGTCCTTGGCCCTCTTAGGACCTGGCCTTCGAGGTTTGGAACGCCTCGGGGTTAGCTTCGAATTCCGCAATCTCTGTAAGGAATTTCGCTTTTCTGCGGCTTCTGTCGGGTCCACCTTGCCCTCAGCCTCGTTCTTCGCAATCTAGCTTAGAATAAAGCGGGCCCTGTATGCCTTAGCGCGCCTCTTTTGATGTGTGAGCCGTGGGTTGTCTTCAGTGGTGCTCAACTGAGCCACACCTATGTGTGAATTGGCTTGGGGAGTGCTTTTACTAGCGAACTCTCGGATTTCAAGGGAGCGTTGGCGACCGGGCTTGGGCTCAACAGCTCGTCTTCGTCAATCTCCGAAGTTGTTTGGCCCTGTGTAGGCATTAGCAGCTCCTCCTCGTCCATCTCTGACATTGTGCGGGGCTTAGCCCTTCCCACGAGGTCCGAGGTATGGCTTTGGGAATTCATTATCATCTGTATAATCGCCCGCTTTGCTCGACCTGGCAAGCGCAGCGGACCAGAGGGGGTTTGGGGTATTGAAGGAGGTCGACCGCGGCTTCGCGCCAAAGCCGCGGCAAGGCATCTTACGACCCAGGGTTGCCCGGCCTTGAGAAGGCTCCCATCAGACACAGCTGGATTAACCCTTCAGCGGGTACGGGTCGCGTAACACGCCTGGCTTAAAGGGAGGCCGTTTTAAGACTTACCCAGGTCTCGGTAAGAAAGTGGAGTCACAGGAATTATTGGATGGGGGATTCACAGGGAATTGCCGCTCGCATTAGTCGTACCGTAGTACGTTACCACGCGGAGGACCCTCTCCGAGGAGAAGGTGGTGTCTATCAAATTGATATTCACCTACGAGTCGACTTTATACACCAGTAGAGCCAAGGAATATCCATCAACAAATACTCTGCTGATCTTGCCTTGGTCTGATGCACCCTTACCACCCGTGTGTAAAAACAAAACGAACAATTTTTGTGCCGTTTGATTTCAAAATGATTAATTTTGTTTAGTTTATTGATTTTGTTGATGTTTAAATTTATTTATTTGAGATCCCTGAATTAAAAACAGATTATATTTAAACAAGTCATTAATTAATTTTAAAAATATAATAACTTTAAGGTCTTCATGTCTGCTTATATATATATTCTTGTATTTATTTTTATAAAAGAAAGTCAAAAAACTATGCTATTGAGCGCATTAGGCCCTAATATGCAAAAGAATACTAGCATCCAAGCAACTTCAAGTTATTTTCTTGCATATTGTTCCCGCTCGTGAAAGGGATGGAGTTCATTCTTGAGTGTGTCTTTTTCCACCGTACACTTTTGTGTATTGTCTGTGTCCTTCACAAAGACATTGCTGTAGAAAAACACCAAAACCGCATATTATGGGGTGTGTGTAACACCGCCACCGCGTTCTTTTTAATTGGACGTTGATGCACTACGATCAGTACATTCAAGTGGCCCATCTGACACCAAGCACATTCCTGTTCGTGTAAGGTATTAGTAGGCGCTTGAGGGCATCCCCTTGTAACTGTGATTGAGGTCATGGTTCCTCCAAGGTCTTCAGTTATGATTCTGGATTTAAGCATTTCCAGAATCCACCTAATAATAGGTGTAGAGACATTCTTACGTACAAAAGAGGCACGTATAGCCTCGTATGACGTGTTGTCAAAAGCTCCTGAGATGTCTAAAAAGGCACCTAGTGCTATCTGTTGAGCGCCAATGGCCTTTTCAATGGTTGTTGTAAGGCAGTGTATGGCTGTCTCAGTTGATTTACCTTGATTTAGCTTGATACGCGTATTGGTATTTGTTTAGGGGTAGTTCCTTGAGATTCACCTCCCTTATATGCTGGTCAATTATCTTCTCCATCGTTTTAAGGAAGAAGGAGCTAAAGCTAATCGGTCTATATGATTTAGGCAATTGGGAATCTTTCTTCCCTGCCTTTGGGATAAACACGACTTTTACTTTAGCCCAGTTGCTTGGTATGCGTCCAAGCAGGAGGCTCGAAATAGACGGACCAGGGGGAGTGCGATTAGGTGCAGTCCCCGCTGCAGCAGGCATGGATATATTCCATCTGGTCCAGGTGATTTGTATGGGCTAAAACTTTGTAATGCCCATTGTACGCTATTTTGATGAAACAGTTTATAGGGCATGTTTCCAAAACGTTCTGAGCGAAAGAGGGGTTCCCTTCTCTCAGCCCCATTGGAGTCTGCCGCCATAGTCACGCGCAGGTGTGGGCACACTCCAGTCCCTAAGAGGTAGGTTGGTGCCTCACTCTCTGAGATGGGTTGCTCCACAGCCACGCACCCAGGAAAGTGAGTAGCCAGGAGTAGGCTGCTCGTCTCCATTGGGTTGTTTGTGTATGTTCCATCCGGCTTTTTCAGCGTGCATATGCCGTTTGAGTGGTCTTTGGAGAGGACTTTTTGCAGCCTAACAGCTTCCGGGAGAGATGAGATCTGCCCGCAGTGTTGACGCCAAGTAGCCCGTTTTGACTTTCTCAGCTCTTTATTATAGAGCGTTAAAGCAGATGTGTAGGAGTCCCATGAGGCCCTCCCACTCCTCGCCTTATTGAAGACTAGGCTACATTGCAAGGCGCATCCTATGTCAAATCTAATGTGTTGGTGATCTGACATAGTGATCTCACTTGCAACGTGCCAGTTTGAGACAACGGATAACATATTTATACTACAGAGAGTTAGGTCAATAACTTCCTCTCTAATGGCATTAATGAATGTAGGCTCGCTGCCCTGGTTGTTACTAATAATGTATTAAAGAAGGTACTCACCCCTCTTGTTGATGTCACTGCTCCCTTAGACCGTGTGGTGTGCATTGGCATCACAGGCGATTATCCATCTGAGCCGGTTTCTCCGGCAGTCCTCTATCAGGGCACAAGTAGCCGCCGTAGGCACTTCCTCCGAGTCGCCGGGTAGATAGGCGGAGGCCAAACACTGCCTCCTGCTCGCCGTGGGCGGTGGGTATTTTAACCCAAACCGCCACCAGGTCTTCAGTTATGAACTGTGAAAGGGGAACAAATGTTAAATTTTTGTTAATTAACAACGCCGATCTAGGGCGAGGTTGGTCATTTGCATACAGCAACTTACCGGATGGGGTGCTAAGCCCCCGAACACGTCCTGCATTTATCCAGGGCTCCTGGATGAACGCTATGTCCATTGTAGCGAACCTCTCGCAAAGTACGTCGGATGCGGCCTTTGCGTGGTGGAGGTTCGCTTGGAGACATCGGAGGTGTCTCCTGGTGTTAAGGGGAGTGGGGAGAGGGGGGAGAGGACATTAGTCCGTCCTCTTGCGGCCCCTGGCCGCCATCTTCCGGTTGCGGTTGGTGCCTAGAAGGGCCTCCTCCTCTAGTGTGCGCCTCGCACCCTTGGGTACGCGCCCGGTTCCGCGCGTGATGCGCCCATGGAGTGGAGGGCGCAGAATTTTCCGCGGTGCTGCGGGCTCTTGTGCGACTGCAGTGCCCTGTGGTGTCGATGCAGCCATAACAGGAGCACTGCCATTTGAGCAGGTGGGCTTCTCCGTTGCGGGAACGGGAGCCGCTGCCTGTCTCTTCGCCTGCGTATCGGCCTTTGGCTTTAGAGAAGCCGTGCCAAAAGCAAAGTTGAGCCGATGCCCCAGCGCTTTTAGTCGGTTGGCGGAGACAGCTGTGTTTTGCCTCATCTCACGGTGAAAGGCCCGCCAGTCTCCCACTCGCAGGCCGCTGTTCTGGCCTTCAACGAAGTTTAAGACCTCAGCTGTCTTCAGTTCCGCGTTTGGAAGCGGGAAGTAGCCGACATAGACAGCGGCACGTGGTGCCTCTGCCTCGGGGACTACCTTGTGGTGGGCGTCTTTCCACAGTCGGAGCTTTGGCACCTCTGTGCTCAGCCACTCAGCCGTCTCTGCGTTCCCACACGTGATTGCCATCCACCCTGGTCGAAACGTGCAGCCAGAGAATAGCGGCTTCACAGAGCCGTGTTTCATGGCCATCACTCTCTTTAGAATGGCAGACTGGATGCTGTTCAGCTGATCCGTCGTGAAAAGTTGTTGGGGGTAGTCGGCAGGGAGTATCGCCATCTTCGATGAGCTGGCAACGTCCCTGCAGGACGGCATGACACCAACTTGGGGTGGTTGCTCCTGTATCTGCTGCCCAGCCAAAGCTACAGCTGCGGATATGGAGGCTACTGGAGCCTCCGTGGCAGGCGGTGCAGTCGCAAGGCCACCCTTCGTCAAGGCACTAGGTGCCACGGTTTTTGTCATGGCCCTCTTGGTCGACACCTCCTCTGGGGTCGTGTTACCCGATCTTACCCTTTTCTTGGTCACGCCATTCTCATTTTCTTCATTATTCTCACTGCCGGTCTTCAGCAGAGCTCCGAACATTCCATTTCGGTCGCACTACTGTAAGACTAGTTTTCCGTGTCAATTCCACCTCCGCGAATTTTCCTGACACAACGGCAGTTGAAAATTTCATTCCTCCTCGTCAATATTCATTCGTCAGTATTCTTTGTCGAGTGCGCTATCTGACATTCCCCGCGATTTCGTTTATGGTCGTTTTATGGTCGCCATATTAAATTTTTTACTTACATCTAACATCTAACATCAAATTTCATCATCAAATTTCAGAATTTTATCTCAGTTTGGTAAACAGCGACCCCGAAGACCCCCATATGCCCAGTTTCAGCTTGATCCAGTAAGTTTTTACGAATTTGGTCCGCCATATTGGATCCGCCATCTTGAATTTTGAAAATTTGAGTCCGGATTCGGGATCATCGACCCCAAAAACCCCCGAGTAACAGATTTAAGCTGTTTTATGTGCAAAGAAAAATGTTTGCTTCATAGGGCCTATCCAAAATGTTTTTTTTTTGAGGTAAATTCATTAACATGAAAATTTCAAAGTACGATATCTCAGCGAAAAAAAAAGATATTTAATCAAACTCAACAGCATTTGAAACGGCAAGGGATATACTTTAAGGTGGCTTTTTTAGTATTTTCAGTAAAAGAACAAATTCGGAAAAGTATATACTGGTTTCTGGGTCAAAATTTTGTCGGCCTGTGTTATTAATTAATTGATTTTGGGATTACGGAACCCAATCTACCCTGTCGCGAGCTTAATGTTTTCTGTTTCCTGTGTCAACGACAAAAAAATAGTTGAGATCCACGTCTGGGCCAGTACATATTTATACCGAAATATTCATATTTATATTTTTTCGTTCCCGACCGCAATTTTCCTGCCAATTTTGGGTACTTTTTCTGCTAATCCGCATAGGGCAATATCCGCCCGCAGCAGCTGTCGGCCGTCAAGAGTTGCTTTCTGACCGAATTTTCGTCTGTGCCTCCTCGAGCCCCGCGCCACTTTTGCCAGTTACTCCGTTGGTGTTTGGATTCTAATTATTCCCTGGCAAGTGATTTCTGGATTGTTTGGTTTTTGTTCGCTGTACTAAAAATACCGCAATATTTCATATGCACCTTTGATTTTTTCCGTATATTTTTTTTTTTTCGGCGAAGACCGCTGATCAGCTGAGAATTCTGAGGATGCCCACGGGAGGCGACAAAAAGCCCCGTCTGATCCCATCCATCCGCTTAGACAGGTCACAATCCGCATCCCCGCGGTCGTCCCAATTAAAGCCAAAGGCTGCCACTGCCATTCCAAGGTCAAAGAGCGACGAGTGAGTCGATATTATCCACAAGCCCTCACCAAGACTTACTCGATCGGTCGCAAATATGGCGCAAAGTGCGGTAGACGTTGCCTTAAGAAAATTCGCTGCCCCAACAGACCGAGTTAGCAAATTCGAAGCTGACTTACACACTCCGGGCGCCCCAGAAACTGACAGATTTTCTCCGCATATGTGCCGAGTCCATCTGGAAAAAGGGCTATGAGAGCTGGAATCCAAATACAGCTACTGTTACTCCGTATATTCGAGGTGCGTAGCCAAACTTCAGGAAATAATAGAAAATGCCGCCGTCCAGTCCGCTCAGGCTTCCGCTCCCAGCCAACTGCCCACTTCTACTAGTTGCCGGTTACCGCCAGTGGACACTGAAGTTTTCTCTGGTGATTATCTTCGGTGGCCCACCTTCAGAGATTTGTTCACCGCCATATATATCCGCAACTCGGGGCTCACACCGGTGGAAAAGTTGTTCCACCTGTTGTCAAAGACAAGTGGCGACGCGCACGCCATTGTCTGTAAGGCCCCGCTAACCAATGAGGGTTTCGTATCAGCGTGGCAAGCCCTGACCGAGCGCTTTGAGAATCGGAGGTCCTTGGTCAACAGTCAGTTGAAAATCCTTTTCAACATCCAGCCTGTTCCCCAAGAGTCCGGAGCCGCTCTAAAAGAGCTACAAGACACCATTAGGAGTTGCCTCAATGCCTTACGCTTGGGATTGTCTCCTGGTATATATGGTTTCGTTAAAGCTTCCCAAAAGCACGCTTTCCATGTGGGAGCAATCAGTCCACAACAAGGCCGAAATTCAAGCCTGGGGTGAGTTGGACGCATTCCTGACAGAGCGCTATCGGACTCTGGAGGAAATCGACGACATCAGACCTAGCGTTTCGGGGCAAATTCCGCCAAGACCGTCAATTGCGAGCGCCCCACCGCGCAGGCTCAACTCGTATGAGGCCAGGGTTGCTCCAGCGCCCAGGGAATGTGATCTCTGTTCCAGGGAGAACCATCCTATTCGCATATGTCCACGGTTCCTCGAAATGGACGTGAATGGTCGCTCCGACTATTTCAAGAGAAGGCAACTTTACCTTAACTGTTTTGCCCGAGGGCACCAGCAACGGGACTGCACCAGTGCCCACAGCTGTTTCACATGCCACAGCCGGCATCACACCCTCCTGCATCGCGGTAATCCTTTTGCAACCGCTCCAAGTCCGTCGACGACAGCCAGGCCTCGGCCCGCGCCTACTCCAAGAGGCACGGGTGCCTCAGACGATCCCGCAGATGTGCAAGTATGCTTCGCTTCCGGTTCAAGAGCCGTCCTACTGGGCACTGCCCTTATTAACGTGTGCCATCTGGGATGCAACTTCCAAGCGTGAGCGTTGATTGACTCTGGGTCCGAAGCGACCTTTATTACGGAACGGCTGTTCAACCTAGTCAGACTTCCTTTCAAGACTATCCAGGCCCAAGAGTCCGGCCTGAACCAGACCGTTGCCGCTCAGTCGACTAAACTGTGTAATTTCTCCATTCAGTCGCCTTCCAGACCTGGGATACAAGTAGACACTACAGCTTATGTTTTTTTTTTTTCTTTACGTAACATAGATTTATTGTCCGCGCGCGGATTATTCAGTTTTCGAAGCGTTAGATACATTTAGATACAATTTCGTAGATATATAGATACACTCTTATAGTTAGTTACCTAATTCCGTGCTCGAATACGTTGGTGGACTGGTCCATGGCCGTTGTAAATTGGAATGTGAGAGAAGATTTAGGGCGATCTATTTCCTATAAAAAAATGCAGCAGTTTAGCTGTAAATTGCGAGCTTGGGAGCGACACGAGAGAAAATCATTAGCTGGCATTTAGAGCCGTTTAGGTTCAATAAGTTTATGCGGAACCTTTCATTCCGCTCTCCAAAAACGGATGTTCATTATACTGAATAACATATAACATAGGTTAGGTTAGGTTGGGTCGGAGGGCCCTCACAGGGCCACGTATAGGCCAATATGGCCCTTAGCTGTCTGAAAGATTGTTCTGAATGGACCTAGAGTGTGTTTACGCGGTTTTCAATCATTAAGAATCGAGGTGTTTTTCGCGAAGGCAAGTAGTTCGCCTGGCTTCTTCCTGGAGGCATTTTCTAGCAATGCCAGAACCGGAGCGCCTAGGTATTTTATTCTTGCCCTTGCTAGGGCCGGACATTTGCAAATGAGATGCTCCAAGGTTTCAGTTGCCTTGGATTCATCACATTTCCGGCATTTGGCGTTTTCGGTGATGCCCAGCTTGACTGCATGTGCCGCAGCTAGGCAATGACCTGTGAGAATTCCCACTAGCAGTCTGCAATCTTTTCTAGGAAGATGCAGCACGTAGTGACTAAGTTTTGCGTTGCGCTCTTTGCACATGATTTTTGATATTTTGCAGGTTGTGGAATTACCCCTCCACCTGCTGTTGGCTCGTATGTCGGCCCGTCTCTCTAGCTCGCTTTGGAGCGTCCTTAGGGAGACAGGAACGTTTTCTGTTCTTTCATTCGGCAACCAACACCTTCCTTTGCAAGTTCGTCGGCCGTCTCGTTACCATCGATGCCCTGGTGGCTGGGAACCCAGTAGATCCGCTTTGACGTAGTCGTGCTGAGGATATCTAGTGCCTCCCTGCTGGCCAGTACATTTTTAGAACTGACCGCTGACGATTGCATGGATCTTATCGCCGATTGACTGTCTACGAACAAGTTGACCGCTTCGTATGGGCGATCTGTGCTCTGCGCAAGCTCTGCCGCTTTCCCTATGGCGAATACTTCCGCCTGGAATATGCTGCATTGGCTTGGTCATACGACAGCCTCATTGCAGGGTCTGTGCAGTATATGCCCGCTCCAACTCCCCCTTCCATCTTGGAGCCGTCGGTGTATATTTTGAGGTGTTGAGCATGGTCTGTATGACCTGTTTTCCAGTCATCTGGTCCCATGAATGTAGTTGTTTTTACATCCGGGCACGTTCTGGTGACCATGTAGTCAGATATACTGCTCATGTCTCGACCAATTGAACTATGCCCGTATTCCTGTAGGGACATATTCCCTGATGCAACTAGGCGTTGTGCCGCCTTTTCTGCAATCAGTTGCGCGTGGATATCTAGGGGATCAACTCCTATTATAGTTTCGAGCGCTTTTGTGGGGGTTGACCTCAGCGCCCCTGTTATGCAGAGCAGTGCCTGCCGCTGAGTTCTCTCCATAAGCATGTTATAAGTCTTCTTTTCCATGGCCTGCCACCACACTAAGACTCCATACATCAGAGTTGGACGCACCACCGAGATGCAGTGATCCAGTGCATTAGAGCGGGTGAGAGGCCCCATGTGCTGCTAAGCATCTTCTTGGATGCATATAGCGCTATGGTGGCCTTTTTTACCCTCTCTAATACATTGGACTTCCATGCCAGCTTGCTGTCTAATACAATTCCGAGGTACTTAACTTGTGTTTTCGGGGTTAGCCTGGTAGAGTTAATTTTCGGGGGAACCCATAGCGGCACCTTGTATCTCTTGGTGAAGAGAATGAGGTCCGTCTTGTCCGCGTTGATACTGAGTCCTACCTTCTTCGCCCACTCACATATCTCCCTGAGTGTTGATTCCATAATCGAGCTGAGGGTCGATGGGCAGACTCCCGTGATAATTATGCTTATGTCGTCCGCATAGGCTGTTATCTTTGGGGCCTTGCTCTCGAATCTCTTGAACAGGTCGTCTACCACCAGATTCCACAGGAGAGGCGACAGGAAACCGCCTTGCGGCGTGCCCCTGTGTGCTCCTTTCGCCGTGGAGGCGGTGCCCCAATCGGATTGTACCCGCCTACAGCTTAGTAGATTTGTTATCCACAAGCTGATGGCGGGGGGCGTGTTGGCCGCTTCTAGGTGGTCCATTATAGCGTCGGTGATCACGTTGTTAAATGCTCCGGATATATCCACAAACACTCCTAGAGCAAATTCACTGTTATGCAGGGCTCTCTCAATGGTGGCTACTAACGAGTGTAGTGCCGTCTCCACTGATTTCCCTTTCGTGTAAGCGTGCTGGTTGGATGACAGCAGTCGTCCCACATCGTTTCTGATGTATATGTCCAACAGCTTTTCTAGCGTCTTAAGTAGGAATGAGGTGAGGCTAATCGGCCTGTAATCCTTGGGGCTCACATGGCTGCACTTGCCTGCTTTTGGCAGGAAGACAATCCTAGAGGTCCTCCATTGGATAGAGATATAGCCCGTGCTTAGGCAGGCTGTGAATATAGCGTGTAGCCATAGGGTGATCACTTCTTTGGTCACCTGTAACATGGCTGGGAATATTCCATCTAGTCCTGGTGCTTTTATTCCCGCGAAGGAATCTATAGCCCATTGGATTCTTCTAGAGGATATTAGATCTGTTGGGAGACTCTCTTCCCCAAGTGCGAGATCCTGGTGCTTGTTGGCATCGGATATCTCAGTGCATCCTGGGAAGTGAGCATGCATTAGTGCTGTTAGGGCCTCCTCGCTGCCCTCAGTCCACTGTTCGTCGTCGCGTTTGAGCTGACTCTGTATGGTGGGTTGCTTTGATAGCAACTTCCGGAGTCAAGCCGTTTCTGGGGCCGTCTCGATGTTGGAGCAGAAGTTTCTCCACGAGCTTCTTTGTGCCCTGCGTATTTCTTTCTTGTAATCCCTAAGTAGGATTTTGTATTCCTCATCAATCACATCCTCTTTCGCCTCTTTGGCGATTTTGAAGAATTCTCTGAGGTTATTGCGTAGGAGCGAAAGATTACTGTTCCACCAGGGTGGCCTGGTCCTCTTTCTAGCTCTAGAAATTGGGCATGCTGCGCGTTGCGCATCTAGTAGTTCCTTGGAGAGGGTCTCTAGGGACTTTTCTATGTCTTCAGCGGATTTTACTAGGCCCGGGCCAGTCGCGAGTCGTGTTGAGATTGTCTTCCTAAACTTTCCCCAGTTAGTGTTCCGGGGGTTCCTAAAGACGGTTGGTTTGGGAGAATGGTCGAAATCGTATTGGAATTGTATGTACTTATGATCTGAGAAGGATGGCCTCTCGAGGACTCTCCATTCTGATACCATTGTACATTGTCCCTTTGTGAGTGTTAAGTCTAGCACGTTCGAGGAGGTGGGACCTACGAAAGTATGCTCCTCCCCCACGTTCGCTATACATATGTTAGTGGATAGTAAAAAGTCTAGGAGTGACTCACCTCTGCCGTTTATGTCGGGGCTTCCCCACACGCAGTGATGTGCGTTAGCGTCTGCACCCACGAGCAGTTGCTGGTCATTCGGGCTGGCTTCCACCAGGCTCCTGAGTTCCTCGGGTGGGGCTGATCTATCGTGGGCCATGTAGCAGGAAGCTGCCAGGAGGCGCTTCTTCTTGCTTTCAAGCATCACCACAGTCAGGTCATCCGTGCTGTAACGAGACATAAGGTTAGCTTGGAGACCCTTCCGTACGAGTACGGCGGTTCTGTTCCTGCTTACCGTTGGTGCGTAGAACACATGGTGTGCTGAGGACTTCAGTCCGGCAATGGAATTGCCCGAGGCAACCCACGGCTCCTGGACCAAAGCGATGTCGACGGACCCTTGCTCCATGGCAATCAGGAGTTCCGCCGACGCGATTTTGCTTTTATGGAGGTTGAGCTGCAGTACCCTTAGTGTCATGGGTACCTGGGTCAGCTCGGGACGGGTTGACTATGACTGTCAGGTCACCGTCCTCCTCCTCCTCATCCGAGACGTCGAGCGTCATTTCCTGGGCGGCGTCGACGATGGAGTCCAGACCAAAGTCTTTTTCCACCTCGCCTGCCTGCAGGGTGTGCGCATCCTTGTCCCCCGGGTGGCGCTTTTTGAGGCGCAGGTAAACGCTAACCATTCCCCACGCCATCTTCCCGCATCTGGGGTACAGGATGTCCTCCGCCGCTTTGTTGATCTGAAGGACTGCGCACTGGCCCCCCTCTTTGGGTGTCGGGGTCGCAATGTGCAGCACCTTCCAATCTGCGGTTGGAATATCGGAGTTTTGACGCTGTAGCAGCTTCAGCGCCCGGTCACCTTGGATGACGATGGGGAAGAGTACCTTCGCCTTCGGTATGGATGGGATTAGCTCCCTGTCCACCACCTCCAGTTTGGCCCCCTCCCACAACGCCTCCATCTGGCTAACCGTTTGCGTCAGCCACTTCCGAGTCGGGTCGTCCATGCACTTCAGGATTTTGACCCCATTTAGCCACCCCGCACCATCGAAAGTGGGCATGGGACCAAGGGAGTCATCCTCCATCCGTGAAAACAGCGCTTCGACGAGCCTTGTGTGCACCGTCTTCCACCGTTCTTCGGACATCTTTCCGTTTTCGTCATTTCGGTCGATGAGTGCCACGATCAGATGTCGTTTGGTCACCTCACTGACTCTCTGTGCCCTCTGAGGCTTCTTCGCCTTAGGTGGAGGGCCTACCTGCTTGGGCCCGCGTTGCCGCTTGCTCGCCGGAGCGTCCTTAGTGGCGCTCTCGACAGAGCGTTGCCTTTTGCTGGCAAGCATCTCCTCCACTTTGTTGGCGAATCCGCCCGTAGAGGACATGTGGGGGATCTTGGCGTAGTATAACCTGCCCTTTTCAATCTTCTGCTCGGCCCAGGCTACCCAGTCGGACTTGCCACCAAGAACCCTGTGTGCTTTTCACACAGAACCGCTCATGGGCCAGGGCATACCCGTTTATGTAAAGCTCTAATTCGCTTTTATACATGGGCGGCCGGGGTAATTCATGATGCCACCGTCGCTGCTCGGCTCACCATGAAATTCACCGTGAGCGCTCTGTAGGGTAATTCATGGTGCAACCGTCGCTGCTCGGCTCACTACGAAATTCACCGTGAGCGCTCACCACGAAATGCACCGTGAGCGCTCACCACGAAATTCACCGTGAGCGCTCACCATAAAATTCATAAAAAAAAAATAATTTAAAAAAATTAAAATCAAGATGTTTAATAATACCCCAAAATAAAATATTCAGAAATGTTTTTAAATAAGTTTTTTTTTTTAATATTCTTATTATTCGATAAGGAACAAGGCGATTCTTATAATCCCAATCCTTTCCTTCCAGTGCTTTCCATCGCCGACAATTGTTGTTTTAAATCCTGAACTTCCACTAGATGCAGAATGTTAATATTATTTTAATTATTGTTTTTTTTTTATGAAATATATTGTCCGAAATTGTTATACTTACATGTAAGCTTCTCGCAGGAATGGCATGTAGCGGGTAGGTCGAATAGAAATTTACGATCCATAGATGAGAATTCAATGAATATAATTATTAAACAGGTAAACAAATAATGTAGGTTTTTAAGGTTCATCGCAAGGTGCGTAAGGCACCATAACCCGGTTAGTTTTAAGGACAAAAGTTAACAATAACAAACAAACAATCCTAAAAATAGAAAAACATGTGATCACGGCTAGAGACGCTACGCATACTTTTACACAAACGAGACACGGATACAGAAAAAAGGGTTAAACACGAAACTATCTTGAAAAAAGAAAAACAGCTGATCATGGCTAGAGACACCCACTCATACTTTTACACAATAAGACGAAACACGAAAATACATTAAAAAGTGTTAAATTAATGAAAGTTAGTGATTGCTAATATTAAAGGCATACAGTTAGTTAGTATTAAGTTATATAAAACGTAAAGCATTATAAAAACTTAAGTTAAAAACACAAAAAAGGGTTCGAATACGAAAACGCATTAAAAAGCGTTGAATTAATAAAAGTTAGTGATTACTAATATTTAAAGCATATAGTTAGTTAGTCGTAGGTCATATAAAACGTAAAACATTGTAATAATTTAAGTTAAATACATACCTTTTTCTTTTAAATTAACTTTCACTTCTTACACACAATAACGTCACTGGGTAATAGGGCTGCATTGCGATCCTTCGTTGCACTTTATTGTGACCACCATTTGTTTTCGCTAATTTGCATATTCGCAAATTTGCATATTCGCGACTTCGATATAAGCACGGTATCCAGAGAGAAGAAAACTGTTGCAAAGCAGTGAGAGAGAGCGAGAGGCAAATAGTTTGAAACAGCTTGTTACCTAGGTCTTTTTCAAAGGGTGGTATCCAGTACAGGTTTGAAAATACTAGAAAGGTGCACGATTTAGGAGATTATTTGAGGGCGCGCATTTAGTATTTCCATAACGAAAAGCCATAACGAAAAGCTCAGTATCCAGCAAATAAAGTTGTCACGCAGCGCAAAAATGTTTATTCTTTTGAAGTGTGACCGCTCTTTCTACTTGTTGCTCGGCATTTTTTGAAGGCCTATGATGCGGTCATACTTTGTAGACAACCGGCAAAATTTGAAACATCACACACATTCATCTTTTTATGATTTGTTTTAGATTATTAATTGTCCCAAAGCTATTGACATGCGTTCCGGCGGCTGCGCCTGCCTTGGACTGCTCATAGTACATGTCTAAGGAACTCGGATGTTTGTATATGGGCTCTTTTAGGCATGGGTGGGTGTTCCATTCAGGAAGAAACATGATCGAACCAGTGCCCATACCCATGGAGGAGAAGCTGTCCTGTGCCAGTTGCATAACAATATGCAAAAAAGGCCCATTTTTCCTTCGATAGTCCTGCATCCTTATTTTTAATTTTAATTTTCATCCCAGGTCTTTTAATGCAAAATGCATATAATTTCCCGATTCCCAATATATTGTATTTGTATTCAAGTCAATTAGGACTGTATTCGCTCTTTTAATTCGACTTTTCCACGCATTTTTGTTCATGCCGGGATCCATAGTTTGCAATATTTGAAGGGCAGAGCGAGAGGCAAACGTTGGCGACAGACAGATTAGTAAAAATTTTATTCTTTTTCGCTACGCGTTATGGAAATACTAAAACTAAAAATCTCCTAAATCTTGCACCGTTCTAGTATTTTCGAAACTGTACTGGATACCACCCTTTGGAACAGAACTACGTGACAAGCTGTTTCAAACTATTTGCCTCTCGCTCTCTCTCACTGCTTTGCAACAGTTTTCTTCTGTCTGGATACTGTGCTAAAAAGAATAAAATTTTTATTCTTTTCGCTGTCTCCAACGTTTGCCTCTCGCTCTGCCCTTCACATATTTCAAACTATGGATCCCGCCATGAACAAAAATTCGTGGAAAAGTCGAATTAAAAGAGCGAATACAGTCCTAATTGACTTGATAAAGACAAATACAATATATTGGGAATCGGGAAATTATATGAATTTGCATTAAAAGACCTGGGACGAAAAAGTAAAATTAAAAATAAAGATGCAGGACTATCGAAGGGAAAATGGGCCACTTTTGCATCTCGTTATGCAACTGGCACAGGACAGCTTCTCCTCCATGGGTAGGCACTGGTTCCATCAGGATTTCCCTGAACGGAACACCCACCCATTCCGAAAAGAGCCCATATACAATCATCCGAGTTCCTTAGACATGTACTATGAGCAGTCCAAGGCAGGCGCAGCCGCCGGAACAAATCATAAAAAGAGTAATGTGTGTATTCTTTCAAATTTTTCCGGTTGTCTACAAAGTATGACCGCATCATTTGCCTTAAACAAATGCAGAACTACAAGTAGAAAGAGCGGTCACACTTCAAAAGAATAAACATTTTTGCGCTGCGTGACAACTTTATTTGCTGGATACTGAGCTATACATACGAATAACCAAAATTATCTTAAAATTAAATAGTTATATTAAGGGAAGGTTTCCCTCATTATGGACGAAAATAAAGCAAAGTTTGTATTTTTGTTGTAGGACAATGAAAAAGCGTACGAACTTCTGGTTTTGATGATTTTATTCGTTTATTATCAGATAATTTGAAAAAGTAAAAAAGTTAAAAAAATTCAAAATGGCGGCTACAAGATGCACATTCCCGTGGGCCCATGCTCTCGAAACATGGTGTCCTAATAAAAATTCTGCCGCTTCTTGTATTGGACTGAAATCAAAAATCGTTGTTATTACTTAAAGATAATGATATTCTGTAGGTCCGGTAGCAAAATTGTTGGAATTCGTGCAAAATTCATTGAATGATGAACATTGGAACTAAAAGTTCAAATTTTTCTTGTTTTTTTCCATTTCAACAACGTTAAAAAAAATAGTAATAAACAATTTTGATACGTGATGTTGCTACGGGACCTACGAAAAAGCATGCACTTCCAAACAATTTTTAGACGGAGAGAATCGGATCAATAGATCAGGTCTGCGAGTTTTTGTTAGATCGGAAAACGTGGTTTCGAGATAAACGCGTTTGAAGTTTTGCTTCAGTACCTGTTTTAGGGTGTAGGTGCTCCCTGTTTTAAGGTGTAGGTTCCGTAATTCTTAAGATAACCAATTGAAATTTTGGGAGCGGATTCTAGAAACATATATCAATCCAAAAATGCAAAAAAAAAGTCGATTTTTTGGTCCAAAATGAGGGAAACCTTCCCTTAACAACATTTGGCTGTTTGGAAAACATCAATACAATTTTTGTAAATGGCACCAATTTGAAATAAAATTTGTAAAAAATGTTCAACATTAATTTATTTATTTATATTTCACTAATTTATATATCGATAAATCGTATTATGTAATAGTTTTATTCAAAACAAATATATTAAAAACAATAGAAAACCTAGTTATTTTTCTTATTTTCAAATGAACTCCGACCTGACAAAAACACTTTTCTGTTAAATTTGATTAAAATTATTTTACCTTCCTAAAACAAAAACACTTTTAAAAATAGCTCTGCATATTTAAAAATCAAATCATAAGATAATTGCGGAGAATTAATAACTGTTTTATCAGCGCGTGTCGTATTAAAAAAAAATCCCGAAAGGGAAATATCGCCCTGAGCAAAAGCACAGCATTTTATCATGAACGGAGCAGCGGTTGATTCAGGTACCTGAATCGCACATTTGCCACCATGCTGAACTAGGGATCATACGAAGAGCCATCCCTGTTCGGCATGGATTTCTAGGCAGAATCAGTTCACGGCGTGAAGCAAAGTCCGACTGGGTAGCTTTGCCTTCTCCTCTTGGGAGAGGTCAGCTTTGGCCCGAAGCCGGTGACCGATTCCGAGGGCAGCCTTATACTGCGCCTTCGCCTTCCTCCCCTCGCTAGACCGTTTCGGCCCGTCCCTGCGCGGGGAGCTGGTGCCTGGTTCTGGCGAGCGGAGTAGGATCTCCTCCTCCTCCAGTGTGAGCTGCGCGCTCTCCAGGCCCGTGTCTGTATCGACGGCGGAACCTGAGCGGCATAGTTTGCTCTGCGTTTGTTTCTTGGCAGTAGCAGTACAACTGGTACGACCTGCTCCCGTCATGCTAGAGGTGTGACCGCTGGCGACACGCAGAGAGGATTGCTCCCCTCCGTGCCCGCCGGTGGTAGCAGTCACGCCTTCCACCGACGTTTGGGCTGATATCCCAGCCCGAGTTGAAATGTTTCGTTCGTCCATATTCCAGAAGAAACTGGTTAGTTTTCCGGGGAACCACCCACTTGCGTTTTATGCCTAACCGCCAGGCTGCGTTTTATGCCTAACCGCCAGGCACCTCCACCCATGGCAGATGATTCATTTCCTCCGGCTTTTCCAGCAGAAGGAATTGAACCGTTGCCTTAGCTAGACACTGTATTACCGCGGACGGAGCAAGCAGCAGTGCATTATCCGTCCGGGATAATACAGTGCCCATTGCCCAGCCGGCGCCCTCTTGGAGGGTTCAGATGGAGGATTTTCGCCAGCCAACATATAACATAAGTAACATAACATAAAAATACCTGTAACAAAATTGTACATACATATAAAATAAGGCATTCCGTCGACATCCTGGATAAAGTGGGTATATACTGCTGTTTTCGTTCATAGTTATGTCGATCTCCCTGAATTTCTCATGTATCTGACACAGCTTTCTTTCACTTTGGGGTCATTTTAAGGATCGCTTTCCAGGATAATATTGGATGTCTATATATATTATAGTGGCCAGCTTTATCAGAGAATGACCCCATGGGTTCGTCAATGGAGTTCATAGGTAAAGTCACTGGTGTCACCATGTATATTTCTGGAAAAGACATCAATCCATACTTGCCTATTAGAACCCATTTTAAAAGGTACTCCAGATTGCGTCATATTAACACGTCTAACCGCATCACTTGTAGCTGTAGTTATTTCTGACTGCTGTTGTTCCCTAGTTTGAACATAATATTAACAATTGCGGAAATATAAAAAAATATATCGATTGTCGATATACGAGGAAATATTTTTTATTTTTTAAATATCGATATATTATTATAGTATATTTTAGTATGTATTATTGGTTCCCTACTATTTAATCAATAATGTTCTTAACAGTGGGAAAAGTTTTGCGTATAGCAAATTTACCGATAGGTATGTCTATTTGTAAATACTACGGGAAGTATGTATATTTTGAACTATAGGTTGCATAGTTCGCTCGCAAAAGCTACACGTCCTGTAGTCAATCACAAAGAAAGTTTGATTTCATTCTTACGAATTTTACATATGAATGTACATATATGTACATAAATGCTTATAAGCCCTGCAGTACCAGTCATCAACAATTCATAAACCCATATTTGGTTTTGTTGATGACAAGCCCATACAATTACTGATACATTTTTGTATGAGATTTTCCGCTCCTGTCATCACTATACAAATTCATCAAAAATTAATCACCTTTTCATCAACACTAGACCAAAAATTTATTAACATTTATACCAAAATTCATCAACAATTCAAATCGTATCGTTTATTTTTATTTGTTTCCTTATAATAGTAATAATTATAATTTAAATTCATATATAATTAGAATGAAAATATATTCAAATAAAAAATAAACAGTAAATTAATATAAAATTAATATAATAATAAAACATTACAAACAAAAATAAAAAAGCGTAAAACACTTAATTCTACTGTTTTTCATCTATTTCACTGTTTTTAATTTATGTCCACTCTTAAACTTTTGTTAACTGCAATATATTACCTCATGACTTCTTTAAAATTAAAACGCAAATGAAAAACACTCAACAGTGATGCCAATTTGGCCTTTTCCGGACAGATCTGTCCTGTTTTTAACTGCTTCATCCGGAAGAAATTTCAAACATCCCCTATCCGGAAATCAATCCTCTTTTACATTTTTTTGTCCGGACAAATTGTAGACTAAATTTGTATAATTTTAAATAGATTTTTTACAATTTTATATAATTTTAAATCGATATCGTTTGAAATCGTAATATCGAAACACTTGTGCAAATTTACTTGTCTGAAAAAGAATGCCAAAAGAAAATTATGAGCAAAAATTCCGCGAGTGCTGGCTGCAGCAGCCAGATTTTAAAAACTGTCTCTGCAAGGACAAATCGGACAGTACCAAAGGCTGCTGCAAATTGAACAAGTGCAGTATTAATTCCAATATACCTCGAGAACTACGCAGGAAAACGAAATATGTTTTAAACCTGTGAAGCCGAGAGAAGTTTGTAGCCAGGAATCGATTGTAGCCCAACACTGTGCGATTGAGCCGGTTAACCATTTAACTGAACTTCGCAAAACCCATAATACATAATACAAACTGTCAGATAAAAATTTATTCATGTTCGGCTCTATGGCAACTTACGAAGAAAACCAGATTGCTGAATTTGAAGTTGTTGATGCGACATTAAAGCAACTTTAGACTGAATAAAAATGAAAAAAAAAAAAAAAATGCTGTCCTTTTTGTTGTCCTTTTTTTTTTAATTTTCAGGTTTGACACTCGACGTCGACGTCAGCTGTTGACAAATCGTTGATCACAGAGGCCTATTGATGACAAGTAGTTCTGCAGGGCATTCATAAATGTCATACTAATTAAGAGTAAACTCGAAAATAAAATATCCAACATGACGTTAGATATAAAAACAGTGGACTGTATTGTTATCAATAATCGTTGCAATTACGTGTGCATATATTTTGTACATACATTCCTATGTATTAGAGGGCTGCATAACTCCATTCAAACCGGCAAATGAAACAATCATGTTGAAATGAACGAAGTGAATTCGGCGCGTTTTCAATGCTCGTGCATTTATAAGCGCGCGTTGCCGACTTCAATGCATTCAATTCAAACGGCACATTCTGGAAGTGAAGTCCGAGTAAAGTGAATGGGTGATTCGAATGTCTTGTCTGCGTATGTGTGTTTCAATAAAAGACAGTTCTGGTATGCTGATTTATATATATATTAAATTTAGACAAATGCTACATATTCAGGCAGGCTCCGGTAATCGAATTCGGTAAATTTTTACGATTTCGATTTGAAATCGTAAAATCGGTGCTCCGGTTTTCGAAATCGTAAAATTTTTACCGATTTGGAAAACGGACACCTTTGTCTGGCCGAAATGAAAAGTAAATGTCTTTTTTTATATCAAATCATATCTAATTTAGTAGGGAAAAAATAGTTTACTCAGTGGTCTATTGATGTTTATTCCACACCACCACAAGATCATTCGGGCACGGTTTTTTATAAAAAATGTATTTCTGAACCCACCTCAAATTTGACAAACCGTCGGCAACAACTAATTTCGATTTGGCCAGATGCCGATAATTAACTCGCAGAAAGTTATCGCGAAGGTTGCCATACAGTGGTAAAACGAAACAGGCAGGATAAATCCTTATAAAATATAAATGAATTCATTAATAAATTTAAAGCAGGGCCATAAATGTTCTTTATAAATAATGCAATTTAATTTTATTACTTTAATGGTCAAAATTGAACAAAAAAGTAATTGAGACCACCGGAATTAGGACTGTGAAAAATGTGGCAGCCCTCTTGTTTGGAAATCAGCTTAAACAGCTGTTTACTGTTGACCTCAAACAGCTGTTTACCGATGATAGCAAACATTTTACGAAAACCGGAGGAAACAAAATTGAAATCGTAAGATTTTGGCCAAATCGAAATCGGGGAAAAATTATGATTACCGGAGCATGCCTGATGGTAGTATTAATAAAAAGGACACGCACATAATAGTAGACACACATAGAAGACTTAGTCTCCTCCGCGCTGTCCGAATTCATTTTACTTAGTGACAACATAAAGAATTCTCAGTACTCTAAATTGCCATTGAAAATTTATCGGCTTTATTCAGGCTTTAAACGCATTCATTGAGTTCATTTCGATCGGGCGCCTAAATCTCCGAACACATACGAAGTGAACGCAAAGAGAACGCGACCAATTGAATGGCAAGTATTCTGAATACATACTAAAATGAAAATGAGTACTCTAAATGCAAACAAAGGTAATAGTGTTATGCAGCCCTCTAATATGTATGCATACTGATATTTGTACTTATTTAATATTTGTTTTTTTTAAGTAGCAATACATTTTAAATACTATAGTATAACGCAGGTTGTATTATTGCAGGGTATTATAATTTTAGTCAGAAGCTTGCAACGCAGTGAAGGAGACATTTCCGACCCTATAAAGTATATATATTCTTGGTCAGCATCAACAGCCGAGTCGATCTAGCCATGTCCGTCCGTTTCTACGCAAACTATT
The DNA here is from genome assembly GCA_018903765.1 of Drosophila aff. chauvacae BK-2020. Taxonomy (NCBI): domain Eukaryota; kingdom Metazoa; phylum Arthropoda; class Insecta; order Diptera; family Drosophilidae; genus Drosophila; species Drosophila aff. chauvacae BK-2020. Next base: position 85,850 of record JAEIGO010000967.1, read on the forward strand.
CCCTCAGTTTTGAAGCTATCTGAATGAAACTTTGCAAATAGCCTTCTATATGCTCTATCGGATTACTATATCATATAGCTGCCATAGGAACGATCGGAAAACTTTGAGGAAAATATAACTTTTTTCAACATATTGTCATATAATTTGAGACATGGTCATTTTGTATTGATCTTGAATTTCGGTTTAAATTTAATCAAAATCGGCCTACTACATCATATAGCTGCAATAGGAACGATCGGAAAGTTTAGAAGAAAACTATTATAATTACTATAAGTATGTGAATTCCAAACAAAAAATATCATTGAACACTAACATCTATTGATCACAACAGTGCTGTCACTTTTTGAGTCAAAAAAAGTCGCGTCCGCTGGCGTCGGGCTGGGCGCTTACTTCGTTCGGGGCCCGTACGGGGCAAGGGGACTTCATTGTACCCTCTTGGGTTAGTCCCTGGTTTAGAGCGCTACCAGCCGTTCCTTGCCACCGGCTACACCCGTCACCGCTGCGTAGCTCGGCTTCCTGGGTTTTGCACGGGGCATGGGCATGGGAGACGTTTGGCTGCTCATCTCCGTCGAGGAACGTGGAAGTTTTCCTAGCAAGTAGGGGCTCTCCACGGTACCGTGAATTAGCTTGTATAGAAAGACGATACCAAGTATTGTTTCACGGTTAGCTAGGGAAGGTAGGTTAATTATTAGTATTCTACTAGAGTAATACGGTAATCTCATGTCGGCATCCCAGGGTAAGCCACGTAGGGCGAAAAGCAGAACGATTTTTTGAACAGATTCCATGCGGTTAATATGAACTAAAAATTAAGGTCTCCAAACGCAAGAAGCATACTCCAAATTAGGACGAACTAACGAAGTAAAGAGAGTCATTGTTACATAAGGGGAATGGAATTCATTCGACTACCTTTTAATAAATCCAAGCATGCCTTTGGCCTTGTTAACTGAGCAAGAAATATATTCTGACTACGAAAGCTTAGGATCTAAACGGACACCTAGATCGTCAACAAGAGTCGCATTTATTAAGCATATATGTTGCATACTGGGGAGTGACTCGTGAAAATGTCATCAGTATGCATTTGGAGCTGTTAAGATGTAATAAGTTAGCACGACACCATGCTTGAAAGTTGTTAAGATCCGATTGTAAGTTTGACTGGCATGAGCTGTCCTGCAGGTATAGTTTAACATCCTACCTTTAACATAAGTACCCTAGAGTTGGTTAGAACTAGACGAAGGCCATTGATAAACAATGTAAATAGCAGTGGGCCAAGATGGCTGCCTTGTGGGACGCCAGATGTGTCACAGAGAGTTCGATAAAGCATTCTTAAAGAGGACCTTTTGAGTCCTGTGACTCAAATAACTATGAAGCCAATTAAGAAGATCAACAGGAAATCCTATTAAAACGAGCTTCCTTACAAGAAGAAAGTGAATAACCGAGTCAAAAGCTTTACTACAGTTCGAGTAAATCACAACGGTTTCCAGGTTTCGTTGGTAACCCCTAATAACACATGAGGTAAATTCCAAAAGATTTGTAGTGATCGCTCTTCGCCTCATAAATCCATGCAGACATGGAGAAATTACGGACAACTTAGAGATACCTCTATAGTTACCAACGTCTACATTTGCTACATTTTTTGTGGAGAGAAATAATAGATTTCTTCCAAATAAGGGGAAATTCTGATGTTTCTAAAGATAAGGTAAAAAATTTGAGAAGGGGGTTGCACAGAGCCTTGGCACAATGCCTGAGTACACAGCCCGGTATTTTATCGAGACCCGGTGCATATACTGGCTTAACACGTCTCAAGATCCGGACAAAGAGAGCTTTCGTCTAAGACTAAGTCTAGGACTAAAAATTAGGTTCGATCTGGGCATAGGGAAAAAATACGTCTGGTTTATCTGGTTTGAGGAAGAATAAGTGGTTTTAAAAAACTCTGCAAAAAGATCGGCGATTGCCTGATCCGAGTTTGCTGAACAATTTTTAAATGAAAGCGAGGAAGGGTATTGGTTTGGTTTACGCTTTGTGTTAACAAAATTATAAAACTGTTTTGGGTTCTGCGAGAACTGAACCCTACAACGAGTCAAATAATTTGTATCAGAGCACGGTAAATTTCGACCAAACGCTGAGAGTTAGAAAGGACAGTTTTAGAACCAGTGAGTTTATATTTATTATAAAGCCTAGACTTCACATTAATTAAGCGTGTCAGCTCCTTAATTAACCAGCTTTGTTTACTGGAGAGTGACGGATACGTTAACGGAACACAGGATAAAAAGAACGAGTTCATGGCACTACAAAAAATGTCCACGGCGGCTGTCATGTCAGTACACATGTACAGATTTGACCAATAAAATGCAGAAATTAAATTATTTAGCGTATGAACTTTGGCTTTGCGAAAACAGGAAACTGTACAAGATAATCACATACTTTTTTTATTAGTTTTGTTTATATTTAAACTTAACAAAATGTGAAATGTTTAATGTGTGTAGCGAATCATTCGTATTAAAATTAAATAAAAATTAAACAAAATAAACAAATATCGTACTCGGAAATAAATTGGTTAAATTCGATGAAAATTACTGGTAAATGTCTTACCAGAAAGTTGAAAAAAATGCCGATTTTCGAAAAAGATAGGGGATATGCCCGAAACGTATGGAGGCGGCTATATTTCCGGCTTCGTTTATCCAAGAAGGAATGCGTTTTTACAAAACCCTTTAAGTGGCGTGTTCCTCATATCCTCTGTATTTTAAAAATGAATTTGAAAAAATCGATCGAAAAAATCGATCAAACTAAAACTAGAAGACCCTCTTAAAGAATGATGGACATGGTTAACTTAAGACAAAGATAGGTCAAGCAGGCTGTCAATAAGGTCGTGCTGTGCCACAGTCTGAAGGACATTTGGCACACCATCAGATGACCAAAGCTCCAGGTATATCGAAGTCTCCTAGAGTTATGAGCTGGTCTTGATCTGTTTCCAATAAATAGGCTCTTCAGGCGATGGAGGAACATAGGAACATTTTTTGTAAATAAAACTATCTGGAAAGGATTGACACAAATAAATTCGATATCGGTGACATCGACGAGGGCAGCCAGTTCAGAGATAATGGAGGAGTTAACGGCAATTAAAACATCACCTCCTCGCTGGACAATCTGTAAATTGTGTACTTACCCGGGAAAATCTCAGAGCTAAAGATCTCTGGCTTTAACCAGGTCTCTGTAAACACAATTACCTGGAATGCAAAGGAAAAACTATCAGAATACAATTTCGAGAGCTTGCTGCGTAAGCCTATAGTATTCCGATACGAAAGTTGGAAGGAAGTGGTTAGTTTTTTGGGACTGAAGGTGTTCAGGTGGTCTTTGTGGTTTGTGCCGGTATAGGGATTCGTACTCCCACTTGCCGCTTATTCTTCGTTTTAGCCTCAAATTCCTTAACTACAACGTGCTCGGGCCAGAAGTCACCAAAGCAAATTGTGTCGAAGAAGTTCGGGTAGACGCTAATCTTAAGGGGTTACACCACTGTAAAACAACAAAAAAAGGGCATGTTTTCGAAATTTCGGTAGGTAAACAGAATGGAGTTATTTAAATTCTGTAAAAAGTATTTTATAATATCAATATTAAACAACAAAAAAACAAATTTCAAGTAATAAAAAAAATAAAATGGTGACTTCGCAGCAGTACTTCGCTGGCATGGTTTTTCTCAAATGGGTCCACGGCCGGAAACGTATCTTCTACAATTTTTGATGTAGAACAAAATCCAAAACCAAACAAACATTTTCTGATTCCATTTTGTTGTCTCCAGAGAAGTACGTAGGGTTTTTTTTTTAAATTAATTTTTCGTATAATGGCGACATTAAAAAAAAAATTTACAATTTGACTATAAAATTCATCACATTTTTGTTAAAAAAAAAAAAAAAACTATTCACTTTTTCAAAAAATCCCTACGTACTTCTCTGGAGACAACAATTTCAAACGTACTGTAAAAGTTTGGAATCGATCGGTAAAGATTTGTTCGAGGTTTGTTTCAGGCCAGCTCAAAAAAAGTGGTTTTGAGATAAACGCGTTTAAAGTTTTCAGTGGCTGTAAAATCGTATGTAAAATCGTGAGAGGTCCTGCGGCAGGACTCGAAATTCAGGCATGAAAAAATGTTTCCAGGACTTCATTTTTTAGTATATTATTCTTAAGACCCTAAATGGCCTTTAGCAATGAAAAAATATTTTTCGATTTTTTTTTAATGCTACAAGGGTGTAACCCCTTAACACCAACTGCAGCCCATCTTAATACATATGTATGTGTATGTACAGTCGAATTTGACTGCCTTTAAGCTGAAGAGCCGCTAGAATTGCAATTATGTTTTTTTTTACGACACAGTGACTTAGGTGCAGGAAAAAGGCGATAAAGGAATTTTGTAAGTAAATAACTGGTCGAACAGCGGCATTTAAAGTATACAGCTTAGTATAGCTTTGGTCGTATTTAAGAAAGTTCAAGCACTTACAGTAATAATTTGTTTTTTGAAATGGCTCCAAAGAAGGGCAAGGGCTTAGAGTTGATAAGCTCGCGGACCGGATTAGTGAATTCTTCTCTGCACAACAAAAAGTATGTCATGAAAAATATTGCGTGTATGACAACTGCGGAGCTAGAAGCCCGACTAAGTTTGGTTGAATTGAATTATTTCAGTTCTGTATTATGCAGGCGCATAATGAACAAAAATTGTTAGATTTTTTAAAAATTCCACAGTGGTGTAACCCCTTAAAAGACGATATGTCTCTGGCTTAAGAAAATTTCAACTTTTCCACTTTTAAAATTTTGGCTTGGATAGGCAAGAACATCTTCCGATGCGGGGTCAGGGGCAAGCCGCGAAACTAATAGTGTTTTCGACGGTGGAACAGCTGTAAGGGTGGGTTACCAACAGCGGGTAGTCCGGATCTTATTTCACCCTGGGCAAACTGTGACTCCGCAGCGGACACAACGGAATGAACTGGCGGACCAGTTGCCATTTCCACCCTGTACATTCGGTTTCCGAATCTATTACACAGGCCGACAAAATTCTGACCCAGAAACCAGTATATACTTTTACAAAGGTTTTCGGTGCGCTGAATCCGAATCCGAAGTCGAAATTCCCGAATTGGCTCTGGTTTCCGAGATATCCTAACCTAAAAGTGCAAAAACAGCGTTTTCTGAGTATATTTCAGGTTATGTAGCATCGAATTTGTTCTTTTACTGAAAATACTAAACAAACCATCTTAAAGTATATCCCTTGCCCTTTCAAATGCTGTTGAGTTTGATTAAATATCTCTTTTTTTCGCTGAGATATCGTACTTTGAAATTTTCATGTTAACGAATTTACCTAAAAAAAAAACATTATGGATAGGCCCTATGAAGCAAACATTTTTCTTTGCACATAAAACAGCTTAAATCTGTTACTCGGGGGTTTTTGGGGTCGATGATCACGAATCCGGACTCAAATTTTCAAAATTCAAGATGGCGGATCCAATATGGCGGGCAAAATTCGTAGAAAGTTACTGAATCAAGCTGAAACTGGGTATATGGGGGTCTTCGGGGTCTGTTTACCAAACTGAGATAAAATTCTGAAATTTGATGAAGAAATTTGATGTTAGATTTTTATTTTTTGTAAGTAAAAAATACAATATGGCCCCCATAAGACGACCATAAACGAAATCGCGGGGAATGTCAGGCAGCTCACTCGACAAAGAATACTCTATATCAATTTCAAAGTACGATATCTCAGCGAAAAAAAAAGATATTTAATCAAACTCAACAGCATTTGAAAGGGCAATGGTTATACTTTAAGATGGCTTTTTTAGTATTTTCAGTAAAAGAACAAATTCGATGCTACATAACCTCAAATATAGGCAGAAAACGCTGTTTTTGCACTTTTAGGTTAGGATATCTCGGAAACCAGAGCCAATTCGGGAATTTCGACTTCGGATTCGGATTCAGCGCACCGAAAACCTTTGGAAAAGTATATACTGGTTTCTGGGTCAGAGGGTCGAGCTGATTTTGTCGGCCTGTGTTATTGTTCCCGATCTTAAATTCATTGGGTTTGGTATTGGTATTTAATTTCCTTCTCAACCTCTCTACAGGACTGCCAACAATAGTGTAATCCCATTTCACTAGAAATTACATCCACTATACGGCCCTACAATTCGACACACCTAAGTGATACAACCGCAAAGCCAGCAATAGATCCTTGGCTGGTCTGCCAAAACATTTATTTTGGCAGTTTTTAATTCCGGAGAAATTTTCAGACATTTTCACAAACCTTTGACCACTGTGCGAAAGAGGCGAACCATCAAAGCAGGTGAGCGGCGGGAGAGTGAGAGCGATAAGGAAATAGCGAAGGCGAGAGAGCTTAGAACCGCTTAGCTGCAGCTAAACACCAACGGAACTTAAGCGGGGAGAAGCGGAATAGGCAAAAAAGAGAATACAGAAAACCGTCTTAGCACGCAAAAATAATAGTGATATTAATACAAATGAAACACAAAAGAAGCTCATGCACGCGCGGTAGCAAACGGCTGAAGTGAAGTAAGAAGTTTAGTGAGTGATTTTATAAAACCCCGGTAGTTTAAAAAAACAAACAACACAAGATTCTTAGCGAAAATAAAAACACGACCGTTCGCTATGAAGAGAATAGACGAATTATTTCTTATTTCTCTCTCTGAAAAAAAGGTTAATGCATATCTGATAAAAATTAGGGAAGTGTTTACTCTCGAAAATTAATTCAACATTTTGCCAGCTGTACTCTCCAACCTATGAGCATAAATGGAATACTTATTTAATGCATTAAATCGAATGGAAAAGAATGAGAATGAGCACATTTCAATTGCAGTCAGCTGTTCAGGTGGCACTATTGTGAAACTCTAATACCTCATACAAATAATTATATGTGCATTTTATTTTTTGAAATAACAGGAATACAAAATTTTTTAAAATTATTTTCGGTATGAACGTTTATTGTTATTACAACTTAAGATATAAAAAACAAAAAATTAACGAATTTAAAATTTACTTATAACTAAAAAACAACATTTAATATTATCTGCATGCATAGTAAATAATTATATGTTCATTTTTGTTTTTCTATTAATTTAAATTAATAGAATAATTTAAAAAAAGGTATTATTATTACTTAATAGTTAATATTTTTATCGTTATTTTCTAAAACTAAATTAAGCCGTTTTGGTATAGAAATAACTGAAGATTGTAGTGTTGCATGTCAATATTCGGTCTATGGCTGATTTGAGGTCACGAACTGTCTCAAACTGTCTGCCGTTTTAAAAAACACGAGTAGAGAGGATCCCCCATAGATTCTCGATAGGATTAAGGTCGGGGATCAAAGCTGGCCGTTCTAAAACTGGAATTTTTTATCTTTAAAAAAGTTGTTGGTGACCTGTACCATGTGAATTAAAGCGTTATCCTGTTGATAGCTCCAGTCATCATCATCAAATTCAATCAGTTCGTAGTCAAAATGATCTACATACATGCTGGTACTCATTCTATTGGATATTTAACATATTGGGGTCTTTCCATGGTACCTAAACCAAAGCTATTGAAGCGGCACATTGCGGCTCGTTTGAAATTTGCAAACCAATATAGATTTTGGAGTGAAAGTGGCACAATGTCGTCTTTAGAGACGAAAAAAAATTTAATTTAGATGGCCCAGACAATTGCAAAAAATATTCGGGAGATTCGCGCCAGGAACGACGGTCCTGCAACAAGCGAGGATTTGAAGGTGGTATTGTGATGGCACGGGCAGCATTCTGCTACAATGGAAAGACCCCAATATGTTAAATATCCAATAGAATGAGTACCAGCAGTATGTAGATTGATTGAATTTGATGATGATGACTGGAGCTATCAACAGGATAACGCTTTAATTCCCATGGTACAGGTCACCAACAACTTTTTTAAAGATAAAAAATTCCAGTTTTAGAACGGCCAGCTTTGATCCCCGACCTTAATCCTATCGAGAATCTATGGGGGATCCTCTCTACTCGTGTTTTTTAAAACGGCAGACAGTTTGAGACAGTTCGTGACCTCAAATCAGCCATAAACCGAATATTGACATGCAACACTACAATCTTCAGTTATTTCTATACCAAAACGGCTTAATTTAGTTTTAGAAAATAACGATAAAAGTATTAACTATTAATAAATAATAATAACTTTTTTTCAATTATTCTATTAATTTAAATTAATAGAAAAACAAAAATGAACATATAATTATTTACTATGCAGATAATATTAAATGTTGTTTTTTAGTTATAAGTAAATTTTAAATTCGTTAATTTTTTGTTTTTTATATCTTAAGTTGTAATAACAATAAACGTTCATACCGAAAATAATTTTAAAAAATTTTGTATTCCTGTTATTTCAAAAAAATATGATGCACATATAATTATTTGTATGAGGTATATTTGCAAAAAGAGTTGCCGGATAGAGGAAAAAGTTCCCTTCGCATAACGTTTCGTATAGTTTGTTTGTTTGAAAACAGCTACAATTTTAAACAAAAATGTTTGTTTTAAATTCGGCACAAAGAAGTTAAATCTGTTTTGTTGCATACAAATATGTATTCTTTCGAAATGTGACCGCAAAAGCACGGTATCCAGAGAGACGAACATTGTTGCAAAGCAGTGAGAGAGAGCGAGAGGCAAGTAGTTTGAAACAGCTTGTCACCGAGGTCTGTTTCAAAGGGTGGTATCCAGTACAGGTTCGAAAATACTAGAACGGTGCAAGATTTAGGAGATTTTTAGTTTTAGTATTTCCATAACGCGTAGCGAAAAAGAATAAAAATTTTAATAAATCTGGCTGTCTCCATTGTTTGCCTCTCGCTCTGCCCTTCACATATTTCAAACTATGGATCCCGCCATGAACAAAAATGCGTGGAAAAGTCGAATTAAAAGAGCGAATACAGTCCTAATTGACTTGATAAAGGCAAATAAAATATATTGGGAATCGGGAAATTATATGAATTTGCATTAAAAGACCTGGGACGAAAAAGTAAAATTTAAAATAAGGATGCAGGACTATCGAAGGAAAAATGGGCCACTTTTGCATCTTGTTATGCAACTGGCACAGGATAGCTGCTCCTCCATGGGTATGGGCACTGATTCCATCATGTTTCTCCCTGAACGGAACACCCACCCGTGCCCATATACAATCATCCGAGTTCCTTAGACATGTACTATGAGCAGTCCAAGGCAGGCGCAGCCGCCGGAACAAATCATAAAAAGATGAATGTGTGTATTCTTTCAAATTTTGCCGGTTGTCTACAAAGTATGACCGCATCATTTGCCTTAAAAAAATGCAGAACTACAAGTAGAAAGAGCGGTCACACTTCAAAAGAATAAACATTTTTGCACTGCGTGACAACTTTATTTGCTGGATACTGAGCCAAAGTGTAAAAGGGCAAAAGTTGCGGTCATACTTTTTTACAACTAGCTATATTTAAACACATTTTTTGAGGGGAAAGGATGCAGTTTTACTTTGTTGACAACCGGAATGATTATTTTTGTTTACTATTTAGTTTCTCTTTAATGACATTTGTATAATTATCCAATTCCTAAAATATTGCATTTCCTCCTAGCTAATAAATTAATCTTTTCCACAATTTCTTGTTTTTGGCAGTTTAAAATATATGAAGGGACGCATTACATTTTTATTCTTTTTCGCTCTGGATAACGCCCTTTAAAAAGGCGGTCACGAACAGCCGTTCTAAACTCCTTGCCTCTCGCTTACTGCTTTGAAACAGTGGTTTTTATTCTCCGTACCATACTTAATAATAAATGTTGGGGAGATCTCCCTGCAGAGATTGAGGCACTGCGACTGAAAGATCTTGTGTGCCTATATGACTCCCTACTTAGAACTGCTTAACCTCCTTTATGAAAGTTGGCAGATATCCATGCATAGCTGTTAAGAGCAGGTGCGTCCTTCTAGACCAAATTATGGCTGGACATTCATAATTGTGTTTGGTCGTCTCGTCTTCTTTACAGAGCATACACTCTGTGTCCGGGGACAGACGCATTTTATGGTATTTTAAGACATGGTGGCCGGTGAGGTAGGCTACCAATAGTGTTAGGTCTATCCTGGAACACGCAACAGTGTTTCTGCCTATTAGCGGATGTATCAGCTCATTAGCTTGACGACATCCTGAACTGGATATCCAATATCTGGATTTCTCTCCTTTAACCTCTCTCTTACTACCATATCGTTGGCAGTGGCCCACCCTAAGCCAGAAAAAGGCTTCGGGGCATGTAAAGGAGTCGCGTTCGTCCACGTTTTCGTTGTCGGGAATTCCGGCATGACCGGGAACTCTGGAGAGCTGCTGGAGGCTGGAGGCTGGATGCAGTCTGCGACTAGTTTTGAGCTTATCCTCCAAGAGGATAGGCTTGACTATTTAAAAATATATATATTTTATCTTCTCTCACACTCTTGTCCAGGATGAGTTTAGAGCAGGCCTCAATGCATGAATCTCTGATTGTCCATACCGGCCTTAATACATGATAAAAATATCAAAACAAACATAAAACAAGAAAGAAAGCTACACTCGGCTCGCCAAAGTTTGTAAACCGTTGTAGTTTACAATTGAATGATCAAATTAAAAAAATAAAACGAACAGGTAACTTATGAAACATTTATACATAAGTATAATAAAAATTTGGTTTTAATATTTACATTCACTTACTATATTTACAGCTTTACATTCACAAATTGCATTTCCATCTGCATTTATGGAACGTTTCTATGATTTAGTAGTCCGATTGTCATAACATTCAAATCAATATTCTAAAATAATACAAAATGGCTTTGTCTCAAATAAGACGAGAATATGTTTTTTTTAATTTCTCGATTGTTCCTATGGCAGTTATGTATATAATAAAGTCGTTGACCCGGCCCGTTCTGACTTATATAGTAGTGAGAATATATAGAAGACTTTCTGACACGTTACATGCAGATAGATTCACAACTGAGGTACTAGTTTGCCTATAATCGGACATTCGAACAGATAGACAAACGGACATGGCTAGATGCTGATATATATACTTTTTAGGGTCAGAAATGACCCTGCGTTGCAAACTTTTGACTAAAATAATAATATCCTGCAACGGTATAAAAATGGTTGATGTATGTATCTTAGATATGTCTTAAATTTTTTTAAATTCTGATAACTCTTTAATTGTCCCTCTCAGTTTTGTGCTTTCCTTTCGAAAACTAGAACAAGTTGCATACATACACACACCTTTACTAGGCATAGTTTAAAGTAAATCTGTGAATAATTATAACGCTTGAATTTATACGATTTGTTTTGGGTCATGCCGGGTAACCCCTCTTACATTGACCTCTTGTTTGCTATATACAAAGAAACACAAGTGTACAACAACACTGTACCGCAATACCGGTACACTATATCCAATTAATCATTGATGAGTGAAAGCCCTTTGTGTTTAGTTTAATCCGTAGTGCATTATGGCAAACCTTGTCAAATGCTTTTACAAAATCAGTGCACACCACATCGACTTGATTATGGCTCTATAAGGCATTAATGAACAAATTATTCAAAACTGCCAAATTTGTGGTGGTCGACCTTCCAGGCATAAAATCAAGCTGGTTAGGGCTGATGGTGCTACAATTGAGAATGGCGAGTTGACACATAGCTGAGCTTTGCAATTGGCCTTCAAAATTATATTTTTAATACCGGACTTAAAGATAGGTGTGGGCAGTTTCCATCTCTGAATAAAGACACACCTCGAATGATATTTGTTGAAGATTTTTTAAGATATTTTAAGTGACTCTAAAAGATACAGACAGCTTTTTAGAATACAAGGTTAGAAGCCACCACAATGGATTTTTTCGGAGCCACTAAAGCTCTCCGCTGCAGTTAGATTCAGTGACATGCAGGTTTCCAATATTTGAGTTTTTAGCAATGGAACCAAGCGTAACATTACCGTTCCACTGTTCGAGATTAGGCGATGCTAATGAGTCATTAATTGACATATGGAAAGGGATAGATGATGTAATTTTTTAGAGTTAGCATTACAGTATTGCCTATAAGAATTTGTTTAAAAAGTTGAATTCCCGCTTATGCTTGTATTTCTCTAAGTTTACAGAATTACAATTTTCGAAGGAACACTTGTAGAATTATTTTCTAAGATTTGTACTTTATTTTTTTTTTTGCCCGTGCATAAGCCAGGGAAGTTTGTACGAACCATGCAACTTTTTTGATTGCCTACTAATGATGGCTGAAAGAGATAATAAAAACATTTCTTACCAAGCCCAAATTAACATACCCAATAACATGAGAGATGTTACTCCGAGTTCAACTTAAATTACTCTCATTAATCTACAATAAACATGTGAGTGATTTATAAGGGAAATATATTTATGTACAAGGTGCGTTCCACAGTCAACAGGACTTTTTGAATCTAGCGCCCCTGGTGGCGCGATCTCTATGTCAACTGGTGCGTTAAAATCCGCTATCTTTAACGATTGTCTTGTGAAAATTGCATGACACTTCATACGTTGAATGTGAAGATATTGGGTAACAGCATGTTTGTATTAACGGTGCAAAAATGAGTTTCGAATAAAATTAAACTTTGTTTTAAAATTGGTAAAACTTTTACCGGAAAGTTTTAGTGGATGAAACAACTTTATGGCGAGGATTGCCTCTTTCGTAGCAGAGTGCACTAGTAGTTCCAACGTTGTAAAAGTCGTCGTGAGGACATAAATAAAGATCAACATGTGGCCAATAAAAATTCGTGATTCCATCCAAATGTGCGTGAATTTATCAAAATTTGGACGAAATCATCTTTAAAATTCATGAGTTTGGAACATCTCCAAAACATCGATTTAACGCATTTTGACCAAACCTTTGGGCTTACAAATGGTGTGTGCACGGTTTGTTCAGCTCAAATTGACTGACAACCAAAAATTACTCAGAATCGGCATTTTCCATAACTTTTTTTAGTGTTTCCTGGTCAATACCAGCGAGTTGGTTGCGTATAAGAGCCTTAAGTTGTGCAAGGGATTGAGGTTTGTTGGCGTAAACCTTCCTTTTATAATACCTTAATAAAAAAATGTAAGATGAAAAAATCGCCCTTTTTGAGCTAAGACGATCGGGAAACATTTGCTTTAAAAAATTCATCGACAAAATTTCCCAAGGATTCCAAATCTGCAACACAAATATTTTTTTTTGATAAGATATGAGCATTCAAAGTTAACGTTTTTTCGATAACAAACACATATTTAAACAAGAAAAGAAGCTGTATGCCGAAGCTTAAATCCCCTTGCAGTAAGTAGAATAAGAAGAAGAAAAATGTTCTCACTTTTTCGTTTTTCCGGGTTGCGAGCGAAAAATGTTGCGAACGAAAAATGTTGCGAGCGAACTTGTTGCGAACGAACTAAATGAATTTATATATATATTCCTGACAGCTATATGATATGGTGGTCCGATTTTGATAAAATTAAAAACGAAATTCTAAAATATTACAAAATCGCCATATCTGAAATTTTATGAAAATATGTTGAAAATTGGCTAAGTTAGATTTTTTTTCCTTTAATTTTCCGATCGTTCCTATTGCAGCTATATGATATAGTCGTCCGATCCGGCCCGTTCCGACATACAATAGTAGTGAGGGCATATAGAAGACCATCTGCAAAGTTTCATTCAGATAGCTTTAAAACTGAGGGACTAGTTTGAAACGGACGGACAGACAGACGGACAGACAGTCGGACATGGCTAGATCGACTCGGCTGTTGATGCTGATCAAGAATATATATACTTTATAGGGAAATGTCTTCTCTCCTTCACTGCGTTGCAAACTTCTGACTAAAATTATAATACCCTTCAAGGGTATAAAAAAGCAAAACCATTAAATAACAAGAAAGGAAGCTAACTTCAGCAAGCCGAAGTTTAAATACCCTTGCAGTAAGTATTTATAATTTGGTAGGGGAGAGTGGGGAGTTATGAAACATGGGGAGTCGTGAAACATGGACATAGATTTCGCTTAGTGGCTTTTCCGATCGTTCTTTTTTTTGTCAACATTTTGTTAACCCCAATGCTTAATTTGATCGAGCACATGCACCGATATCACTCTCTTTTTATATATTCCCACACACTGTGTTAAAAATTCCTGATGAACAGTTGCAAGTGAATCTATAAAGTTAGTATGCAAAATAATCAGCATTCATTAAGCTTTTAACTTACAGGAGAATTTGAAAGAAAAAATTTTTTGTGTTGCTGTCGCGGTGCGATTTTTAAAAAAGTAACAAATGGGGAGAAATGAAACACATCGAGAGGGGAGATGTGAAACACGGCAAATCTGACAATTGTTGATTACAAATCTGATGTGTTGATGTTCATATGTTGTATGTGTGATATATGAACCATATATGAATGATATAACAATATAATAGGTATATAATGTATATAATATAATAAGGCAAAAGAAGCGGTCACACCACCGGCAGTAAATCGTAATTGTCGCACATAAAAGACGATTCCGATGAAGATTATTGATTATTTTTTTTAACAAGTTTAAAATTTTGTTCAATACTTTTTAATACATAAAAAACATTACAAAGTGTCATTTCCATAATCCTAATACAAAAATTTTGTTATTAAACATTTTTTTTTCGCATTTTTTAGTAGTGTTTCACAACTCCCCACGATTGATTGAAAACTGAAAAAATCAGTGTTTCGGGAAAACGAGCTAAAGTCGCCCAAAATTTTGTATTATAGGCGAATCCTTTGACAAGCTAGTGTTTATTAATTGCTTTAAATATTCAATTTAAAAAAAATATGTTAAAAACGTAAATTTTAGAAGTTTGGGCCCTTCAACAAAGCGTGTTTAATAACTCCCCACTCTCCCCTATATTTAAGGATTTCGGTTCTTTTCGCTATCGGGTCACAGTGGTCGGGCTTATATGGAGAGAGCGGCCAAAAATACTTCTGGCAGACATATCGTTGTGAAATTTTTACTGTAACTTCTTTGAAAAATAAGAATCGGAAAAAATCTGAAAAATGGGCGTGGTCGTTAGTATTTACGCCCACCAAAAAGCAAAAACCAAAAAATACGCCTAAAAGTATGCTTCAATTTAGTTAATATGAACGATTATAAATGTAAATGTTTTAATTTGTTGAAATTACGTTATAATTTAAATAAGCTTTATATGTTTTGATTTGGCAACGCTCAATTATAGCTTGATCTGGCAACGCTCAATTATAGCTTAAGAAGCCATTGTGAAATTCCTATTACTCAGTTTCAATTAAACCGTCAACTACACCACTACGTTCTTGCGTTTATTTGTTCGGTCGGTCTAGAAGCACATAACGGTTGTCCTGATCGAACGGTAAATTACTAACAATTGGTTATGGGCCCAGGCAAGCAAAGTTTTCGGTTTGAATAATTAAAAGTAATTAAAATGCGTCCGGTTGAAACTCGAAATGAATAAAAACTAATTTGCGGAATTCGACAAAATGAATGTGCCAATGCAAATAGAAAAATTAGGCGACGACAATTACGACGTATGGAGCATTTTAATGCGTAGTGTGCTTATAACAGCAGATCTATGGAAAATCGTTTGTGGCGAATATGTAAAGCCAGAAGATGGCACTGAAGATTCCGAAAGATGGAAAATACTCGATCAAAAGGCCCTGGCAAGTTTGTTTTTAAATTTAAAAGCAACGCAGTTAATGCATATAAAGGCATGCACAACAGCAGCAGACGCATGGAAAAAATTGTGTGATGTACATTTGCCAGGTGGCCCGATCAGAAAAGTGCAGTTATATCAAAAACTATCAAGGCTGAGAATGCTTGAAGGGGATAACGTTGTTCAATATGTCAATAAATTTGCTGAAACAGTCGACAAATTAGCTGAGATGGACATAACAATTAATGATGAATTAAAAAGCATCATGTTGTTATCCAGTTTACCAAATTCGTGGGAAAATTTCGTCGTAGCGATCGAAACACGCGACACGCTGCCGACGTTCGAAACGGTAAAAGTGAAGCTTCTGGAAGAGGGAGCGCGCAAGCAAGAGAGGGACGATCGCGAAGGTTCTGTCCAAGCCGTGTATGTACATACAAAATTACATGGAACTGCAAAGCAAAAACAACGCGAAGAATGTCACGACATCTGTGCAACGACCGTGAAAAAGAACCTTGAAAAGCGTAGTTTCAAGGGCAAATGCTACATTTGCGAGAAATTCGGTCACCGAGCACGAGAATGCCCGAGCAAAGAGAGGCATAAAAAACTAGGGGAAAGCAAGGAGAAATCAAACTGCTTGATGCATATTACTGCTACCACTCAAAGGAAAAACATATGGTGTGTTGATAGTGGTGCCACGTCGCATATGTGTTGTGACAAGGGATTGTTTACATCTTTCATTAATAAGGAAACATCGATTATGCTAGCAGCGGATAAGTTCGTGAAATCGAGCGGCATCGGGACCGTTATGCTTAAATCACAAAATGTAAACATTGAATTAAGAGATGTAATTTACGCTCCATCATTGCATATGAATTTTTTATCAGTGAGCAAGTCCGCGGAGTACGAAAACATAACTACTTTTGATAAAAAGGCGGCGGTGATAAAAAACAAACAAGGTGAAGTGATGATGAGAGCAATGCAAGAAGAAAATTTGTATTTATTTACAAGTAGCTCTAAAAACAGTGCGGTTCACTTGTTGAATGATTCTTCTCGCATGGCAACATGGCACAATCGGTTTGGTCATTTAAATTTTCAATGTTTAAAAGAAATCAAAGAAAAGAGCTAGTAATTGGCATGGACGTTAAAAATATGTCGTTGAATATTAATTGCGACACATGCAATATGGCAAAAATACACGTATTGCCATTCCCACAGAAAAGCGAAAGAGCTACGCAAAGTATACTGGAACTAGTTCACAGTGACGTGTGCGGGCCAATGAATGTTAGTTCTTTAGGCGGCAACAGGTATTTCGTCACGTTCATAGACGACTATTCACGGAAAATATTTATATATTTTATGCATCCGAAAAACGAAGTGTTTGATAAATTCAAATTGTTCAAATCATATGTCGAGTGCCAAACGGGCAAGAAAATAAAAGCTTTGCGAAGTGACAACGGGACAGAATATGTAAACCGGCAGTTTACAGAGTATTTGAACACGTGCGGCATAAAAAGGCAATTAACGGTTCCGTATACACCACAACAAAACGGCGTCGCGGAACGCGCTAATCGAACGATCGTCGAGATGGCCAAAAGTATGCTGATTCATGCGAAATTAGAGGAGTTTTTGTGGGCCGAGGCCGTGTCCACAGCTTCATATTTGCGTAACAGGTGCCCTTCCAAAGCACTCATGGGCGCTACACCCTTCGAAATATGGCAAAATAGGAAGCCATCTGTTAAACATTTGCGAGTGTTCGGATCTCGCGCGTTTGCACTGGATAAGACAAGAAAAAGCAAGTTCCAGGCAAAGGGAAAAGAGTATATATTTGTAGGATACTCTTCAACAGCTAAAGCTTACCGTTTATACGATCGGGAAAAACGTATCATTGTTGCACGTCGTGATGTCAAATTTGTAGAGGGCGAGTTTGATAACACTAAATCTGAAAAATGCACTATTTCAGAACAAAATAATGACTTCGCTACAAACATCATTCACCTTGAGTCAAACATCCAAGTACCAGAGCAGCAGCGGCAGGCTATGCCCATGGTGGTCGAGCAGAGCAATAATTCTTACGACAGCTATGACTCCGGTGAAGAGGAGGAGGAGTTTGTAAGCGCAAGCGATGAAAATCAAATTCTCACTGAGGAGGAGATCGTACCAGACGTACAAGAGCAAGAGAACAACGCACCTCGACGTGGACCAGGCAGACCAAAAATTATTCGCAGCGGTAACCCCGGTAGACCCAGAAAACAATACAACAGCCTCAATTATATTGAAGACATTGAGACGCCACAGTGCGTTGGAGACGCTTTACGGGGCGAGCATGCCCAAGACTGGAAGACGTCAATGCAGAAAGAATATGATGCTCTCATTTCAAATAACACATGGACATTGTGTGATTTACCTCCAGGACAGAAGGCCATAGGATCCAAGTGGGTCTTCCGCGTCAAAAAGGATAAAGAGGGAAATATACAAAAGTTTAAATCAAGACTTGTTGCTCAAGGTTGTGGGCAAAAGATGGGCGTCAACTATTCGGAAACGTTTTCTCCAGTAATTCGCTATGAAACCATCAGAATGCTATTCGCTATAGCAGCAGAAAAACAGCTATGCATGCACCAGGTTGACATATCAAACGCATATTTAAACGGCAGACTTCAAGAAGAAGTGTATATGAGGCAACCACAAAACTTCATTGCTGAGAAGCATCCAAACAAAGTATTAAAGCTTCAAAAGGCGATCTACGGACTTAAACAGTCAGGGCGTGTCTGGAATGACACATTGGACGAAGTTTTGAAGAGCATTGGTTTCAAGCGCAGCAAAAATGAGGCGTGCCTGTACGTGAAGCAGCAGCAGCAACAACACAGCTACATTGCAGTATATGTCGACGATCTAATCATCATCAGCTACGACGAAAACGAGATCAGCGCGATTAAGAGGAAGATCGCAAATAAATTCGACCTACAAGATGGCGGCCAACTAAATTATTTCCTTGGCATGGAAATCCAACGAGAAAGTACAAGAGGGTCGATTTCGCTATGTCAGAAGCAGTTCATCATAAACCTATTGGATGAATATGGCATGCAAAATTGTCGTCCAGCAGCTACGCCGCTAGACCCTGGTTATAAGATGGGTTGTAAAAATGAGAATTGTGTCAAGGTAAATATAACACAATTTCAATCATTAATCGGTTCCCTCATGTATTTGGCAGTCTTGAGCCGACCAGACATTTTGCATACAGTGAGCAAACTGTCGCAAAGAAATACTGATCCACACAGTGAAGACGAGACTGCAGCGAAACATGTTTTGAGATACCTTTCAGCCACGGTTGATCTAAAAATCACATACAGCAAGTCCGGCCAACAGGTAATAGGCTTCGCCGACGCAGACTGGGCAAACGACCTGTCAGATCGCAAATCATACAGTGGGTATGCATTCCTCCTTGGAGGCAGTGCGTTTTCATGGACTTCAGCTAAGCAGAGCGTCGTCGCCATGAGCAGCACAGAAGCAGAGTACGTTGCTTTATCCACAGCTGCAAAAGAAGCGGTGTATCTTCGCCGTTTGCTTTTAGAGATCGGATGGTCATTAGATGGACCAATAACTATATGTGGCGACAACATAAGTTCTCATCATATTGCGAAGAATCCAGTACACCATAAACGCACTAAGCACATAGATATTAAGTATCATTTTGTTCGTGAAAAAGTAGAATGTAATGAAATAATTCTTGAATATGTACCCACTGATAAAAATGTTGCAGATGTACTAACGAAAGGCTTGTGTAAGCAAAAGCAACAGAAATTTACTAAGTTGCTTGGATTAAATTAATTTTCGTTTTACATCACATATATATAGCTTAAGAGGAAGTGTTGAAATTACGTTATAATTTAAATAAGCTTTATATGTTTTGATTTGGCAACGCTCAATTATAGCTTGATCTGGCAACGCTCAATTATAGCTTAAGAAGCCATTGTGAAATTCCTATTACTCAGTTTCAATTAAACCGTCAACTACACCACTACGTTCTTGCGTTTATTTGTTCGGTCGGTCTAGAAGCACATAACGGTTGTCCTGATCGAACGGTAAATTACTAACATAATTTTATACAGAAAAAATACAACAAAAGGATAATATATATATCAAGAAATTCAAAAAATACTTAGAGATACTAATTATGGTCGTCACTGTAAATATGTACACAAAACACAGAAAACGAACAAGTTTGAACATGAAAATTTGAACCTCCAAAACCAGAGATGCCTTCACTATTTTGAAGATTATGAAGCTAGTGGCTGATAGTGGCAGCTAAAATATAAATTTATATTATTCTTAGACATACACAAACATACTGAAAAAGAAATGGTTATGGGGACTTGGGGGGAACACAAGTAAAACTTTAAGTAAACATAAAATAAACGCACACAAAACGTACAAAAAACAGCTTTTTTTTTTAAATTAATTCAAAATTCTTTCACAAAATTTTTTATTTTTGGCCTATGGGCGCAACCACTGTGCGGGTGTTCTTAAATAATATAAATGTTGATAAAAACATGTTGACAGTGAAAAATGTTGCCCAACAACTAATGTTGCAGCTATATGATATAATTGTCCGATCCGGCGCGTTCCGACATATTATATATAGTAGCATATAGAAGACTATCTGCAAATTTTCATTCAGATAGCTTCAAAACTGAGGGACAAGTTTGCGTAGAAACGGACGGACAGACAGACGGACCGAAGGACATGGCTAGATCGCCTCGGCTTTTGATGCTGATCAAGAATAGGGTCGGGCATGTCGCCCTGCAAGGGTATTAAAAATAGTTTAAAAATGTGATTTCATAGAAACATTTTTTTTTTTACTTTGATACCCTATAGAAAGGCGAATGTGTTGGCGTGGCCATTCTCCAATACACATATAAATTGTACAACAATTGTCAAATGGCGTTTAAATTATTCGATTATATAATTTGGTTTAAAATAATAAGAGGCGTTACTGCGCGTCCCGCCATTGCAATTTCAATTGCAATGGATTGTCGTCTTCAAAGAAGTACACACAAACCGCACAAACTCTGGCTTTTACTGAATGTAAAGGCATTTCGAATATCAATTATGGGTTTTCCGTCCCCCAATAGCAAAAAAACATATTGACTTTTACATGACTCTAAAAATCAAGTTGGCTGGCAAAAATATTATGCATATTTCATCGTACTCAATGAGACAAGTATTATTAGCCATCTGCGTCTGGTAAGGGAATGTACACAAATGGACCATCAAAATGCCAAGCTCCTGAGCTCGGCCTCTTACGTCATCAATGACTTCATTACTTCAACGCGGACGTGGCTTAACTTTTTGCGTGGATGTTACCAAAGACCCACTTTCGTTGAATTTGGCCACTAACTTGCGAATTGTTTTCGCTGGGGCACTTTTTTGCCGCCAAGAATTATTTTGGAAGTAACATTTGATAATTTCAGCTCTTTCTTTTGGTATGTAATGCTTCATGGTAAAAATCTTACTGCTTCTTAGTTTTTAAAAATGGTCAATCACAGGCAGGAAAGTTATTCCAGAAAAACATCACATACCACAATATGGCACACCCAGAATGATAGGAGTCTATGTAATCATATAAGGGATCATCGAATGCAGAGAACTGTAATTTAGAAACACTAATATCGGACGTCAGCAGCTGTTGTTGTTGATGACATAAACAAAGCCCAGCCAGTGATGATAGGTGGGCAGATCCTGATAAAGCGTCAAAAGAGCGTTCCAGTCTACAAGAATTAAGAGCATCTTGCAGACAGCACACAGCATTCAAAGACGGAGAAGATCTAACTGCGAAACCAATCACAGAGCGTCGTCTACACGCAAAGCGTGATGAAAACAACAACTCCGGCAAAGGTTGTTGATGTGGTGGAGACGCTAATAGCTCGGGTGAAAGAGCAGCTGCAAAGAGCGCGCTTGAGCGAATGACATCCAAACCAAGCCTCTGGCGAATACAGCAAAAGGTCCGGCTAATGTTGTCGATGCATCGAAAGAAAGGCAGAGGAAGACGAGTGCAGGTTCAAAAATGAGGATGTTGCATGGGATGTGGGCTAAGCCAGGGCGACAGATTATGGCGAGGAAGGGCATGGAGACGCCAACGGCGTTGATCAAGGGTTTTTTGACGGAAAAGTGAAGATCTTGAAGGTCCATCTAGTTCGATATTGGTATCTTCTTTATTAATCCTATGTCTATGGACAATTCGTTTACCTTTACAGAGCACGGGCAGATCATATTATAGAAGACTGCATCTTAGTGTTGATACGGGACGCTGACAAAAATTGATGTCGACGTCTTTTTTACCAGTTTAATGCAGCATTATGTTTTAGCGTTCACAATTAATTAGGAAGAGACATAGTTGGAGACAGCATCCGGCTACGTAGTTGCATTAAACTTGCCCACATGCATATATTTATTTCTCGGCATGGAAGTCATCCGACAAAGGCGGAACACCAACGATGTTTTTTTTTGTTATTGTTCTTGTTTTTTCTTCTATATTGAACGTTGATAAAATCATCTCTGAGCTTTCGGGCGGTAGTCGTTAAGCTTGGTACTGGTCAACGATATAGAAATGCCAGCCGTATATGATTGAGAAGCTACCGTTGCATTGGCGGTATTTAACGAGGCCTAACGGTGACGTTTTTAGTTTGTTACTTTGCTCCACCTTTGGTGGGAAGAGCTTCAGTAAATTTAGAATTTATATTCTGGTACGAAAACTCCAACATTTTTTTTATGTATAATCAAGTTAAACAATTTTCGAATGCACTGCCAGAAAATAGTAAGGGAAAGTGGGGAATTGTGGTACGGGGGAATTGTGGAACAGCGCTGGCATTTGCGCTCGGGTCAACGGAAACCGATCATAACAGCTGATTTTATGTTATCTCTGTCAGAGCTCATTTTTCTAGTAGCAAACATTAAGTGTATCAGTATATATCAGTCCCTGTGGCCGTGACTGGAAAATCATGTTTCCCAGTGTTTTTTATACCCTTGCAGGGTATTATAATTTTAGTCAGAAGTTTGCAACGCAGTGAAGGAGACATTTCCGACCCCATAAAGTATATATATTTATGACCAGCATCAACAGCCGAGTCGATCTAGCCATGTCTGTCTGTCTGTCCGTCTTTTTGTCCGTCCGTTTCAAACTAGTTCCTCAGTTTTAAAGCTATCTGAATGAAATTTTGCACATAGTCTTCTATATGCTCTCACTACTATGTATGTCGGAACGGGCCAGATCGGACGAATTTATCATATAGCTGCCATAGGAACGATCGGAAAATTTGTAGGAAAAGAATTATAACTAAGGCAATTTTTAACATATTGTAATTATTCTAGAATTTAATTTAATTTTATCAAGATCGTACTACTATATCATATAGCTGCCATAGGAATATGTATATCAATTAATTTATTTTGAAATCTTTGTTGCTAGCAAAATTTAGTTGTTGCGCAACATTTTTCACTGTCAACATGTTTCGCTCAACATTTATATTATTCAAAAACACGCGAAAGCGAAAAAAACCGCAATCCCTAAATATACAAAATTTTAAATACTTACTGCAAGGGTATTTAAACTTCGGCTTGCCGAAGTTAGCTTCCTTCCTTGTTTGCTCCTGTGTTTGCCCGTGTTTTGGAAGTGCTGTTGCAAACCCACTCAGGTAAATATGTTTTTTTTATCCTTGAACTTTCGCCCTTCGATACACCAAAGTCATTTTGGATGAAAAGTATTTCAGTCGTTTGCACACCGCTATATTGCATAACATAGCTCGTGGGGAATTATGGAACACTTTTATTGGGGAATTGTGGAACACTCAATATCAAGGTTTCGCGATAAGTTAAATTGTATTTTATTTGGTGTTTTTGACTTCTCATCGTTCTCAGGCATCACTATTACGCCAAAAAAGTTGACAAAGTCAGTTATGCCGCCGTTTTGGAGGGAATCGAGCAGATTTTTCTACATAACAACTTTATCTAAATTGACTAAAAACAACTCAACAAAATGCATTGAAAGTAACTAAATACTCTGTTTATTACTTTTCAACATTTATTTTATAACTATTTTGTAGCCGTAATAAAGTTTTTGGCTAAAGGGTGTTGAGTTTTCATTCGACCTACTCGGTGTTCCACAATTCCCCACCATTTTTCAAAATCTCGAAAAGCTTTTTTTAAAGTCATGGGAATCATCAGAAAAAATATTTTTTCAATCGGTAAAAGCCAGAAGTTTCGTTTTTATATATAGTTAACGTTACACTTTTTGGAATTTAAAAATTCTTTTTTTCGATAGAGATATTGTGCAAAAAAGAAGTGTGTTCCACAATTCCCTACTTTCCCCTAAGGTTTAGTAATAGTTAAATGGCATCAGTGGCCAATTCAACACAATACCCAAAGGCAAGATTATTATTATTATTACAAGGGCACGGCGACACGACGTTAGATCTTTTGTGCCGGCCTGTAGGAAGATTGTGCCGGCCGAGGCTAATAAAAGGGAGCACTTTGGTTGGGTCTATGTGTTCCCCAATTCTGTAGGAGGGGATAAGTTCGTCTGCTTAGCGAGGGGCATTTTCATATAATATATTCTGATGTCTTTCCCAGTATCTGCAAGTGTCGATTTTTAGGGTGATACCTTAGGTTGCAGTGACCCGTTAGGTAGTATGTTACAGTGGGAATCTCGCTCTTTATTAAATTGATGATTCGTTTTGATCGCGTCATCTGGGGGACGAGAAATTGTTTGGATTATCTCAGCCCTGCACTGTCGGTCCAGTGGCGACTTATCTCCGCTTCCTCCAATTTCCTGAGCAGTTCTCTTTTGTGTCCTTTTGATAGTCCACAGAACGGTTCAGAGCCGATTAGTGGTGTCATCGCCCCGCGTTTAGCCAGGGAGTCTGCCACCTCGTTTCCCATGTGGCCTTCATGTCCAGGCACCCAGCCCACCGTTTAGATATTTTTGGAGTCAAGGGCGTTGAGCTGCTGAGAACAGTTTTCTACATGTCTGGATGAGATCGTGAAGCTTTTCAGCGCTTTGAGGGCGGCCTGACTGTCAGAGAAGATGTAAATCCGTGCGCCTTGCATTATTCTTCGAAGGCATTCACGAACACAAATTTCTATCTCTGCTTGGAAAATGTTTGGTGACTTTCGCATGGCTATAGATTTGTTGAACCTTGGTTCGAAAATACCAGCCCCATTTTCCAGTTTCGACCTATCAGTATACCATGTTTGTGATCCACTGGGTAGAGATATTGATTTTATTATACCCTTGCAGGATATTATAATTTTAGTCAGAAGTTTGCAACGCAGTGAAGGTGACATATCCGACCCTAGTATATATATTCTTGATCAGCATCAACAGCCGAGTCGATCTAGCCATGTCCGTCTGTCTGTCTACGAAAACTAGTCCCTTAGTTTTAATGCTATCTGAATGAAACTTTGCAGATAGTCTTCTATATGCTCTCAGTACTATATATGTCGGAACGAGCCGGATCGTACGACTATATCATATAGCAGCCATAGGAACGATCGGAAATTTTGGAGCAAAAAATTTAAAACTTTGCCAATTTTCATCATATTTTAATATCATTTGAGACATGGCCATTTTGTATTATTCCAGAATTTCGGTTTTAATTTTATTCAACCACTATATTTTATAGCTGCCATAGGAATATAATGTATATCAATTCATTATATAGCTGCCATAGGAATATAATGTATATCAATTCATTTATTTTGAAAGCTTAGTTGCTAGCAACGTTTAGTTGTTGCGCAACATTTTTCACTGTCAACATGTTTATAGAATCTAAGAACACGCGAAAGAACCGCAATCCTTAAATTAACAAAGTTTTAAATACTTACTGCAAGTGAATTTAAAGTTCGGCTTGCCGAACTTAGCTTCCTTTCTTGTTTTCAATTCATGCCCAGTGTGCAAGACTACAGAGAAGTTTCTGTGGAAAACAAGTTTTGGTTTCTGTTCGTCAGTTACACCCAGAATGGGATCGTTTATCAGGGATTCGAGAACCCTAAGATTGATTTGGTTTTATTTTATTTGACTTCCTAACGCTACAAGTTTAGAACTTATAAATTCGACCGCTAGTCACAATTAATTACAATATTACAATATATATATCTGTCACACGACAACAAATTTGGTGCATAAAATATAAGATTCCCGATAAGATCACCACTTTTTATGTTGGTGATGCTTTGAAGGTGAAGTGTCTCCAGGCAGGCCTCGTATTTCAGGGTAATTGGTAGAGGGGGTTTGCCAGTTATGACTCTCAGTGCTGCAGTGGGACCTGTCCGGTTGACTCCAGTAATGCCTATGCAGACCAGTCATTGTAGTTTGGAAAGTGCAGCCGCAGCTGTCTTCTGAGTAGATTTTGTCCCCCAAGCAAGCGATGCTTAGGCTAAGATCGGTTTTACCACAGTGTTAAAAGGACAGTAAGTCATTTTGGGACTTAGGCCCTGTGTTCTACCGAAAATCCTGTTGCTAGCAAAGTGTGCTCGAGTGGCTTTATTTATGGTCTTGTCAAGGTGTACATTCCAGTTGAGCTTGGAGTCGAGTTTGACTCCTAAGTAGTTGGCATCAGCCGAAAAGTCAATGGTGGACCCATTTAGGGATGGTCTTGTTAGAGAAAGAGATTTTCCTGGTAAATGGGACTAAAACAGTTTTAGACGGGTTTATGGACAATCCTTTGTCCTGACACCATCTGCTGGCTGTATTAAGAGCTTGCTGCATGCGGTCCGAGATGGTTTGCTTATGCCAGTTCACTATATAGATGACTAGATCATCAGCGTAGCCTTGAGTGGGGAACCCAGAGTCGTTGAACTTATACAGTAGCTCATCAATGACCAGAGTCCACATGAGAGAAGAGAGTACTCCCCCTTGAGGGCATCCCCTTGTGGCTGTGATTGAGGTCATAGTTCCTTCAAGGTCTACAGTTATGATTCTGGATTTAAGCATTTCCAGAATCCACCCAATAACGGGTGTGAATACATTTTTTTGTACAAGAGCTTCTGAGATGTCTAAAAAGGCGCCTAGTTCCAATGCCAAGACAACTGGTGAAGCTCATTCCATAGTTTCCAATTCGCCAGTCACCAACGATGGTTTCCGCTCAGCCTGGAAAAACCTATCTGAGCGTTTCGAAAACAAACGAGCGCTGGTGAACAGCCAACTGAAGAAATTACTGAACATGCAGTCCATTGCACATGAATCTTCGGCATCTGCAAAATACAATTCAAAACTGCCTCACATCATTAAATTTGTCCGGCTTTCCTACGGATAATTGGGATTGTCTCCTGGTATATTGTGTTCAACGAAGCTTCCAAAGCTGACGCTCTCATTATGGGAGCAGCCCTAACAAGCAAACCCGAAATTCCTACGTGGCAGGAACTTGATACTTTCCTGACTGAGCGCCATAGAACTCTAGAGGCCATAGATTCTATCCATCCTACTACGTTGCGCCTCCATCGGTCTAAACCGACACCCTCCGACTTGTCGCCACGAATACTGAAATTCTTCAGTACGAGGATCGTTCAAAAATTCAAACGATGCGACTTATGTTCCATAGCGTCCACAAGTGTTTTACGTGTCACGTTCGGCATCACACTTTGTTGCATCTCAGCAACTGAACCTCCAGTGTTCCGATTCCGGCAAGGCACTTATCTGTACCGAGCCAAAGGATTTCCTTGAGAGAGAATGTTCACGACAAAAGGGCGTTTATTTTCCGGAGGCAGTGTGATCCCGCACACTTTCGTGCATAGAGCTTCCAAACCGCTCTTCCAAGCTAGTTTTAAGACTTCTATTTACATAGTTCTAATTTACCATTCTAATAATAAACACTGACGCACCAAGCGCAAAACCCCGACAAGTTTCTTCGTGTTTTTACTTATCGATTGTTTCCGAATAACGCCACCCCACTTCGAACAATTGTGTTTACAGTTACAATCTTATATTACAATTTTGCTTTTTCCTTGACATTTACATATAGTTCCGACTTTTTCGTTTTCTCGGAACTGACATAAATGTTGCTAGCGAAAATGTTGCGAACAAAAATGTTGCGAACAAACTAAATGAATATATATATACATATATTCCTCTAGCAGCTATATGATATAGTGGTCAGATTTTGATAAAATTAAAACCGAAATCCTAGAATAATTCAAAATGGCCATATCTCAAATTATATGAAAATTTGTTGATAATTGGCAGTTATAATGTAGCAAAAAACCATAAAAATCCATGCGTGTTTCAGTTAATTTTTTCATTAACATAAGTATGTTCTGGAAAATAATGTTTTCTTCCCTAAATTAGGCATTTCATAGTTTTTTTTTATGCACCGTGCTAATAATGGTGATTTTGGAACATCTTTGTAGCGTGGGGTCTAGGGGAGGGTCTAGGGGGTATGCCACTAGCATGAGTGGATCGGCCATCGAAAATTAGTGGGGGTCGGTCATACATTTGGACTCGATTGGGGCTCTCTAAATGGAATTTCCCTACGGATCAAAAGAGATTTTTCTTCGCATCAAAAAGGGGAACATCAGAATGCATTTTAGAGGTATGGTTCTTTGGGCAAAGTTGCTTATTTTGATCCCCAGACCACGAATTTCCGTGACGCATATGCGATTTTTAAATCAACCCGCCCTAATATATATATATATTTCTATGGCAGCTATATGATATACATAGTTGTCCGATTTTGATCAAATTAAAACCGAAATTCTAAAATATTACGAAATGGCCATAATCATGAAAATATGTTGAAAATTGCCTAAGTTATAATTTTTTTCCTAAAAATTGTCCGATCGTTCCTATGGCAGCTATATGATATAGTCGTCCGATCCGGCCCGTTCCGACATATATAGTAGTGAGAGCATATAGAAGCATATGTGCAAAGTTTCATTCAGATGGCTGAGGGACAAGTTTGCGTATAAACGGACGAATAGACGGACAGACGGACATGGCTAGATCGACTCGGCTGTTGATGCTGATCAAAAATATATATACTTTATGGAGTCGGAAATGTCTCCTTCACTGCGTTGCAAACTTCTGACTAAAATTATAATACCCTGCAAGGGTATAATAAAAGTTTTATTTGGGGAAAAATAAGAACCAAAAAAACCTATCTTTGCGAGGTTTAAATTTTAGATATTAAAAATTATTTTTGTTCGGTTCGGTAGTCCGACTGAGATAGGCTGTTTTCAAGGAAAATGTGTTTTAAGCAGAGGTTCACGGCGTTGCTCTGGCATTGATTGGAGCACAAATAGTTCACGTGGGTCAGTCATCGACCGAAACAGAGGGCGGCATGAGTGCACAACCCAATTAATTTATTTGCATTAGCCCCAAACTAGTCTATTCTATTCTTCTCCAACACTGAACCACAGGGTACATACATAGGCTAATATTATTAAAGTCGTATGTTTGTATGTTTATATATAGCAATTCAACCTTTTCACAAGGTTGCATCTCAGCAAAAATACATCGCTGCAGTCCAAATACCTATTCCAATTAATATCGATGCTGCTGAGGCTAGCCGTTTCTCACCACAGCGTGCACGGGACCAAATGGCCACAGTGATCCTGGCACAAGCGTCTATCTCAACCATTGACATCACTGTTGACAACAGCTGGAAAAGCGCTGTTAGCAGCACAATTGTTGAACAGGATCCCCATGTGCAGTCTTATGATTGTTTTGGGTCAATCAGTCTTAACTCGGTGATGCAAAGCAATGTACCGTCCCCATTTGGTGGGTTGAACAAATTTTCGCATCTGAACATGCCCGGAGGACAGTGGTCACAGCAATATAAGTTCACATCTCAAAATATGCAGAGTTCCCACTACCGAACCCTACGCAACAGTACGCGAGCCGATTGGGCTACCTACGATCCGTACTTTACTATCGAAAAATATGGCAAAGGTAAGCATTTTCCGAAACTAATTAAAAAATTACAAAAATATATGTGCACTCACTAAATAATTAAATATTTTGTACTTTATTAGTTTCTTATTTGAGGCACAGTTTCATTAAACATCAAACTTACCCCTTGTCAGCTAAGTGACGATTAGGCCTATAACTTACATCGTGAAAAGTTCGTTTTGTTTAATAACAGAAGTGTGTATATTAAAGGTTGAAAAAGGTCGATGTTGGTTAACTGGACATTGATGCACTACGATCAGTACCTTCAAGTGGCCCATCTGAAACCAAGCACGTGCCTGTTCGTGTTAGGTGTTAGTAGGCGCGATAAATGAAAGTATAGAAAAGGAATACGAGGAAGTGACTACTGGCGTGCTGCCTGATTGTTTGCCTGCATGCGTACTAAGTGGGTTAGTATTAAAGTTTTTAGTTTGGGAAGGCTTTCTACGTT
Organism: Drosophila aff. chauvacae BK-2020; assembly: GCA_018903765.1. Classification (NCBI taxonomy): domain Eukaryota; kingdom Metazoa; phylum Arthropoda; class Insecta; order Diptera; family Drosophilidae; genus Drosophila; species Drosophila aff. chauvacae BK-2020. Next base: position 115,894 of record JAEIGO010000967.1, read on the forward strand.
TGATATTATCATGTACAAATCGTTATAATTTGCACATAAGACTCTAAAGGGTTCATGCCATTCAAAAGACGTTCTACAGTGGCGCAAAACTAAGGGACTATAGGATCTAGTATTTCTACTCGGTACGTGAAAATTAAGCTGACCCAAGTCAGCACTTTCCACGTCACCGTGGATAAGGTTAACAAGAAAGGCATGCCAAAATTTTAATATCCTTGCAGTAAGTAGACGAAGAAGAAGAAACATGTTCTGATTTCCGCTTTCTCGGGTACTGACATAAGGTAAATGTTGCGATCGAAAAATGTTGCGAGCGAAAAATGTTGCGAACAAACTAAATGAATTTATATATATATTCCTATGGCAGCTAAATGATATAGTGGTCCGGTTTTAATAAAATTAAAACCGAAATTCTGGAATAACACTGTCGCGGATCGATCATTGTTATCGATAGTTACCGAATGTGTTAGGATTTTAAGGTCGAATGTATGCGGGCACACTGTTTTTCGCCACCGCAAAGCTAAGATTTAGGCGCGAAGTTAGCATTTTTCATTGTTGTCCTAGAGTTTGGAGGACACACTGCGGTGAGCTAGTTTTAAGATAAAAGCAAATGTTACAGTTAATTCTTACAGAATAAAACGAGTCTACTACCACGGATTAGTCTGCCCTTTCTTTCTGGATCCAAGGTGGAGTAGCCGTTAAAAGGCAACTCCGTTCGCAGCGACGACAGCTTTTATTCGCAGTCCGAGGGCGACAGAGGCGTCGCAGTCAGCGGCAGAGGCGTCGCAGCCAGCGACAGAGGCGTCGCAGTCAGCGGCAGAGGCGTCGCAGCCAGCGACAGAGGCGTCGCAGTCAGCGACAGAGGCGTCGCAGTCAGCGACAGAGAAGTCGCAGCCAGCGACAGAGGCGTCGCAGTCAGCGGCAGAGGCGTCGCAGTCAGCGACAGAGGCGTCGCAGTCAGCGACAGAGGCGTCGCAGTCAGCGACAGAGGCGTCGCAGTCAGCGACAGAGGCGTCGCAGTCAGCGACATAGAGGGGCGCAGCCAGCGTCAAAGGCGGTACAACCGGGTCGCAGCCAGCGACTAGGAGACGCAGGAGCGTCATTTGCGGAGACCGCAGCCAGCGGTCACAAGGCGCAAGGAGCGCCAAACATCGACGGCCGCAGCCAGCGGCCACAAGGCGTTGGAGACGCCACTTTTGAGCGCGCACAGGAGCCGCCAATTAGGGGAAGATGCAGCACTCCCCCAGGAAGAGTGCCCGGCTGAACGGAGGGGAAGCCACCCCTATAACAACAGCGGATCAGCAGCCAACGGGTAGTGGAACATCAACGCGGCAGCGGGCGAACAACACGGCAGCGGCCGCTGGCACTACCGTGATAACAGCAACTTCACAGGTTAGAAGTACTGCCGCGCCGGAGATGGACCAGGCCCTAGTGTTGGATCTTATGGCGAAGATCGCAGCGTTGGAGAGGGAGATGGAACGGCATAGATCCCGGGAAAATACGAGCACCGCAAATTGCGCGCCAATCGAAGTTGGCCAAAGCGCAGTTGGCGCCAATACTGGGGCGTCGGGGCAGCCGCCATCTTCAAGCGGCCCGCCATTGCCTGGCCCAAGCGCAGTTGGCGCCAACACTTTAGCGTCGGGGCAGCCGCTATCTTGGAGCGGCCCGCCATTGCCCACAAATGGAGAGGCTTCACATAACGGGGTCGGGTCTGTCCCATACAACGGGGCCGGTGTGAGCAGTGCGGCATGCATGCCACCTTGGAGCGGACCGCCCCTGCTGACGACGAGCAACCATTTTGTGGCGCCCCTGTGTGCAACTAGCACTGCGCAGTCAGCGTATGGGCTCCTGCCAACGGGCATCCGCAACGTGGCCACAGCATCGCCATTCGCCGGATCCCAGGCCGCGATGACGCCGAATGGAACCCAGGGAGCATATGGGCCACGGAAGCTTCCGGACTTGCCCGTATTTGGAGGGCAGCCCGAGGAGTGGCCGATCTTCAGCTGTGCGTTCGTGGAGACGACCCGAGCGTACAACTGCACGGATCTGGAGAACAACCAGAGATTGTTGAAGGCGCTGAAGGATGAAGCGCGCGAGGTAGTGAAGGCGCTATTGATTCATCCGGGGAATGTCAGCGTCGTGATGGAGCAGCTGCGTTTTAGGTTCGGCCGACCGGAGCAGCTTACACGCAGCCAGCTCAACAACGTGCGAGAGGTGCAGCCAATTTCGGAGCACAACTTGGCGAAGATCATTCCCTTCGCGACTCGAGTGAGTAACCTCGCGGCCTTCTTGCAGTCAGCGAGGGCGGAGCAGCACCTGGGGAACCCAACCCTCATGGAGGAGCTTGTGGCCAAGCTTCCGACGAGCAAGCGAGTGGACTGGGCCAGGCATGCTGCAACGATTGCGCCCTTTCCCACTGTAGTCCACTTCAGCACGTGTCTACAGGAGTACGCAAACGTGGTGTGCACGGTTTTGGAAGTCGAGGGAAAGGAGCAAAGGCGTCGACTTCTGCATGCGAGAGTTGACCATAATGAATGCGATCAACAGGATGATCGGCATGGAGGTTGTACCATCTGTGGAGGACAACATGGAATATTGAACTGCAGAGAATTTATTGGAGCTTCGCCGCCTGGAAGGTGGAGCATTCTAAAGAGGCATCGACTCTGCTTTACATGCTTACGAAGCGGGCACACCACCAGATCCTGCCACATGCAAGCCGAGTGCCAAATTAATGGATGCAGGAGGATGCATCATCGTCTGCTACACGGTGCGGACGAGGAGCGAAGGCCGCAGCAGCGAAGTGGTTTCAGACGCCACGGAGGGAACCAGCAGCCAGCAGTTTCCAGACGCAGCCCGGTCAGGATGCCTTCGCAACGAGATGGTCACAGGGACCAAGAGGGGAACCAGCAGCCAGCAGTTTCCAGACGCAGCCCGGTCAGGAAGCCTTCGCAACGAGATGGTCACAGGGACCAAGAGGGGAACCAGCAGCCAGCCGTTCCCAGAAACCGCCTGGAGGGAGAAACTCCGCGTGGAGCGGGAGCGCCCACTCAACGGAATCTAAGCTGCGTTGACACCGAAGGAGGCCGCCTACTGTTCCGTATACTGCCAGTACGGAGCAGGTCGGAGGGTTGGACACGTATGCGCTCCTAGACGAAGGATCCTCCGTCACGATGATCGATGACGAGCTGCGAAGGGATCTTGGAGTGGAAGGAGAGCGCCGGCAGCTTAACATCCAATGGTTCGGAGGTAGAGCAGCCAGGGAGCCTACCAACGTGGTGAGCCTGCAGATAAGTGGAGTCGGAAAGACCACTCGCCACGCATTAAACAATGTTTATGCCGTATCAAGCCTGAGTCTGCCGATGCAGACACTGAGTCGACAGGATGTTCAGGGCGTGCAGAGAGATGCGCGTTTGCCGATGAAGCCTTACAGCAACGCGGTGCCGAAGCTTCTCATCGGCCTGGACCATGGACATCTCGGATTGCCACTTAGAACGAGGCGGTTCTCTGAAGAGGGACCGTATGTGGCCGCAACCGAGCTGGGCTGGGTTGTGTTCGGGCCTGTAAGTAGGCTATCATCTATGCCATCACCGAGGTCCTGCCTATTTGCCGTGTCAGTGGACGATACGATGGAGGACTATTTCGACGTGGAGAACTTTGGAGTGAAGCCCGCGCCTCAGGACGCAGCCAGCGAGGATGTGCGGGCCCAAAGGATCCTCGAAGACGCCACGGTGAAAGTGGGCATCGCTACCAGACTGGACTACTCTGGAAGGACGACCACCTTGTGCTGCCACAGAGCTATGAGATGGCGTACAAGAGGCTGGTTAACGTAGAAAAGAAATTGATGCGCAACAAGCCGTTGGCGCAGGAATACAATCGTATCATCAAGGATTACGTGTCAAAAGGATATGCGAGGAGGCTACAGCCGGATGAGGTCGCGGTCAGGAGCGACCGACTATGGTAATTGCCACATTTTGGTGTGGCCAAAGTTGGAGGAACATCCCTAAATTCGGCGCTGGACAAAGGGCCTCAGCACTATAAGCCTTTGCCAGATGTGCTCTTCCACTTCAGAGAGGGAGCAGTCGGAGTCTGCGGTGACATCAAGGAGATGTTCCACCAAGTGGTGATCCGACCCGAGGATAGATGTTCCCAACGATTCCTCTGGAGAGATGGCGACGACGAGATCCGGATGTCTACGAGATGAACGTAATGACGTTTGGAGCAGCATGCTCGCCGAGCGCTGCGCATTACGTCAAGACTCTGAATGCCCTGAAGTATCGGGATTCGGATCCGAGAGCAGTCAAGGCCATCACCGACTACCATTATGTGGATGACTACGTGGACAGCTTTGCTACAGAAGGAGATACACGAGGGTGCTGGATTCGAGCTGTGCAAGTTCTCATCAAGCTCACCCACCGTGGAGACGGCCTTAGGACCTGGGCAAGTCAAGAGCGTCGGATGGGGTAAGGCTGAGCAGAAGATCCTCGGAATGCGTTGGCAAGTAGCAACTGATGACTTCAGGTTCAACGTGGAGGTACCATCGAGTGCCAAGCAGCGTCCTGAGTGGAGATCGAGTCCCTACAAAGAGGGAGTAATTGAGCTTGGTGATGTCAACGTTTGATCCCCTGGGATTCCTGTGCTGCCTCATGGTTACAGCGAAGCTGCTGCTGCGAGAGATCTGGAGGCAGAAGATCCAGTGGGACGAACCACTACCGGATGAGCTAGCCAAAGCCTTTGCGACTTGGCGCAAAGAGATGGACGCCGTGGGACGGTTCCGATGTCCTCGGCACTACTTTGGACCTGGAGCAGTTCGGGCAATAGAGCTGCACGTCTTCGTGGATGCAAGTCAGGCAGCATTCGCGGCGGTGGGCTACTGGAGGGTCACGTATGAGGACGACGGCGTGCTGGTGAGCTTCGTCTGCGCAAAGACGAAGTGTGCCCCAATGCGAACCATGACGATCCCTCGGCTGGAGTTGCAGGCAGCAGTCCTTGGAACTCGCTTGATGAACACTATCAAGGAGGAGCACAGTGTGGACATCACGGACCTGGTGCTATGGACAGACTCAAAGACGGTGCTTAGATGGATCGGCAGCACTCACCGCCGGTACAAGCAGTTTGTCGGCAATCGAGTGGCGGAGATTCTGGACTCGACGACGATTTCTCAGTGTAGATGAGTGCCTACAGCCGACAATGCGGGGGATGATGCGACTCGGTCGCAGAGAGAAGTCGACCTTAGCCCGGATTCAAGGTGGCTAAGAGGACCTGCATTTCTGAGGCAGCCGGCAGCCAGCTGGCCGGGGCCTGCAGAAGAAGCTGAACGTGTCCCAGATGAAGAAGAGATGCCCTGTGAGTTTGCATTAGTAGCGGCAAACGATTTTGTTCCCCCATTTGAGAGGTTCTCCAGCTTCAATCGCCTGGTGAGGACCATAGCCTGGGTCCTACGGTTTGCGCGCCGTTGCCGCAAACAGAGAAGCGATCTCGAAGAACACGGCCTTACCGCTGCAGAATGCCAGGCCGCGGAGAACCTGTTGGTCAGACAGGCACAATTGGAGTCGTTCCCCGACGATATGAGGTCGGCGGAAACTGGACAGGATGTCGCTAGCTCGAGCGATATTCGAGGTCTGGTGCCCTACGTGGATGAGGACGGGATTCTGCGAGCTTACGGCAGAATTGATGCCGCACTGTGCATGCCGTACAGTGCGAGGAGGGCCATCATACTGTCACACAGGCACAGTCTGACAGATCTGATTGTGCGACACTTCCACGCCAGGATGAAGCATCAGAACGTCGATGCCACTATTGCGGAGATCCGTACGAGATTCTGGGTCACGAAGATGAGGCGTGTGATGCAGAGAGTCATCTCGTCGTGCAACGAATGCAAGTTGCAGCGAGCGCGGCCGATGCCGCCAATAATGGGACCCCATCCGGATGACAGATTGGATGCGGGTGGATGGCCATTCAAAAACACCGGACTGGACTATTTTGGGCCACTGTTGGTGACTGTGTCCCGTCACAAGGAGAAGCGTTGGGTCGCCTTGTTCACGTGCTTGACGACAAGGGCGATCCATCTGGAGCTGGCGCATGACCTGTCGACGGATTCCTGAATAATTGCGATCAGGAACTTCGTCCGTCGTAGAGGGCCAGTACATAGACTGCGCAGCGATAACGGCAAAACTTCGTGGGAGCTGACAGAGAAGCCAAACGCTTTGGTGACGTGTTCGAGATGGAGAAGATTCAGAGTGAGTTGTCAAGCAGAAGCATACAATGGATCTTCAATTGCCCAGCGAATCCGTCTGAGGGCGAAGTATGGGAGCGCATGGTGCAGTGCGTCAAGCGAGTGCTGCGTCATACCCTGAAGGAAGTTGCGCCGAAGGACCACGTACTGGAGAGCTTCCTGATTGAGGCAGAGAACATCGTCAATTCGCGTCCGCTTACCCACTTGCCTGTGGACGCGGACCAGGAGGCGCCGTTGACGCCAAATGACCTGCTCAAGGGAGTGGCCAACTTACCAGACACGCCTGGATTGGATGCGGAGCTGCCCAAGGGATGTTCTGCGAAGAAGCAGTGGAGGATTGCTCGCCTGCTACGAGACCGTTTTTGGAGGAGGTGGGTCCTGGAGTATCTACCTACACTTGTGCGCCGCGAGAAGTGGTGCCGGAGAACGGAGCCCATCCACCAGGGTGATATGGTCTTCGTCTGCGATCCTGCCTTGCCCCGACGAGAGTGGTGCAAGGGCATAGTGGAGGAGATATACAGCGGAGCTGATGGAGTCGTCAGACGCGCTAAGGTGCGCGTGAACGACAACGGCCTATCCAGGACAATGATGCGACCCGTCTCGAAACTTGCAGTTCTGGATTTTGAGTGAAGCGGTTCTTCACGGGGTCGGGGATGTCGCGGATCGATCATTGTTATCGATAGTTACCGAATGTGTTAGGATCTTAAGGTCGAATGTATGCGGGCACACTGTTTTTCGCCACCGCAAAGCTAAGATTTAGGCGCGAAGTTAGCATTTTTCATTGTCGTGCGAGAGTTTGGAGGACACACTGCGGTGAGCTAGTTTTAAGATAAATGCAAATGTTACAGTTAATTCTTACAGAATAAAACGAGTCTACTACCACGGATTAGTCTGCGCTTTCTTTCTGGATCCAAGGTGGAGTAGCCGTTAAAAGGCAACTCCGTTCGCAGCGACGACAAACACAGAATGGACATGTCTCAAATTATATGAAAATATATTAAAAATTGGCATAGTTCAAATTTGTTTTCTTAAAAATTTCCGTTCCTATTGCTGCTATATGATATAGTCGTACAATCGGGCCCGTTCCGACATATATAGTAGTGAAAGCATATATAAGACTATCCTGCAAAGTTTCATACAGATAGCTTCAAAACTGAGGGACTAGTTTGCGTAGAAACGGACGGACAGACAGACATATAAACTTTATGGGGTCGCAAATGTCTCCTTCACTGTGTTGCAAACTTCTGACTAAAATTATAATACCCTGAAAGGGTATACAAATGAAGGTAATGCCAAGCATGGATCTACGGTTAGCTAAAGAAGGTAAGTTAATTAGGAGGAGTCTACCAGAGTACGAGGGTAACTCTGGCTTGGATCCCAGTTCAAACCGCGTAAGGCCGAAAGTAAAAAGTTATTCTGAACTGACTCAATGCGTTTACTGTGAACCCCATACTAAGGGCTCCAAACGCAAGATACATATTCTAGGATAGGACGAACTAAAGAAATATATACATAGGGATTTTGTAACATAGCACAGTGGTCGGTCTTGTATGGAGCAGGCGGCCAAAAATACTTCTAGTGGAGATATCACTTTGAAATTTTTACAGTAAATCTAGAAAAATATATATTGTGTAAAAAGTAGACAAATCGGACGACTATATAATATAGCTGCCATAGGAACGATTGCAATTTTTTTAAGAAAAAAATTATAACTTAACCAGTTTTTAACATATTTTCATATAATTTTAGATATGGCAATTTTGTTTTATAGAATTTCGGGCTTAATTTGATCAAGATCGGACAACTATATCATATAGCTGCGATCGGCAAACAATGAAGAAAAAAATTTTAACTTAGCTAATTTTCCACATATTTTCATAAAATTTGAGATATGGCCTTTTTGTATTATTCTAGAATTTCGGTTTTAATTTTATAAAGATTGGACTACTATATTATATCATCTTGTATGGAGCGGGCGACCAAAAAATGCTCGAAAAACCGCGAGACGCCGTTGTTCTTTTCATTGTTGCACAGAGACTTGCAAAAACTAGCAGCTGAAATGTACACCTAATAATCTGCAAATATCTTTTAATAGTTTAGTATAAGTTTGATCACAACTAAAAGTCTAAGTGAGTTCACTTATAACTATAAGTTTATAGTTTACATATACATTTTTACTTAAATTGGACACAGTTTACATTAATTCTTAAAAAATGAACAAAACATGCTGAGTGCATGAATATAATTAAAAATAGTAGCTAATACCTTTCTTTAAAATATTAAGACTTCCATTGTTCACTTAATCTTTTTAAAATTTGTTTTTCAATTTTACGTTTGAATGCCGCTCACACTGCAACGCACTGAAAAACAAATAACAGTTTGTTGCTCTACGTTTAAGAGTTATTCTTGAAGAGGATAGCTGGAGCAAAACAAAAATAAAGGCGGGGTATAAAAGTTTGGGGTATTACACAGTATTGGGGTATTAGACAGTGTCGACACATTTTTAGCTAAAATAAAAAAATGTTGTTTTTTTTTTTGGCCTATGGGATCGACCACTGTGCATAGGGGTCATTGAATTCTTTCGACCACCGTTAACCGGCCGTCTAATTTTGAGACATCCGTGTAGATGTGAAGGGACCTCAGAGGTCCAGGTGGTCCTAGATTCCATTTCGTTCTGTCGGGAATGGAAACCTTGAAGGGTGTGGTAGGGTGTTCCGAAGGGACACAGTAGTCAGTGTTCCCATCAATAATGTGTGGAGCACACACAAGATTCGTGTGCCCGAAACTCGACCTTCTCCTCAGATCCGCGCCTTTTAGTCTTAGAGCCGAGAGTGACACGGTCATCGCTCCCATTATTTCAATTGGGAGGATGTCCAGGAGTCGTGCGCAGTCCGCTTGTTATGCATATCTCAGCTATGGGTTGAATTTTTTTTAGTTTGCACAGGCAGGTGGACCGCTTGAGAGCTGGCCACCAGATTGTCACTCCGTAGAGTAGTATGGAGCGGATGATTCGTGTACAGCCAACAGACAATTTTTGGGGTCATTCCCCATTTTATCTGATAGCCTTGCGGCAAGTATAGAGAGCGATTGTGGATTTGTTGACCCTTTCTTCCGTGTTAAGGGACTAATCGAGTTTCCTGTCCAGGATACTTGGCCTGATTTTTAAGGGGGAGGTACCCCGCAGAGCTTAGGGAGTACGATTTTGGGGATTTTGTATTTCCTCGTAAAAAGGACCAGTTCGGTCTACGCTGGTTTTACTCCCAGTCCGCACCTGGCGGTCCAATCCGCCAGAAACCGAAGGCTGCCGCTCATCCTGTCACAGAGTGTTTGCGGAAATTTTCCCGTAACCGCCAAGGCAACATCGTCCGCGTAGGCCACAACAAGACAGCCGCCCTCCTATATGCCCTGGAGCATTTCGTTGACCGCCACATTCCATAGGAAAAGGGAGAGGACTCCGTCCTGGGGTGTGCCTCGTTTGACTTGTCTGGAGATGGTTGACCCCTCCAGTATTGCCTCCACCGTTCTGCTGCGCAAGATCCGGTCAATGAGACCGCCAAGGCAACATCGTCCGCGTAGGCCACAACAAGACAGCCGCCCTCCTATATGCCCTGGAGCATTTCGTTGACCGCCACATTCCATAGGAAAAGGGAGAGGACTCCGTCCTGGGGTGTGCCTCGTTTGACTTGTCTGGAGATGGTTGACCCCCCAGTATTGCCTCCACCGTTCTGCTGCGCAAGATCCGGTCAATGAGACCCACTGTGTGTTGATCAATCTCAAGCACAGTCAACGCCGTCGTAATTGAGCTTGGAAGGATGTTGTTGAAAGCGCCCTCTATATCCAGGAAGGCGACGAGTGTGAACTCCTTTTCGTGGAGCGATTTTTCTATTAGTGTGGATAGTTCAGCTGAGTAACTAAGCTGGGCAGGTATGATGCCGTCCACCCCAGGGGATTTTAATCGGCTGAAGCTGTTAATTGCCCATTTAATGTTTCTATAACTTAAAAGGAATTTCATGTCAGACAAACCCAGCCGTACCGGAGGCTTAGGCGGGCTGCTCTGAATTGAGCAAGCAGTGATGTAAGCATCCAAGAGAACCCCAAGAGTTTCCTCACTGTAGGTCGTCCAGCTGTTGTCAGGACGCTTGACGAAGCCGGGTTGGAGGGCGTTGTCGTTGTCGTTGAGTAGTCCTGGATTCCTGAGCAAAAGTAGGACCAGGCCCTTTTATTTGGCCTTTCTTAATTCCCTGTTGTATAGGGTCAAGTTAGTCTTATAGAGACGCCACAATGCGTCCGTGTTGGCGCTCTTGGCTACATTGAAGGACTGCCTTGCGCTCTTCTTGAGGCACCCTAATTCTTTACACCACACGGAGGCTTTTTCCCAGTATCCCCCTCTTTCATACTTCGGGACAGGACCTTTCCAGAGCCGTGCAACAGGCATTGGTAACCGTTTTAACGAGGAGCTCCAGCCCCTCTGAACAGTAGTCCGAGCAGTAGTCCAGCCCCAGATGGGTTTTGAGAATCTTGTTCAGCTGGGATCTGTATTTCCCCCAGTCAGTCCTCCGGGGGTTCCGAAAGCTAATTGGGTTGAATCTGTCTATGGACAGAGAAGGAGTGCTTCTCCAGCACCATTAATGAATTCAGGGTATCCCTAAGGGATTCAAAGAGAAGGGTTATATCTAGAGTACCTCCCTGCAATTCCTGGTTAGGAAGGTGGGTTCATACCCCGAGTTTTCCACCAGCAAGTTGGTTAAAAGGATAAAATCAAAAAGAGTCTAATCCCTGTCGTTGGTGTCAGTGCTGCCCCATTAATTGTGATATGCTTTAGCATCGCACCCGATGATGATACCCATAAGCAGTTTCCTGCTTTCCTCGGTGACATGATTTAGGGTTTGGGGGATGGGGTCCTGGTCGTGCCCCAGGTATACGGAGCAGATCCGGAGGGATCCGTCTGGTCCCTCCATACATGCGGTTACGAAGTCTTCGTTGCTGCAATTGGGTAGCATGAAAAGAGTTAAGTCTTTCCTAGGGAGTATGTAGGCTCGCGACTTACCTGTTGAAGGTGCTGCGTACAGCCTGTAGCCGGCTGCCCTCAGCCGTGGGTTTTGTTGCCACAGATCCAGGGCTCCTGGATGAGGACAGCGTCGGTACCACCTTCCTCCAGGTGAACAAGTAGGGCAGCGGAAGCTGCTTTACAGTGGTGAAGGTTTATCTGAAGGAACGTCAACGAAATTCGGTACCTTAACTTCCACCACCTTAATGGCGGCGTCCGAGGTCGGCTCGTCCAACCCGTCCTCCTCCTCGGACATCCAGCTTCGCGCAAGCCTCTCTCAAGATCACTCTCTTCCGAGACATGGCCCTTCAGGATGTCCTCCTCATCGGACAACCCTTCGGGTGCCTCCTTAATCTGAGGTTCCTCCAAGTCCAGGTCCTCTGTTGCCCCGCTTGGCGTCGGAGTTGTAGACGCGGACAGCTACACTTTCAAAACCGTACCGGGGTAGCTCCCCGTTCTTCCTCAGCGCCTCGACTGTCCCCTCATTGAGAGTCAACACAACCTGGCGCCTGGACCAACGGCCTCCTCGATCTTGGCAACTCGTTAGTCAGAGGTGGGAAAGTTGAGGTTGCTCAGCTGAGCAGCTTTAGGATTTTCTCCGTTTCCTCCGGCTTGTGCGAAAGCCACGCCCTGGCTCTCGGCTTTCCGGGGATCTTGTCTCAGTCCACCGCGGCGAGCTTCGCACCTGGCTATACTTCACCCAATCCTTCGATAGCTCTCTTGTAGAAGGTGACGAGTCCGTGTCTTCGCACGTGATCACCTTCACTCCTCCTTGATGCCAACCACCAACCTTGCAGCGGGGCTGTGCACCACCCGACGCTAACAGCTCCTCCATGAACCTGGTTCCTCGGGATGTCTCCGTCACTGGAGCCCTCGTACACTACTCCAATCAGGATCTTACCCTTGGTCACCTCGGCGAAGATACGCTGCGGCTGCACCCTGGAACGCTTGGGCTGCGGTGGTTGCACCTCCGTTGACCGCTGACGTTAGGCCGCGCTTCTGGCTGCGTCAGCGTTGGTTTGTTCGTGCCCTTGGTAACACTGGCCGAGGTCATTGAGCCCTCCTGCGCTGCAGTGTTCTTTCTTTTCGTCTTCTTGGACTAATTCTTGGGTAGATCAGGAGTGTGGTGCAGCTGCTTTTTCCTCCCCACAACGGCCTGACCGCCGACTCTCTCTACTGGAGACACATTTGTCCCCGAAATGGCTTGACCGTTCGGCGCACGGTGCTCCAGCGCCCTCCTGCGAGCCTCCTCCGCCATCAAGCCTTGCCTCAAGATCTCCGGCTACCCCGCGCTGACCTGCCGCCGGAACAAGCTTCTTTGCCCCGACCTTGCGAAAGAGGGTGTTGCGGCGTCCCTCCTGCTGGCGTCGCTCGCCTGCAGGACAGCCGCCGGGGCAGTGCCAGGCACTTGAAACATGAAAGTCTCTACACCTTTCGAGGCGCTCTGCGTTGTGCTTTGCAGCCCTCTTGGGGTGAGGGCCAAGACCCTGCGCGGCGACAGCTTACCACCATTGTCCAGAGCCGCCTCCTCTATCCGCTCTGCTGCTTCTGTTGCGGTATTTAAATTTAATTTAAATTTAATTTTAAATTTTTCATTTTCTGTTTCTCCATAAATTGGTCCCACGAGTGTAGGCAAAAGTAGTTCCAGCGTGTCATAGGTCCCATTAACACGCTGGGCCAGGTATACTCACCGAGGCGGCCAGGTATCGGTGAGGCTCCGTCCGAATGCAGTCGGTTACCCCTGACTGCAAACCAACCACTTGGAAAGGCACGCATAACACCCTGGCTTAGGGGAGTGAGGTGGACCCTTGCCTCAGGACGTCACCATTGCCCATTTTTTTTTTTGTAGAATAACAACACAACTTTTCGTAAAACACTCAATGTATATTTTTTTATGTACTTTGTGAGATTCTTCATGAATTTTTTCAAAACAAAATATTTATATTTGTAGTTACTGTAGGCCATAATGCAAACACACAATTTTCCCAATAACGTCCGCGGTGACCACGATAACGAAGGATCTGCTCATCTGAAATACACAAACAGAAAAAATTGATGTAGTTTACACCGATTCGCTGTGCGTGAAAGAAGGATTTTGCAAAACAAAATTGTTTACGAAAATTATAATCGCCGCAAACAATCGGAAATGTCATCAAAAAATGGGGTCGGCCGTATGGCGTACTGCAAGGCCAGCCGAGGCAGCCGTTTGAACGAACTTGTATTCCATAAGTAACCGGAAGGATTGTACTGTAATATGAACAAATAAATTTGATGATCGGATGAACCGTTCTTGTTTTATTGCATTTAAAAAAAAAAAAAGTTACGTGGCAGACTCTGTATTAGTCTCTGTCTCCTCTCTATAAAATATACTATATATAATATATATAATCGGGTTATCGATTGCAGCCAAATTATAAACCAACTCCTCGCTAAAAGGTCGCCGCCAGAATCTTTGACTCGAGCAGACTCCGCAAATAAAAAACTTACCTATACTTTTTTTAATTAAGTGACAACTGAACCAAATGGAACGAGTAATAAACAATAAATAAATATCATAAAGCCGGTATTTAAACTTTCATTTAAAAGAGGACACTGAAATTTTGGGGGCTCGACCGAGAATATTGCCCACCATTTGATAACTTGATAACTTTGATAATCTTAATTTATATTTCACACAAGAGGAATATAAAAAACAAAGTATTGTGCAGTGCGGAAGATTATGGAATAATCTGAACTTTAAAACTGGTTAAGAATTTTGGAATAAGAAAGTCAAATTGGTCAATGAGTGACAGAGACAGCGATAGAAGCGGAAAAGAATTTCATCACATGGCGTAAGAAATTTCATCACAAAACGAATATTCTGAGAAAATGAGCAAGTGAGAGGGAATCAGCGAGTGCGAACGGAAAACACGAGTGGCGGTGACCAAAAAAAAGAAATGCATCGGACTTGGCTGGTAAAGAGCAAGAATTAAGGAGCAGCGGAGCAGGCTGGGAAAAATCAGAAGTAAAGAAGCAGCGGCACAGGCTGGAGCAAGCAAAGAGAAAACGAGATCAAGAAAGATATTGGAGCTGGTGGCGTTAACGGTGCGTGCGGGCAAGAACGTGTTGGAAAGAATTGAAACACCGTGATTTGGAGGCAGAAAAAGACGGCCAGTTGATTCTGATTGAGTTTAACCTCGAAGAAGCAGTGGTATTGGCTGGATATGTGTGGACAGGGCCGAGGAATACGAGGAGCAGTTGCAGATCAATCTAGAAAAGATATGGATGTGGACAAGCAGAGGAGAAGACGAGAGAAGTGCAGAGCGGGAGCATAGTACGAGCATAGCCTTGTTGGCCAGAACTGGGGCACGTGGTTTTACAAGCAGGCAAAGCGAATTCCAATTGCAGTAATAGCATGTAGCTGTGTGCAGGAGAAGAAGAAGAGAACGAGCAGAAACGCTACAGAAGCCGAGGAACACAAGAGAGAGCGAGACGGCCAGAGACGCCGCCGAAACAGGGTTGTTTGCAATACAGTTTGTATGTAAAAGAATAATTGCAAACGAAGGGCAAAGAAATTAGAGTTAAAGCACAAGTTTGTCATCATATTAATTGTAATTTTTAAGCAGGCTACATTTGTAAAAAATAAGGAGAGAGATTCGAGATTTTGGCATTGCGAGTGGAATTTTCAACCTCCTAGCGGCTGCATTGGCTAATCCGACGACCAGGCAAAGACTGAGGAGGCGTCATCCAGGAGACCTATGGACAAGAGGGAGGCAGAAAACGCGTGTACTCCCACAGTAGCCAACATTCCATTGTTAATTAAATTGTAATTTTATCCTTTCTGTTATATTTCCATGTTATGTTTGTTACTATTGTTCCTACGTTTTAAAATTATTTAATTGGTTGCTCAGCGTAAAATAAAATTAATTAATTAAAAAAAAAAAAAAAAAGCGAGTGGAAGAATTGCGACGGAAGTTGAATGTGAGTACGATCGGGTTGAAAACTGAATAACAACAACGATTGCTAACTCATTATGGGTTAATGGATGAGGGTGAGTCAGAGACTGATGGTGAGCCTGCAGATTTTAGGTCAACATCTTCTACGTCAACCACCCACAATCTCATAGCAAGTAGGCAACATGACCAAGTTGCACGGGGACAGGCTAGATCGTGGTTTACTTTAAAATATGTGGAAGGCATCGTTTCGTTTCTCAGTTTTCAGGCTCAGGTTCCCCAAATATTGATTTTCGGATAGAGGAATTGGAAGAGTAGATTGTATATTGGAGCCCACTGCAGCAATTTGTTTATGCAAAACAGTTACTTTGTAGCAAAAAAATTTGTGCGTAGCCAGAGGGATTTTAAGGACTGGGAGAGAGTTTGAAGTCAATTTTGTTACTGGAGTTGGGAATGCAGGTATCTACAGCCGAGATCCATCGCAGATTGGGAAAACGTTGTCAACATAAGGGTGAATCTTTACAGGAGTTTCTATATGATTGAATGGAGATAGCTAAGCAAATACGTTTGGAGGATAAAAGTCTAATTGAGTACTTTGTAGAAGGAATCCCAGATGCAAGATAAAATAGATCCATGAAATCTGAAGGAGTTGAAGTGGCAGATCGAAGCATATCAAAAGGCACTTAGCGCGTCTTAGCCAAAAAACAAGGAAATTCAGGGTGATACCTAAAGAGTTAGCCAAAGAAAAGCCAACAAATTTGGTTAGGAAATGTGTCAGGTGTAGAGATCTGTCCCATATGAAGAGAGATTGTCCAGTACAGGAGAAATGTTTTAAGCGTGATCAGCCAGGACACCGAGCAGCTCAGTGTTGAGCGGAGGGTCATGTCCAAACAGAGGAAATAACAATCATGGTTCAAACCGGGACGATAATTCCACAGCAAGTTCGTGAACCAGTTGCTTGTAGTTTTTAAGGTAATATAGATATTTTGCTCAAACGTTGAATTTAAGCGACTTGTGGATACAGTGTAAGGATGTGTCTCTGGCCGGGGTAAACCTCAGCGGTTCCAGAGGTCCTCAAAGAAATTTATTAATTGCTGAGACAGCCAGGACAAAAGGGGCCGAAGATTTAGCTATTTTTGGGGCCAAGCGGAGTGAGACCTAGAGAGAGGAAAAGCCTCGGAACCGCCTGGAGGACTTTCCGATCGGCGGACCCGGAGGAATTTCCGGACGGCCCGCCTATGCGCCACGCCTGGAAGGATTTCCGAGCGGTGTGCGCCCCTTCTGGACTCGGAGGAATTTCCGGACGGTCCACCTGTGCCCCGCCTGGAAGGATTTCCGAGCGGCGGGACACCCCCGCGGGCCCGGAGGAATTTCCGGACGGCCCACTCCTACGCCCCTGGAGGACTTTCCGAACTGCGGGTGGGTCCAACGACGAGAGAGGGGAACACGGGGGCAACCCGGAGCGGAAGGGGGCAAGATAAGCGGCGAAGGATCTCCACTTTGTATATTTATTGAACTATCTAATTATGTGGCCCGCGGGCCGAGGGAAATGGCTCGGGAGAAGGGCCCTAATCCGGCAGGCGCCTTCACCCGGCTGTAACAACGGCTAATTATTTGTTATATATATATGGCCGGCGGCCCAAAAGAAACGGCGGGGAAAGGGGGGAGAGAAGGGCCTTAATTCGGCGGGCACCTTCCCCCGGCTCCTAACAAATGCTGGCCCGCGGCCATCGCTCAACCGCACACACACAGAGTCTCCTTGGGGGGAACAGCAGCATCCTGTCGACGATCCTGTCGAGGTCCTGGGCGACGGTGGTAGCGCAACACTCGCGACGGAGGACACGTGTTACTCAACCGCGTGGTGGCGGGACCGCGGGACTTAGAACTTCGGGAATTCGTATTTTGCACGTCTGAACGGTTTCGCAGCTCAAGACTAATTGTCAGGCTCTTCTTTTCGCAGCTTGGCCGTGACCTGATTCTGTCGGGAGTTCTGTCGGCAGCGTCGCCGAGCGTAGGTGGCGTCTCTTTGCCTCCCTCTCACTCCTGCAGGCGATCGCGCCGGCAGCACTGTTCTCCCGCTCTCGGTATTTCAGCGCATGTGTCGTCGCTCTGGTCTCGGCCATGATGGAATAACTACAAGGTGATCTCGGTAGAAAAAGCTCGAGTGTTTTTCTTCCTTATGGGGTCAGTTCTCATACAAAAAAAACTGACAGCAAAAGCTCTTTTGAGTGTTTCTCTTTGCAAATAAGGAAGAGCTTTTCTTACGAGATCACCTTGTAGTTATTCCATCATGGTCTCGGCTTTTCGCACTTCTGGCGCGCGCCGATCTGACCAATAGGAAAAGCCGCTTGGCTCGTGCACTTCTCCGACGCATGCGCTGTTGCTCCGCTATGCGTTGGTGGTGGCAGCGATGTCGCTGTTCTGCCGGCGCTCGGCAGTGGCGTGGTAATTTTCCACTCCCGAGGGTACAGCGTTCGCCTTCTTGGTTCCCCTCTGGCGGGTACCGAAGCCTTTGCTGGCGATCGGCGGTTGCTCTCTCTCGCTCTTCTTCCCCTCCGTAGCTCGTCGGCGTTTGAGTGTGTTTTTGTGTTTGAGTGAGTTGTTGCGCGCCCTTTTGAGTGAGTGTGCGGTGTGTGAGTGAGTGGCTTGTGTGCGCGGGGGGAATAAGTGAATGTGTAGGTGTTTGAATATACTAAGGCTAGCTTATATTTATGTATGAATAGTTATGTATGTACGTATATTTACATACGTTAGGGTTGTGACTTTGACAGGAACAGAGCTCTGTAGGAGTTGGTAGTTTGACGGGCAGGCAAAGAGTTGGGACAGGAATTGGAGAAAGCAAAGTGCTGACTTTCGGTAGCTTCAAAGCGCCAGTTAATATCGATGGCATAGCAATGTGCATTGAATTCCACGTGATTCCAGACGAGGACATGATGTTTAATGCAATTTTAGGCACTATAATTTTGGGACATGATGGTCACGAAGGCAGGAACTGTATTTTCGAAAGGGTTCAGTGTATGCAATCAGATGATGCCCAGAAAACTGAAAGTACATGTTTACAATTAATGAACGAATTTGACAGCCTGTGTATGTTAAGGACAGACAATTGTAAGTCATGCTTGGATTTGGATCATTTAGGCAAGGATGTTGCTTTAGAAATAGAGTTAATGGTCGAGAATTATATACCGAAGAGAACACTGATTTCGCCAGTTGAGATGAAGGTCTTACTGACAGATGAGGTGCCGGTTTATCAACATACAATGCGGAAGCTGGTCGACAAGAGTTGAATAAAAAGAAGAATGAGAAGGTGAATGAAAAGGGAAAGAAGGAGAAGGAGAATCAGAGGAAGAAAGAAGTGCAGAAGGTGGGGAAGAAGGAAGAGAGAGAATCTCGACTCGATCAGATAAAAAACTAAACTATACTTTGTTAAATTAAGTGACAGCTGAAACCAAATGAAACGAGTAAGAAACAATAAACAAATATCATAAAGCCGGTTTTACAACATTAATTGAAAAGAGGACACTGCATGTAGTACACAAGTTATAAAAGCGAATTATGGAAAACAGTTCTTAGTATATAAAAAGAATGATGCGACAGGGTATTTGAATTTAAAAAAAAAATGTATTCTCAAGATAAACCAAATTTTTTTTTTTTAAATCAAATAAATCAATGTTCGAAGTGGTCTTTGAAAAAGGGACTGTCTGCAACGCTTGCGAATGCATTAATTTTTGTGATTATCAACGAAACGAAAAATATCAGAGAAAATCTATGCTAGCAACAATTATGGCGCTTACTAAGAGCTATAAGTTTTGACAATAGATAACGACCCATATATATTTCTCAGAAAAAAGGCGTTTGCCACATTTAAATCTTCTACAGTATCCCACCTTGGCTAAATTCTGACACTCCATTATCGTCTCAAATAGCCAACATGAGTCTAAGTAGCCTGAGTTTCTTGGTGTCATACTTTTCGTTCGTATACGTGCCCACCACCAACTGACCATATAGAAGCACGTACTAAGCCATGTGGCCCCCGCTCGTAAACTGAAACGAGGGACTATTGCGACGATTTACTAAACAGTCCACCATCTAACGAATTCACCGACATGCTGATATAAACACGTGCTCGTGTCTCCGATAAATTGATCAGTTCATTACATTGCTTTTGGCTGGGGTCGGCGTCTCAGTCCGCCCAGGATCCTATTCAGATAAATTTATTATCTTCGTGACAGTTGAGGGGGGGTATTTGGTAAAATCTTGTTCGGGCCACCGAGCAGTAGTACTTGGTTGTAAATCATTGTATATTTACGGTATATTACGGTTAGGAAAAGAAAGCAAACCTCCGCTGCTGTCGAGAAAGCCTTACGAAAATGCCCGTTTACGCGCAGGCGACATGATTGTAACTGACACTGCTGACTAAAATAATGCGAACGGGCCCGGCTACACCCAAGCGGCACCGTCGTCATTAGCGCTGAGAAAACTTTGCGAAAATGCCCGGAATACTCTCTGACAGCATGATCACAGCTAACGTTGAAGAATACTCTACCAAAATACCCGGAATACTCGCAGGCGGCAAAATCGTAGCTAACACTGCCCACAAAGATTTATCTTTCCTTGCTAAGCCCTGTCTGTCCGTGTCGCACTCATGATGCTCACCCTGTTTGCCGTCGACAGTGTATCGCTTGTTCTTCTTCTCTTCTCGACCACTTGTTCTTTTTTCTTCTTCTCAGGTTTTCTAGCAAAATTTCTATCCGCAACTTCTGGTCACCGCGTGCTCTCCTGGCTTAGTGTGACTGTTGATCGCGTTGCCGAAAATTCTCCGTGGTCGGTTTCGCTGTGCTGAATTATAATTTAGTATTCTCCAGCGAGGTTATCGTGGTTTGTGTACCGACTTCGCCGGGAAAGTACCTATTCTCCTTGCGTATTCGATAGTTTTAGGCTGCCACTTAGGGCTAACTTAAATCTAATAACAATGCCGCTTAACTTAAATCTATAAAAATGAAAAATTAAATAAAATGGTTGTATGAATAAACAAGCCGAAGTTTAATACCCTTGCAGAAGTATGTATTTAAAATTTGGTATATCCAAATAAGAATACCTTTATTTGATGAGTTAATATTTCAAACTGAATTTATTTTCTTTAAGTTCAAGCTTAGGTATTTATTTACTTTCTTATCTTTGTGTTTGCTATATGACCGCTTGCATCTTTAAGGGAGGAACCCACTCGGAGTTCGTTGTATACTCCCAGATATCTATACCTAACGCTCAAACGGTGTTTATTTTTAGATATAGGTAGATAAAATTACATTGCTGCAGCGCTTCAATAGTTGTACAATGTACATAAATGTTGTAAATTCTAATATATTCATGTTCGTCTGAACATAGGATCTTTTCGCTTTCGCGTGTTTTTGAATAATATAAATGTTGAGCGAAACATGTTGACAGTGAAAAATGTTGTGCAACAACTAAATGTTTCTAGCAACAATGCTTTCAAAATAAATTAATTGATATACATATGTACATATTCCTATGGCAGCTATTTGATATAATAGTCCGATTATTAAAACCGAAATTCTAGAATAATACAAAATGGCCATATCTCAAATTATATTAAAATATGATGAAAATTAGCAAAGTTATAATTTTTTTTCTCAAAAATTTCCGATTGTTCCTATGTCAGCTATATGATATAGTTGTCCGATCCGGCCAGTTCCGACTTATATAGTAGTGAGAGCATATATAAAACTATCTGCAAAGTTTCATTCAGATAGCTTCAAAACTGAGGGACTAGTTTGCGTAGAAACGGACGGACAGAGGGACAGACAGAAGGACATGGCTAGATCGACTCGGCTTTTGATGCTGTTCAAGAATATATACACTTTATAGGGGTCGGATATGTCTCCTTCACTGCTTTGCAAACTTCTGACTAAAATTATAATACCCTTCAAGGGTATAAAAATGTGATTCTTCACAATTTCTTGTTACTCATCCATCGCCAGCTCAGTGCTTCACGCCTCTCGCCCAACAGAAAACTCATGGCTACACTCATCTTGCCCAGAACCAAACTCATGGCTTCAAGGATCTCATTAAACACGCCAAACTCTCACTAACTCACACTCTTTTACTTCAACAGACTTGTCTGACAAACATAATTCTTCTTAACTGACATCCAGCTTTTACATTTCAGCACTGAGTCGTTGAGAAAAGCTAGGAAAGCTGCAACCTTGAGCTTCCCTATCTCTCCCAACGATTCTAGCTGATCTTCGGTGATCATATTATCCGAATCGTCATCTAGCGATGTTACAGCATTAAATATTGCGCGACGCCCAATTCTGAGTTCCCTCTCGCAATTTGTTGCCTTCATTGACCTGCTCTGATAGTTTTAGTTCGATGCACATACGGTAACGTTCGCGAACTTTTGTGAAACTTTGAAACATATCGGTCTTCCTCCAAAATCTCAACCAACAAGAAAAGTCTGTGGATCCAATTTCATTTGCTATTACTAATAAAAATACTAAATATTTGTCGATTTGTGTAGTACTGTAGTTTTAGGAACCTGAAATCTTTTTTCAGCTCTGCAATACTTTTTTTTTTGCCAGGAAATTGCGTAATTTTATTCAAAGACTGCAAAGAAGCCGCAAAATGACGTCGGCTGGTTTGTTGCTTTTCATCGCTACCTGAAAAGTTGTCGAATCTGCTGCCACCTTATTCGGGATAGCATATTTGGCATGACTTCTGGGTTGCTGTGCCGCCCAACGGTATACGTCAAGGTTCGCTGTCAACAAGTGATTTTGCACTTAAGAAGGGACTATGGTCTTTTTTTTACTTTCTTTTTATTTTTTCTTATGAATGCTCAACATTTTAAAAATATAGTGTACAAATTTTAAATTGATCTGAGAAATGGCCAAGTTATGACTGAGTTCGTTCAACGATCGATGCATGCGCATTTATATAATTTTTTATTTTTTTTAACTTACAATTATCGTAGACCTGTGGTATTACCATTTCAATATAGTAGAAAATAAAGTAGAGGATATGGTTTCAGTACCCTATGGAATTTCTAATGATTAAAAAAACGCAAAGAGTTCAATTAAAAAGAGCTTGACCTGATAAATTATACTTTATTGATATTACATATATTATTATTATTATATTATTATATGGTATTATAGTATAGTATATACATATAATTAAAAAATCTATCGAGACAGAGTGAAGAAAATTATACATTAGGCGTATGAACGGCAGCGATGAGATACCCTGAAAGCCTGGAAAATCACTTGGGCACTAAAGTATACGAGCGAAACACTGTACTGTGAGGAAGCGATCTATTCTAAGGCTGGGATATCCTCAGCGGCTCAGAGTCCTCCCATTATTTATATTGAGACAGGCAGGGGAAACGGGGATGGCGCTGGTGAAAGCGCGTATTTAGTTTTAGGAGGAAAATCTGGGAGAGGGGCGGTCCGTGTAGGACTGTGTTTACTTGGGACAGACGGATGGGCGGTCCGAGCGGCCGGCCGGAGGCGGGAACCGCGTCGGAGCCATTGGGGGCGTGGTCAGGTACCCGGCCCTGTTTACCATGGCGCCGGGCCGCTGGCCGCGCCAAGGGGAGATGCCCAGGTCAGGATAGCCGAGCGCGTAACCGTCGTCCCGGCCTCCTGATCCCGGAGCGGAGCCTCGGAACTGGAATCGGCCCCGTTTACCGTGGTGCCGACGCCCCAATCCGGAGCAGAGCCACGAACCCGGAACCGGCCCTGTTTACCATGGTGCCGATGCCGGGGTCCGAAGCCGAAGAGGGAATCCCGGGATCTTAGTGCCGACCCTGTTTACCATGGTGCCGGCGCTTCGACCCTGGGCGAGGCCGCGGAACCGGGAAACCGGCCCCGTTTACCGTGGTACCGATTGCCCTGATCCGGAGCCCAAGGTGGAGGGTGATCTCGGGATCGGAGAGCCGGCCCTGTTTACCATGGTGCCGACTTCCAAGTCTCGGCCTCCGTCGCTACGGGAAAGGTTGCGGAACTTGAGATCCGGCCCTGTTTACGTCCTCTTCTCCCCAAGAATCCACTCCTGGGCGGACTTGGACCCGGCACCATGGTAAACAGGAGGAGGTGCTGCCAGGAAAGAGTGTGGAAAGCCGTCGGGATTTTACTATGTGTCTTTTATTGTCAGTCTAATTTCCCTACGCTTGTTTCCCTACCTATTGCCTGCACCACCGGCTCCCATGCCGCGGGAGGCCGCTTGGCCGGCTCACCCTCCTTAGCCCTGGGCGCTGGACTCCATGTCCATGTGGCCCAGAGTTGAAATGCCGTCGGTACTTTGCTTCCACGTGTTTTTCCTGCGGGAATAGCGTCGCACGTCTGCACTGTTCGAAGGCCGCCGAAGTAAGAGAGCGATCGTTGGCGGCGACGCAGCTCGGGCCCTTCCTCTGCCAACGTTCTGGCGCAGAAGCTTCGGCCTCTGCCGCGGCGTATGCTCTTGCCGTCTCTCTTCGGCATGCATGTTTCCCCGATCGCGGCTCTCTTGTTCCGAGCTTTCGGGTCTCTCGTTCTCTGTCCTCTGTCTGTGTATTGGTGGGCTTATCGGCCATGTTGCGGGCGGGCTCTCTCTCTCTCTGAGAGGCGATGTTGCTGGTGTCTGCTTGCGATGTCTCGGGTCGATGTTGCGGGCGTGTGTGCTCGCAATGTTGCTGGCGTATGTTAGCGTGTGTTGCGGGCCTGTGCTCGCGATGTTGCTGGCGTATGCTGCGGGCGTGTGTTGCTGGCATGTGTTGCTGGCGTATGTGGCCAGTGATGAGGCGTCGTCCTGATGTTGCCAGTGATGCTCGACTGGCCTTGTCGATGTTGTTGGCGGGTGTAGGTTTTCCCTAACTCCTAGCTATTTTACAAGGTGCCCTTCGTGGGTCTTTCTATGTCTCTTAAAACTAACTTATGACTAACTTAGCTATATATATGTACATAATATTTACATAGGGGTGAGGGCTCCTCACAGTACTAAACGACACCAATGCCAAAACACCCAAGAGGAGGAGAAGTAAAAACTTTCGTTCCCCCTTGTCCACTCAACATTTGCACAACCAATAATATTTTTGTTTAAGTGAATCTGAATTTCTTAAGTCCATATTCTGAGACACGGACGTTTAAAGTGGGATGTTACCACTGACGAAGATCGGATTGGTTTATGATCCAACGACTCTTATACAATTTTTTTTTGTAAATTTTGCGGAGCAATTTTATGGCTTCGTGATTTATTTTATTATGTTCACCTCTATTCGAAACTTCAAAATTTATTTAACTAAATCTATTATATTTGTTATCTTTGCAGAGAAATAAACTTTGTACTTGGTCCGAACTTGTCCTGTGAGCGGAGAAACTACTTGCTAAACTGTAGGTGATGTGGCACCAATCATAGTGCTCAGTTATCTAATTGCGATATAAAGGATTCCTAAAGCCAAAATTTTGTGTTTGAAATATTTTCTGTTATGATACAATCAGTGTTCACAAAAACTATCCAAGTTTCAATAATTTAAATTAAAATCTGTTGAATCTGAATCTGTTTTATTTGACTCTAACAAATGTATATTAAACTTTGTTCCGCCTAAATATATACGTGCTGTGATGTGCTGTGTGGTGTCCATCATTTGATGTTTATCTGGGAAGCAGCAATTGTTTAATTTCTATCTGATTTGTATTACAGGTAAAAGTAATAAATAGATCTGGCCGACTGGTCGACCGACTGGCTGTTTCTATTTTTACATTCATGTAGACACAATACTGCTGAGACAGTCAACGACACCAAAGCAAATAGTTGTTCACCAACAATCAGGATGGCATCTATCTATTGTTGGACCATTTTATGTGTGTTCATGTGTTCCAGATAGTCGTTTATCATCTTTGATGACAACTTTATAGTCATCATTTGGAATGCGCTCTAAAGCATTTAAGCAGTGGCATGATTCTGGTGTTTCGCCAACGGCGGAGTCAACAATGGTAATTTCACTTTATCACTTTCTCAAGAAAATTTTAGTGCACCACAATATTTGCATACAACGTCCATTTCCACAATGCAAACGCTAGGATTCAAGCTGTAATCATTGCTGCAATCGTATCGATTTAAATAAGCAATTGATAAATCTCTCTTTATTTGTCGCAAATTATCAATTGGTTGAGCACTGTTGTTCGCTCGACGATTTTGCATTGTCAACCGAGCCGTTTCACGAAGTGGAGCCATACTATCGCGGCGCTGCACAATGGACGGAAAGATACAGATACTATCCACAAATCAAGTTTTTTATGACAACGGATAGGAAAAATTGTTATTGCATTCGACAGATAATAGTTCAAAAGGGTTGACTCCAAAAAATTATTCAAATCGGTTCGGTATTAAAGAAGTTAGACGTGTTCAAAGTTGAACCTCTTTTGGGTTGCAAAAAAAGCATGTAAAATTTTAGAAAAAATCTGACTGAGGTCGATTTTTAGGTAAAATATGTTACCGACCGGCATGGTTGTGGTCTCTATCGAAAGGGTCATCAAATATTAATAAAAACAAGGTAGAATAAAATTATAATATTTTTTGCACGTGCTGGCATACCTGTTTTACCGAACTACTAATTTTTCGCCTATTTTTCAACTTTGATGGAATGTCAAAAATGGCATTTTGGTGCATTTTGGGTTTGACGTATGAGGTGTTGTTCTTGAATATGTTCTTTATTATATTCAAAAAAGATCGGCTGCCCGAAACTGCCTGTACGAATTTTCAAAGCAAAAGATACTTTCAACTCAGCGTAAAAAACGCGCGGTTTCGTGCAAATTCTGGTACGAGTGCAGTCGCTGCGCAGTTCAAAATTGTATGGCGGGCATACATTTTTTCCTGTATTAGCGGCTTATTTTTCAATTCCTGACTTTATTAAAAAAAAAAATTATGAAAAGTGTTATGATTTTTGCAACCCAAAAATATCTTTCCGTCCATTGTGCGCTGTTCACGTGCAATTTCTTGTTCTTCTGCAGTCCTCTCATTTGCAGTGTTTCGTATCCTTCTTGCATTACTACTTTGCCGGGAAAGATTCGATCGTCTTGGTCGCGGCATTGTTAATAAAGACTGTGTTACACTAACAAGACTTTCTTTTATAGATGTATATTGATTACTTATTTTAATCTATTGAAGAGAAATGATTTTCCATATTTGCTAAGTATGCTTTTTATACGCTTCCAGGGTATTATAGTTGTCCATTTGTACGCAAAGTAGACTTTCAGTTTTTTAACTATCTGTCTGAAACAAAGCACTATAGTTATTTATATTTTCGCCTAAGCTTTCTCTCTTTTAAGTAAACGGACGTGTTTTCTTCTTGCACTCTCGTTTTGTGTTAATTTTGCATTTGTGATTAATAAAGATCGTGTGCATGCAGCTATTCTGTTTTGTGTATTTAATTGTAATTATTTTCACAATTTAATTGCGCTGCCAGTGTTTGGTTTTTTGCATTCCCCTTTGTGCCTTCTCCGTTTAGCAGTTGTATGCGCCGTCGCGACAGCCTCATCAGTAAGCTTGCTTCCACGCACACCCGCTTACCCGCTCTCTCGGTGCAGCTGCACTTTTCTTATCTTTTCCTACGTAAAGCTACAGTAGTAAGCCCCTATAAGGTCCGCTATTTTCTGCTTCGGCAGGTTGATGGAAAATATATGTGTTCCCACGGCGCAGAGCAAAGTCTGCAAAAACACCACCCAGGGTCGAAGAAGAAGAACGAAGAAGCGGGGGCGTCGTGGGTAACAATATCAGCTTTATTCGGTTGTATACATATAATTATAACTCAAGCTTAAAAATAAAGCCGAGAGCGGATGCGTTTGGCCAGGGAGCAGCGGAAGATGTAGAGGAGACCATAGAGGGCGATCACAGCCAAGAAAGGTGCCGAGGAGCGGGGGAATAGTGCCGCGAAGCGGCCGGAGATTGGACGGGCGAGCGTCGGCACGCTCGACGAACCATGCACGGAGGTCCGAAATACGCGAGCGCAAGAGCGGCCGAGCTTTCGGAAGCTTGGTTGGCAGAGGGGGTACAGTGGGCCCCTCGCGTAAACATTCCGCCCACCCCTTGCAATCACTCGGATTGCAACATTGTCTTCCTTCTTATTCCTGGTGGCAGGCTCCGGAGAGGCAGCATATGTCGTGATCTCTCCGGTACGGACGGATTTCGTGCAGACTCTGCTTCTCGGAGAAATTGCGCTGCGTCGAAGTGACGATGTCGGATCTGATCTGAATGAAAATATAGCGTGAATGATGGTGATGAGGGAGGAGGTGCCCGATGCTGCAAATGGGGCGCGTGCTCTGGGTGCACTTGATGCAGGAGCGTATGATGGTGCTGATTGCATGTCTTGCAACGGTCCCCCCTGTGGCAGGTTCCCTCGGAATGTTCGTGGGCCAAACAGTTGGAACAGTAGCGGTGGACGATAACCGCGCGGAGCCTCTTTTCAGCACTAAGCTTGAGGAACTGTTGGCATTTCCGAAGGGGATGGATTCCGTTGCACAGTCGAACACGGTGAGACTGAGTGCGTTTTGGAAACCTGCCCCTTAAGGCGCCCGCACTGCGAGTGAAACTCGCGTGGAAAATACAGACGCGGTGCGAGCGGCTGTCGTGGATATGGGGCCTGTGAGCACCCAACCGAAAATTGTCTCTTGTGCCAGAAGAGAGCCTAAAATGTTGCGTTTTGGAGCCGCCCAGAAGTACAGACGGAAGAATGCCGGCTCCTAACAGGATGCCAATTTCGGAGGTCTTGCAAAACGTCGGATCCGCCATGAGGAGATCAGGAAGTTCCTTCAGGAGATCTATCGGAATATGGAATGATGGACGTTTTCTGGCTAGTTGATGAAGGACATAAGCAGTCGTCTGTAACTGCAGCCCGGGTCTGGAGCTTCGAATAGAAACATTGCAGAGCTTCGTGTTTCATTAAGACCGGAAACTTGGGTCTTGACGGGTAGTAGCTTGAATGGTAGCTTGATTTTGTTGAAGAGCCGCTCTGTAATAAGCGTTGCTTCGGAACCAGAGTCGATCAGGGCTCGTGCTTGGAAGGTGCTACCAAGATGGCAGATATTAATAATAGCCGTGCCCCTCAGCTCTTGATCCTGGCGCTTGCACATTTAGATGATCATCGGAAGTGGTTGCGCTTCTCGCAATTTGCTCGAGTCGTGGACTAGATGGAGCGAAGGATCTTGGAACGGTTGCAACCGGTGTAAAAAGGTCGAGGGCTCCAAGTGAAATTAACGAACACAATTAATTTGGTTATGCAGCCGTCAGGCTGATTTTGGTTTTCTTTATTTATAATTCTTTAAATCTGGCAGAAATGGTTCTGCCTGTTCAACTCTTCACAAGTATCTGTCGTTATAATTCTTTAATATATTTCTTAAATATATTTCGCCTAAGGCTAAATATAGCTGCGCTGCCGGATACGCCAGCAGCGGAGCAGCATATATATTCTTATTGAGAGGGCGAGTTATGCACTTATGTATTTGGCAATTGGTAAGCGTTGGAATGCTGACCATGCACTTATACTTTGGAGCCTTCAAGTGGACGATCAAGTTACATCCGCCTTGGGCTTTATTGGTTGCATAAACATAGTAACAAAGTGCTGCTATGTGTTTGTATGTATGTTCTGAATATTACATAGGCGCATACTACATCTCCCTCCTTTTGAAAAATAACGTAACCTAGTGAAGTTATTTTAATTAATGAATGCAAATAAAAAATTTTTTTGTTATTATTATTTTTTTTTTTATAAATGTTTAAGAAAAATATAAATGTAAAATCGATTATGAATGAAATTTCTTTAATCTATCTTTATGAACTCTGGATACCTGTCCACCTCCAGTTTCAATAGTGGACTTCCCGCGGTACACGGGCTATGCCGCGGGTGACCTCCCTTCCCGTTCACTCGTGGGATTCATTTATGGATGACTCAAATTCTCAAAATGAGCTTGATGTGACTCTGACCGCATCACCCCAGGCCTCAACCTCCACGGTCACGGCCAATCAAGGCACTGCAGCTGATGTGCTGCCGACGCCCACCCCCATATGCGCGGATGTCGGTCCCGCCACGATTGGGGATCCGGAAGCGCCACCATCCGTCTCAGGACGGGTGGCTTCTGCCTCCTTCTCGTTGACGGAGGACGTGGTGACCCTAGGGGAACCTGAGGTATCGGCCTCAATTTCCAAGGAAGTCACCCCGCCATCGTACGACGACGAATCCTGCCCAACCTCCTTGGGGTTGGATCTGGAGGATGCGGGCACTCGGCTCCAGCGGATGAGGCTGGTTTCCGAGGTCGCCTTCGTCAAGTTGACAAGCCGCGAAAAGAAGCTGTTTAAGGCAGCTATCGCAAAAGGGCTCTCGAGAGCAGAGGCTCTCCAGGCGGCAAAAGCTCCTCCTCCCGTCACGGCCAAGGCCAAGCGGGAGAGATCTTTTGACACGACCCCGGAGTCCGGTTTGTCAAAGAAGCCGAGAATTGCTCATTCAGAGCCGACAGCGCCGTCATACAGTCGGATGGCCAGTGGTGTCAAGCTCGGCTTCGCTTCGACTGGCGGATCGCCGACCCTAACTGCGGAGCATATGGTTACGCTCAAGGCGGCGATCCTGAAAACCGCTCTCTCCTCGGAGACTGCTGGTTTGATGCCACAGTTCGAGGGATGTGTTCCAAGAGCTGGGTGGCTGTTGCTCGTCTGCCACGACAACAACTCAGCCGAGTGGGTCAGGCGCAACTTTAGCCTTATCAATGCTAACAGTACGCTTGACGTGGAACTGTTGGAGGAGGGCCAGTTCCCCCGGGCCAGCCTTGTGCGAGGCTACTTCGCCAACAGCTTAGAGTTGTCTAACGAGGAAGTTCTTGCCTATGTTGGTAGACAGAACGGCCTCGACACCACCCAATGGAGAGTTGTGCTGCGGAACACACAAGGTGAGATGCTGCACCTCGCCATGATGGTCGAACAGGCATCGCTGCGGGCGCTTGCTAAGTGCGGCGGCAGAGTCTGGTACTGCTTTGACAGGACCAGGCTCATTCTGAAGACCTCCGCGTCTGAAGAGGAAAGCAGCGTCGCCCAACGTGCAGATCCTCTCCCCGAGGATGGCCCTTCCACTAGCGCCGCTGCTGGGCTCGCTAGGAAGGTCGCCCCCGCCCAACGTGCAGCACCTCTCCCCGAGGATGGCCCTTCCACTAGCGCCGCTGCTGGGCTCGCTAGGAAGGCCACCCCTGTCCAGCCACCAGCCAAGGGAGGCGGTGCTACAAAGCGTAGCGCTCCCGCTAAGGGCGATGGCAAGGTCCAGCCACTCAAGGCGATGGCACCGGCGGCCGAGGACTTAACTGCGGTTCAAGTAAGTTGTTATATGACCGCAGTGGAGGTGCTCCACGCGCAGCTATCCTTCTGGATGGAAACTTCCCACTAACTAACTTTATCCGCAGGGATCTGGTTGCAACAGCCATAGAGGTGGCTACAGCGGAAGGCGTCCGAGAAGTAGTGGTGGCGGCCGCCTACTTTCCCGGAGACACTGACGAAGCTCCGCCGATGGAGGTCCAGCAGCTTGTCAGCTTCTGCCGTACATCCGGGAAACACTTGGTTATCGGCTGCGACGCCAACGCGCATCACACCATATGGGGTAGCAGTGATGTCAACAAAAGGGGTGAGTGCCTTCTTGAATATATATTGTGTAGTCAATTAGATATAGTCAATAGAGGGTGCAAACCCACTTTCATAAACGCTATCCGGGAGGAGGTTTTAGACCTCACCTTGGCTAGTAATTTCCTATCCGATTGCATAACGCACTGGAGGGTTACCGATGAGGCCACGCTATCAGACCACTAGCACATCCGGTTTGATTTACCTGGCCAAACGGAACTCAATACTTCGCTATACAATCGGAAGAAAACCAACTGGAACATGTTCACAGCCTCTGTGGCTATGAAAGCTGACCAACTCATCACCAACTTTGCGTCTGTGAGTGACATAGAGATGGCTGCTGACCAGCTTCATGATGTGCTAATCGCTTCCTTCCAGGACAGCACAGTCCTAACCCGTCACCGGTCAAACCGCGAGGTCCCCTGGTGGAGTGATAGGCTTGAGAATCAGAGACAGGAAGTTCGCAGGCTCTTCAATAGAGCCAAGGCGAATCGGAACTCCTGGGACACTTATAGGAGTGCTCTCACGGAGTATAACAAAAATATTAGAAGAGCTAAGCGGGAAAACTGGCGCAACTACTGCTAATGTGTGCAGGCACTACCGGAAGCATAGCATTGAGATAATTATCTCCCTACTTGTCGGTCTGCTTAGAGCCAGCTTTGCATGGGGTTATATACCACAATCTTGGAGGAGAGTCAACATGGTATTTATTCCTAAACAAGGCAACCGAGCTCTTGACCAACCCAAGTCATACAGACCGATAAGCCTTTCGTCTTTCTTTCACAAGACTGCGGAGCGGCTTGTGGACCTGCACGTAAGGTGCAATCTCCAGACCACCAAGCCGCTACACAAAACCCAATTCGCCTACATCAAAGGCGGATCGACAGAGGTCGCTCTTCACCACTTAGTCAGCAAGATCGAGAAATCCTTCAAATCCAAGGAAATTGCTTTGTTCTCCTTCCTGGACGTAGAAGGTGCTTTTGACAACACTGCCTATCAGTCAATCTCCAGAGCTCTATCTCGTAGGAATATTGATGCAGCAACCGTAGCCTGGATAAAAGCCATGCTACGACAACGTGAAATATCTTCCACGTTAGATGCGACAACGGTCCGTATTAACGCGGCTAGAGGGTGTCCACAAGGCGGAGTGTTGTCTTCCCTATTATGGTCACTTGTGGTGGACGAACTTCTAGAAATACTACACAACCAGGGAATTAATGCCATTGGGTATGCCGACGACCTGGGCATTGTAGTCACAGGGAAGTTCGGCAACACTGTCTCCGAATTGATGCAAAGGGCACTCAATTTGGTCCTCGACTGGTGCACAAATGTGAGTCTCAACATCAATCCGCACAAGGCGGTTGTCGTACCGTTTACCAAACGGTACACCAATGACATTGGCCTCCTTGTCATTGGGGGGACCCCCGTAGAGCTCTCCAGTGAGGTCAAATATCTGGGAGTTGTTCTAGATAAGCGACTTAACTGGAACTCGCACCTCAACAAGACGATTACCAAGGCCACTAATGCTTTATGGGCATGTCGTAGACTATATGGTAAGACGTGGGGCCTTGACTCCCAATCCATCATGTGGCTTTACTGCATGATGGTCAGGCCTGTTTTGACTGCTGTTATGCTGCTCTTGTGTGGTGGCCCAAGGTACAGCAGGTCTCGGCCATTCAGAAGTGTAGCAAGTTGCAGCGGCCAGTGTGTGCATCTCTATCGGGAGCTCTACGCACATGCCCAACTGTGGCGATGGAGAAAATCATTGGATTAACTCCGCTACACCTTCACATACAAGAAGGAGCCGCTAGAAGCCTTCTTAGAATCAAGCTCATATCTGGGTTACTGACAGATGATGCTGGTCATGTTAGGATTTTGAAAAATGTTTCTGGCTTAGAGATCTGCAGCCAAACAGATCTCATGACCACGAATCTCTACTTCGGGGCGAAATTTAGGACTCTCATCCCAGACCGTAGGGCATGGGATAATGGCAACCCTTGCTGTGACCCCGGCAGCCTGCAGTGGTTCACTGATGGGTCCAAAACTGAGCAAGGGGCGGGTGCGGGGATCTTTGGACCTAACACCAGAGTCTCGATTCCACTAGGTAAATGGCCCAGTGTTTTTCAATCAGAGATTCATGCCATTGAGGCCTGCTCCAAACTCATCCGTGCCAAAAGAATGAGAAGAGAATGTCAGGATGTCGTCAAGCTAAAGATACATCCGCTTTTGGGCAGGAACACTGATGCGTGTTCCAGGATGGACCTAAGACTATTGGTAGCCTACCTCACCGGCCACCATGTCCTGAACTACCATCTTCACAAGATGCGTCTGTCCTCGGATACGGAGTGCAGGCTCTGTAAAGAAGACAACGAGACGTCCAAACACATTCTTTGTGAGTGTCCAGCCATTATTTGGTCCAGAAGGAGGCACCTGCATAGCGAGCTCTTGACAGCTTCGCAGATCAGGCAAGCCTCGACCAGAGACCTGCTAGCCTTCATAAGGGAGGCTGAGCAACTCTTGTCTCATTAGGGAGCAACATAGGCACAAAAGACCACTCGGTCGCAGTGCCTCAAGTCTCTGTAGGGAGATCTCCCCCCAACATTTATTTATTTATTTATTTATCTTTATGAACTATTTGTTTCTTGTTTTTATTAGTAAACAACGTAATATTATAATTATCTCCTATGCTTTCTATCTTATAGGGCCCTGTTTATTTAAAGTCTAATTTATGACCTACCTCATTTCTTAATAAAACTTTATCTCCTACTTGTAACTCTATGTTATTTACTTTTAAGTCATAATTTCCCTTATTTTTCTCTTTATGTGCTTAAAGCAGTATTCTTGCTCGAGCATATGCTACTTCTAACCTATATTTACTTTCCTTAGCGTAATCATCTATATTATTATTTCTATGCTATGTAACTTATTAAAATATTTTGGTAGATTACTTGTTCTACCGAAAACTAATTCATATGGACAGTAATGATGTACCGTAGATGGGGTCGTGTTGAAGCAGTATACGAAATATTGAAGCCATACGTCCAAATCGGTTTCGTCAGTCGATATGTAGGATCGTATATACTCGTTTAAAGTTCTATGACTTCTTTCGACCACTCCAACTATCTGGTGATGATGTGCAGTTGATGTTATGTTTTTTATTTTCATAAATTTGCACAAATCAGTAATGATTGAATTCTTATACTCTGTACCCATGTCCGTAATGAACGTCTTCATTGGACCGTACGTCAGAATAAAAGACTCAAATATCGCTTTTGCTACTGTATTTGCACTTTTGTTAGGTACAGGTATGGCAACTAAATATTTGGTTAAATCACAGATGAGAGTGACTGCATATTCATTGCCATTGTCTGACTTTGGTAGTGGACCAACTGTGTCCACTATCACTCTATCAAAAGCGTGTTCAGGTGTCTCAGTTATTGTCATTGGGGTGTAGTATGCGCCTATGTAACATTAAGAACATTTAAGTACAATAGTACTTAAAGCATACAAACGCATAGCAGCACGTTGTTACTGCGTTTATGCAATCAATAAGGCCCAGACGGATGTAAC
The DNA here is from genome assembly GCA_018903765.1 of Drosophila aff. chauvacae BK-2020. Lineage (NCBI taxonomy): Eukaryota > Metazoa > Arthropoda > Insecta > Diptera > Drosophilidae > Drosophila > Drosophila aff. chauvacae BK-2020. The sequence goes on from JAEIGO010000967.1 coordinate 150,314, forward strand.
ATGATCATCCACTTTAAGGGGCCAATATATATTTGCACGGTCAGCGTTCCCACGCTTACCAAGTGCCAAATACATAAGTGCATAACTCTCTCTCCCGATCAGCATATATAGATATATGATATACATAAGTGAGCCGCTCCGCTGCTGGCGTAGCCGCAGCTACACGGTTTAGCCTTAAGCGAAATGTATTTAAGGAACATATGAAATAATTAAATCAACAATTAAGAAAACACTTTCATTGGAGCGGGACCTTACCTGCTCCAACCAATAAAAACCTATAAAACCAAAACCAAAGAACCTTGTTATTATATGGCGACCGTGACATAAGTGACCGTGACATAAGTGTCCAAGATAAGTGTGTGACGAAAAAAAAAAATTCAGCAACCATTAAAATCCTATATGGATCTTCCAATCTACCAATTCGTTTATAACTACGTGATGATCTACTGCGAATAGTGAGTTGAAAAACCCAGATCTTCATCATTCTCTGGAAGTAAAAACAATATTGAATCAAAATGACTGATGTGGCGAAGCAAAAGATCGAGACCCCCGTTATGGAGAAAGTCGCCGCCTGACCATAGAATTCGAAGATTCCACTCTCTACTGAAACTGAAACTGAAACCGAAACACACTTAGGACATGGCGACCGTAACTCGCTTCGATCATTGGAAAAATGTACAGATAAGTACATCGGATTGGATAGACGAAGTGCTATCAATTTTTACAACCGAGGAATGGGAGGAATTGATTAACTTGGACGAGGAATTAGAGATCCAAGAATCAGAAGAATCAGAAGAATCAAGCTGATCCAGCAACCAGTCCCCTATAGATGTCTACTCTGTGAAATGTACAGCAAACAGCAACTTTTCTAGCGAAACTACTAAAGAAAAGGCGGCATTCAGCAAAAATTTATAAAATCAATGATCTACTACGATATGGCTGAGCTATATGGCTTGAAACGATAAATACCGTGTAAATGAATGGCGGATGAGCCAGAATTCGGAAAAGCGGAGCCAATAAGGCAGAAAGATCCGCCAACATTAAAAGAAGCTTTAGAAAACCCAACAGACGGACCACGCCCACTCACAATATCTGAGTATCGGGCTCGACAGCAAAAGAAAACAATTAAAAAACATAAAAGAAGTGGCCGTCGGGTCAGCTTTCCAACAACGGCGGCTGGTCAAAGAAATGACCCAGCTCGCCAAAGATGAAGAGAGCCGGCAACGCTACAAAGAGCGTTTGGAACAAATCGAAGAAAACTTCGCACTGGTGCGAAGTAACGCAAACGGGCTGCAAATTTTGCCAATGCCCCAATTTGCCTAAACAAGGCAGCCGAAAAACGCTACAAAGAGCGCATCCAAGAAGACAAGTTTCCAAGTTTCGCAAGGTGCGAAATAACGCAAACGGGCTGCAAAATTTTGCCAATGCCCCAATTTGCCTTAGTTTTTAACTTCTAAATTCGCCGATGCGGGAAACCGCTGCTTGAAAAATACTAATCTCTGTTAGGCTTTTACTAACAAATGTGGTTGGATTTTTAATTTTTTTTAAAAATTGTAATTAAATCTGTAAGCCAACCACATTAACTCACACAATGTGTTAAATTTCTCTCCGCCAATGGGCGTTAGGTAACTGAGACTATTTGTTCGTAATCGTCCGAATTTCAAATTTTTAAAATGGGCGGAAAAGAATCCAAGCCCGAAGTAAAGACAACGCTGCCAACGTTGTCAATACTCTTGTGGTTGACACCACCCCGCATCTAGAGTCTCAGTTAAACCTTTTAATTTTAATTGCAGTAATACTTTTGATAAACCTACTACTTAAGGTATATCTCATGTATAAGAAAACCTTAAGGAAAGGTATATGAGCCGAGCCGATGGACTCGACAAGGCTTAAAAAAAAAAATATATATATATATATAAATAAATATAAAATAAATAAATAAAAAAAAAAAAAAAAAAAAGACATAAAATTCATTTTTCACTATTTCAAAATTTTTTTAACTACTCCCATTTCCACAAAGGAGACTCCCAACACCTTATGAATTGTTTGTTTCCCTTACTAACAAATTTAACAATGGCTCAGACCAATATTGATTTTATAAACACAGCATCTAAGCTTATACCAGTTTTTGATGGTAAAGCGGAAAACTTGAGAAGTTTTTTGGATGCTCTCAATATAGTCGACACCATAAAAGGTGAACATGAGCAACTGGCTGTGTCGATAATTAAGACAAAACTAAAAGGGTCAGCCAGAAACCTAATTACCAGTGAGACAACAATAATTGAGGTCATAAACAAACTTCAGTCCGCTGTTAAAGGTGAATCAGTTGAGGTGTTATCAGCAAAATTGTTGAACCTACAACAAAAAAGCAAAACAGCGAACGTTTACACCCAAGAGGTGGAGCTATTAACTAAAGCTTTAGAGGGAGCCTATATTAGTGATGGGCTACCCCAAGAACTGGCAGCCAAATACAGTGTAACACACGCTGTAAAGGCAATGACTAAAAATTGCTCAATAGATAAGGTAAAACTTATCATGCAGGCAGGCACGTTCCAACATGAACGATGCAATCTCGAAATTCGTAAACAGTTGCACTGACGCAACTTTGTTGTTTTTGCTTTTTGGCATTTTTGACATTTTCTTACGTACTCTTTTATGTATTTACTCATATTTTTCCAGAAATAATGTCTTTTGACTTTGGCCAAGGTTTTTATAATGCCTGTATGACCTCCTTGTATTGAATCATCATGCAGTGTAGACAAAATAGATTCTTTTTCTTTTTCATTATTTACCGGGATAAGTAGCGCTACTTTTAAATTCTTTAATATTTTATTGCCCATTTTTTAAAAATATGTATTGAAACGTGTTCAAAGATTTTTTCCCACGGTGCCATTTTGAGTTGGTTCATATCGTATATACCGGCTTGCGATTCAAGCCTTTGGAAAAATTGATCTAGATCAAGAACTCCATTAGTATAAAGATCACCAACATCATATCTTGCAATGATTTTCTTTCCATGTTTAAATAAACATATCGTATCATTCAATTGCAATGGCACTACTTTTCGTACTTCGTCATTTGTTATGACTGCATATACGTTGGGCTCTGAAGCTTTTTCTTTGGTTTGCTCATGCAAATCCAATTTTTCTTTTCCTGCGCAGGATTTTTGTCTACTTTGAAATGTTGTAGTGACTTTTAATATATTGCCTGTAAATTCCTTTAGCTCCTTGATGGTTATTCTTGATAAGGCATCAGCTACATGATTGTATTTGCCTCTTAGGTACTCTACCGTAAAATTATATTCCTCTAATTCAAGCCTCATGCGTGTTAGTTTTGAGCTTGGGTTAGTCATCGAGAATAAAAATGTGAGCGATCTATGATCTGTTTTGACTGTAAAATGCTCACCATAAATGTAGGGTCTAAAGTATGTTAATTCCTGTTCTGTAGTACTTTTATTGCTCTCACCCTTTGTAAATGATTTGGAAGCAAATGCAACTGGAAGTTGGTGGCCATTGTGGTTTTGAGATAAAACTGCACCACACGCTTGCTTACTTGCATCTGTAGTTATGCAAAATTCTTTGCTAAAAGCCTGGGTACTGCAAGAGTGTTGGGTTTATTAGCTGCGATTTTATTGTGTGAATGCATTTTGGCATTCATCTGTCCACTCGAATGGAAAATTCTTTTTACATAATCTTGTTATGTCGAATAGAAATTTTTGATAAAACGTCTGTAGTAATTGCAAAATGCTATAAAACGTCTAGCGCTGTCCGCATCATGTGGAACTGGATAGTTCTGAATGACATCATATTTTTTGTTATCCGGCAAAATTCCTTTGTCTGTGCATTTATGTCCTAAAAATTTGACTTCATGCATGAAAAATGAACATTTTTCAGGATGTAACTTTAGGTTGTATTCCCTGCATTTATCAAAAACTTCAGTGAGGTTTTTAAGCATATGCTTTTCGGAACAACCGATGACTATTAAGTCATCCATATATAGGAATGCCTGAGACGGTTCTATTCCAGAGAATGCTATAGTCATCATTCATTGAAATGAATTAGGCGGTATTTTTAAACCAAATGGCAATCGCATGAAACGATATGAGTCATTTTTGGTTGAGAAAGATGTTATATCTCTTGAGCCTTCATCTAGCTCGATTTGATGAAAACCTGACATTAATTCAAGTCAAGAAAAATATTTTGCTCGACCAAGTTGGTCCAAAATATCATCTATTCTAGGTAGTGGAAATTTGTCAGCTAAAAGTTTCTTATTAATTTGGCGATAGTCTATTACTAATCACCATTTCTTTTTATCTGAGTCTGGGCTTGACTTTTTAGGTACTAATAGCAAAGGATTATTGTACTCTGAAACTGATGGTTCGACTATTTTATCTTTAAATAATTTCTGTACCTGGGCTTGTATTTCTTCTACTTGACTATGAAAGCTTCTATAATTTTTTATGTATACGGGCTCATCATCTTTTAATCTCAACTGTTGTTTATAAAAATTATTAACCGATATTGGTTCTGATTCTAATGCAAATATATCTGTATATTTGCTGCATAAAGTTTTTAATTGTAATTTAAACAATTTTGGGAAATTTTTCTTCAATTGAGATAAGACAGTTTTATTTCTGTTTTCGTTATTTGCCTGAACTACATTGTAGTTTGAAAGTGGCTCATATTTTAAAGTGTCTATATTGACCCATTGGTCATAATCTGTTGTGCTCAAAATTCGGACAAATGTATTACTAGATGTTGCAATTGTATTTGCAACATAAATACCAGTTTGAATTTCCTGGTTTGGAATTAAAATGTTATCATCTTTTGATGATACTATTAATCTTCGGACGACTTGGGATCTTGCTGGTAATAGAGTTGTGTTATTACCAGAGCTGTATGTTATAGGAACATAAATTGGAAATTTTAAATTGTTGGGTCTAATTATAAACCAATCTTCTGCTGGTTTGAAATCAATTTGGCAATTATATTTTTTAATGAAATCTATTCCTATTATTCCATCACACGGTATTGGAAAATTTTTATCTACTAAATGAAAATTGTGTGGGATAATGTATTTACCCGTCTGTATCTCAATAAAAGTCTGTCCTTGAGACTGAATTTTCTGTTGGCTTATGCCTTGAATGAATAAATATGTTGAGATTGTAATTGATAGCGTATACTCTATGATCTTCTTCTACTGGGTACCTAAGGGCTGTTGCGAGTTTCCCTGATCTTGGGTTACTCGTACATTGGCATTATTTCCGTTATTGTTGTTCTGATTGTTTTTACGGCCTCTGTTTCCATTATTGCGGCCTCTATTGTTGCCATTATAGCGGTTTTGATAACCGTTATTCTGGTAACCGTTATTTTGATAACCGTTATTATAGTTGCGTCTATAACCATTGTTATTGAAGCCTCTACCTCGGTTACCACCTCTATTGGCATTGCCGTATCCTCTGTTAGATCTGGTACCTCTAAAGTACATTACTTTATTGATGTCTCCGGTAACTCTTGCACTCGTTCTTATGTATGCGCTTATCGCTGCATCCATAGTGGTGCAAGTCCCAGCTTCCAGCTTTTGACACTTTCGTGCTCAGCACGTTTTATCATGGTGTCAATTGCCTCTTTAGTACTTAGATTAGTGGCATGTTCTAGAGGTATACCCTCATCGATAAAGGAAGCTTCTAATAGCTTTCTCAGTCTATCAACTTCAGCGGTAAATTGCGTTGCAGTTTTACCTCTTTGCTGACCTGTTAATAGCTTTGCCTTGACATTACCGGATGTCTCACCGACAACTACTTCCTGCAATTTATTTATAATTGCTGGAATTGTCTTTTCATTGTCAACTGAGTTCAAAATTGTGCCAACTATTTTTGACTTAATGACCTCAACTGCAATGTCTTCAAATGTTCCCTTAGCTAAGTCTACCAATTTGATTGCCTTAATGAATCGTTGTAAATTGATCATTTGTCCATCAAATTCTGGCACTGTGCAAGCGACTTCCTTAATGTAAGACCTAATGGCTGCAGCTTCTTCTGCCATGGTTAAGGTATTTTCTGAGTCAGCTGCGTTATTTGTTGTATTTTCGTCTTGCAGCACTAGTGTTGCTGGTATAGTTAGATCGTGAAGATCTTCCTCTTTAATGTCTTCCTCGACTACCGTTGTATTTTCTTCGTCTGAATCAGTGCTTTCTTCATTAACATTTATTGTTAATGGAGTGTTACTATAGTCGGAATTTCTATCTGGAGGCTGAATTTATTTTTTATTAATATTAATTTTTCCCCTAATGCCACCAATAGTTCCGAAACCTTACCACACTGTTTACTGTCTAGATTCTTTCTATTCTGTTGTATCAGTTCTCTGATTTTATTATAACTATTTACAAATGTTTGGGCACTTTTATTTATAGTTGCAGCTTGTATTTGTCTATTTTGCGTTAAGCATTTATAAGATTTTCTGAAATTTTCTTTTGACTCATTTATCTGATCAATAAGCTTCCTCCTCCATGCTATGCTATTAGTTGCTAGGATACAAAGATTCATAAACCTTATATAGATAAGGATAGTGCGCTGTGTATGAGCTACACTCATTGTTGGCAATTGCTATATATGTATTTCTAGATAAAGTTAATATTTCGTTTATATTTTAATTTTTCAACTTTAGTTTTTATTCATAATTGAGTTCTTTTATATATTATCTAAACCGTTAGCAGTGCTACGGTATCGTTTTTTAAGACACTTGTTATGTAGTTTGTATAATTTTATCAATACCATAATTAATATTATAATTATCCAGAATAAGTCTGCATTTTGGACTTCCACTTTATTAATCACATTTGCTGTGGAGTCCACAGTTTTAGTTTCTATTAAACCCATTTTGGGTATTTTAAGTTTATAGTTTTGTAAAAAATGTTCTCTATTTTCATAAATGATTTTAGTTTTGCTGATTTTATTTGTCTCTATGGACATTTATATTTGGAATTATTTAAATTTTGTCAACATTTTGCCTGCCTGATTCTAGCTATGGCTTCATGGGCCATATTGGGTTAACAGGGCATAGTGGTATATGCTCCATTTTACGATGTGTCTTATATATATTTATTTTATGGTTAATTAATTAATTATTTAATATTTTAATGCTGCTGATGTTCATCTGCTGTGTCAGCCGGGCGTTGCCGGGGGTGGCACGCTGACACTCCCTTGCTGCTTTCTATTTCTTGGCTGCTGCAGATGTTCACCTGCTGTATCAGCTGGGCGTCGCCGGGGGTGGCACGCTGATACTCCCTCGCTGCTGTCTATTTCTTGGCTGCTGCTGTTGTTGATGGCTTCATACAAGTCCCCAGACAGTGAGGACTCCAGATTCCCTCGCAGTCCGGTGGGCAGCTCTTTTTGGGCTTCGTTAGTGCCGGTGCTGGTGCTGGATATGTTGTTGGTTTTGGAACTTCATTAATTCTTTTTATATTTTTAATGTGTTCTGAGTGAGTTTTCTCGAGTTTTTGGGTCCTTAATTCTTGCTGATATTGCAGCAAGTGGTCTAGCTCTGAATGTAGCACACAAGCTTTCGACCAAACCGGTGGCGGTTGTTGACCGTATATTAGCCACCTTACGTGGGCTATACGTTTGTTTAACTTGGTCTTTAGACCGCCATGGTGCTTTCCCATTCCTCAATACAACTCTACTCACTCAGATTAAAGTTTCCTCCTCTGATCCGTGGATAATTAGCATGTCCAGTTCTACGTCCAGGCTCATCAGTTCTTCCCACCCGTTGTCCGTTAAAATTGATAATATTTCGTCTATGATTTTTCCTATTGTATTCTCCGGTGTAGTAGGTAGCGGTGTCTTCAATGTGTCCATCGTTGGAGTCCTCCTTCACACAGTATGTATTGGGTATATAGGAAATCGGCCGATTGCATTTTCCTCTGACTTTTCAGCTCTGCACGCACTTAAATCCAATTCAATGCACTTATCCGAAGATTGCAGCAAGTCACGGTCGCCATGTAAAAAGGTCGAGGGCTCCAAGTGAAATTAACGAACACAATTAATTTGGTTATGCAGCCGTCAGGCTGACTTTGGTTTTCTTTATTTATAATTCTTTAAATCTGGCAGAAATGGTTCTGCCTGTTCAACTCTTCACAAGTATCTGTCGTTATAATTCTTTAATATATTTCTTAAATATATTTCGCCTAAGGCTAAGTCGCGTAGCTGCGCTGCCGGATACGCCAGCAGCGGAGCGGCTCTCTTATGTATATCAAATACATATATATTCTTATTGAGAGGGCGAGTTATGCACTTATGTATTTGGCAATTGGTAAGCGTTGGAATGCTGACCATGCACTTATACTTTGGAGCCTTCAAGTGGACGATCATGTTACATCCGCCTTGGGCTTTATTGGTTGCATAAACATAGTAACAAAGTGCTGCTATGTGTTTGTATGTATGTTCTGAATATTACATAGGCGCATACTACACCGGATAGTCGTGGTGCGGATATGCCAGCCGCGGCAAGTAAAGCAGGAATTGGCACTAGTGCAGTCCCGGTGTCGGTGGCCTCGAGCAAAACAATTTCAGCAGAGTTGCTCTCTTCGGATGTACTCGGAGCGATCGTTGACATTCATTGTCAGGAAACGGGCACATGTACGCAGAGGGTGATTTCCCATGGAACACAGGTCACACCCTCTGGGAGCCGGAGCATTCCTGGCTTCGTTGGAGTTGAGTCTGTCCGCGGGTGGGTTGACAATAGTTGTTTTTGCGGAAATTGCCCAGAGGCGCTACGCCTGACGTCGTCGATGGCCTCCAGAGTACAAAAGCGCTCTGTCAGGAACTCATCTAACTCCTTCAGGTTGGAATTTCGGCCTTGTTGTGAACAGATTGCTCCTGAATGTTGAAGAGGATTTTCAAATGACAGTTGACCAAAGACCGCCGATTCTCGAAGCGGGCTGACAGGCCTTGCCACGCTGAGACGAATCCTTCATTAGTTAGCGGGGCCTTGGAAACTATGGCGTGCGCATCGCCACTTGTTTTGGATAACAAGTGAAACAACTTCTCCAAGAGGGCGGTTGGGTAGTTGTGGGAGCCTGAGTGGAGCTCTTCTCTATTGTTTCCTGCAGTTGGGCGACACATCTCGAATAGATGGAATAACAATAATTGTACTTCACTTTAAGCACTGTTGAGGTGGCCTGATCCTCGGCGGACACGGAAAGAAGGTCCACGCAGCTCCTATAGTCCTTCACATCTTCCCATAAGGCCCGGATTTCGTCCAGATGGACTCAGCACACATAAGGAGAAAATCCTCCAGATTCAGGGGCGCGCGGAGTTTGGATGTCAGATTCGAATTGGATAACTAGCTCTGTTGTAACAATAAATTTGTTCAAAGTAATGTCCACCGCATTTGGAGCCATTTTGGAACGGGACGGGGTAAGCTTGGGCGAAGGGCTGCGCCTAATGTTCACTGGACTATCTTTTTTGGCCTTTGATATGGCAACAGTGACCGGTGGCTGATCTGAATTGTCCACAGACTCAAATCTGAGAACTGGATAAATTTGAGAAGGTTGTCCGAAAAAGAATAAATTAAATCCAGAAATAAATTGATTTGAATGGTGACGTCGGAAACTATTTATTGCCACTGGCACGTAGAATGGAAAATGGCCAGAAGAGGAATACGTTGATTTGCCTTGTGTATTTTACGTAGTTGAGTTGGTTACAAAATCGCGCAGTCGAAAATATAGGAAACGGGGAAAAAATAAACCAAGATCGATAGCTACTACAGGCGGATGATGCCTTATGCGGATTGGCATGCAGAATTTGGAACCAGATTGTAGGCTGGAAAGTCCGTGATTTTGATGATTTGTCGCAAACAAATATTTAAATATAAATATATCTCTATACTAGCGGGCCAGGCGATAATAATAGGCAGATAATTTAATTTTCCACGTAATTTTTTTGATTCAATTCTAGCTTCAATCAATTACATTTTAGTAGAGCGTCTAGCTCGCCGACTATGCGTCTTTAAAAAACTGAATCAAGGTCACAACGTGCATTCACGCGATTGGCAAGTCCGCTTCCACAATCGTCGCCGACCATAAAATAAATCTTTAAATTGGTGTGGTTCGTTTGTCATTGGCAGCAATGAGCCCATTTTATGATAAAGTTGGCCCCTGATTTTGAATGTAGAATTGTATTGTTAACCATTTGCATTAATATAATATTTTTACTATTTCTGTTGCTCCAAACGATGTCATTTGAAAGCATGATGGGACGATCTTTCATTTCTCGGGTGGCTCAGGGATAGCCAGGATTCGTCTCAGGAATTTTTATTTGGTTCAGGTGTGGTTGCTGGAAGAGATTCCGACCCGGTCCCACAGTAGATCGCTAGCAAATACGGTACAAATTATCTTTATGTTTATTGACTTAATAGGGACAGATTAATGGTAGTTTCATTTCTCGTCGCCTGGTAATGTAGTGATCCAGTGACGGACGTCCCCTTCCATCGGTTCGTTAACGGTCCTTTGGGGCCAATTCAGAGGTCCTGCGGTCCTAAGAACTGGGAAGAGTTTGAGAGGCCTTTCAGGTCTACCAGTTAGTGAGAAGAGTTTGCTAGGCCGATCAGGTCTACTACAAGTGAGAATAGTTTGGGAGGCCGGTCAGGTCAACAACCAAATGAGAAGAGTTTTAGAGGCTGATCAGGTCTACTACAAATGAGAAGAGTTTTAGAGGCCGGTCAGGTCTACTACAAGTGAGAATAGTTTGGGCGGCCGGTCAGGTCAACAACCAAATGAGAAGAGTTTTAGAGGCTGATCAGGTCTACTACAAGTGAGAATAGTTTTAGAGGTTGGTCAGGTCTACTACAAATGAAACACGCGAATCGGTGAACCGAGCCGGAGAATAAGATGTAATACGCAAAGGCTACTGAGATTAGTTAGATACCACGCCGTTTTCCCGTCTCCTATGGCTCTGCTGAACTCCTTACCGCTGGTCCTTTCCGTGAGTCCTGGTTAAGTGAACCTTTGCCGATCGCCGGCCGAACTGAATGAGCTCCGGAGGGCTGTGGTGCGCCTTATATAGCGGTTTGGCGGAGGCTAGTGTGCCCGCATCACCACCTGAATTTGGCCGCATTAGTGTGGCCAATCTATCGGGCCAGTGTGACCCGTCGCGCGCGACCTATGGCGAGCGCGCGCATGGGGTTTTAATTTAAATGCGGGTTGGGTGTGTGTTCCTTTTCTTCCTTTTCTTTCTTTTCTTCCTTATCTTTATTCTTAATTTATTTTCTTCTCTCTTATCTTATTATCTTATTCTTCCTCCCTCCTCTATTAGGCATGCCATCTGCTTTCCGTATCCCTTCTTGGCCACTCTTCGTCGAATCTCCTCGATGGCCCCGGCCGACAGTTGTGCTCCCGCTGGCACGTGGCAGTTCCAACTGTTCTGCTCCTCGGAGTGCAGGTCTATGATGTCGCGGTCTGGCGACGTCGTCTGGTTTCCTCTGGGGTTTGCGCATGATGGCGTTGGCTGGCGTCCCACTTCCATTTGTTGCTGCGCGTGTGTGCGTGTTGGCTGCCGCAACTGCGTCTCTGTGCGTGGTGGCTGCTGGTGCTGCATCTCTTCTGCTTGTGGCTCGGCCGGCTGCGCTCGTGGGCCTTCGGTTGTTGTTGCCCGTGATGCATCCTCGACGTCTGGGCGTAGTGGCGGTGGGATTGGAGCCGGTCGTGGTGGCGCTCGTGGTTTGTGCGGCTCCACTTGGTGGACCGTTGCCACTCCGTTGTTGGGCTGCGGCATCGTTGGGCCTGCGTCGGAGCTTGTTCTTCCCTGCGGTGTGTGCGCGATCCGTTGCTTCCCGCCCGCCGTTTTTGCTGTTGCTGTTTTAGCAGGTGGTACCAGCAGGTCCCCACCGGGTCCTGGTCGGCCCATTTTGGGCGGTGCCGTCCTCTTTCTTGATACGCCGGGCATAGAGGTCGCCTCCACTAGCTTGGCCCTGCTAGTGGCAGCCACAATCTTCCGGTGCGTCTCTCGAAACTTCCGAACACTATCCTGCATTCGCTGCATCTCGTCGCCGCAGTAATAAAATTTTAATGACTTTGTTATTCTTATTGTCGTGTCAGCTGTTTAGTGTTGTAAAGCGTTTTTAGTGTTGTGTGATGTATACTGTGTGATGTGTATTGGTTAGTGTTAAGTTGTAGATGTATTAGTGTTCGTTTGTTATAAACTTAGTGTTGCCTAATGAGTGTCTGTCAGTGTTGTGTAGCGTCCCTGTTCTATGCTGGACCTTCGATATATGGTTTCGTGTCCCCGATATATGCCCGTTTTGTTTTCCGTGTTTTTGGATCCTTTGCTTGGATGATCACCGATGATATAAATTTATCCACCTTCCATAGTCCGTCATATTTTGGCGCTAACTTCGCATTGAATTTATCTGCCGCCTTCGATAAGAAGTGCATCTTGCACCAGATAAAATCCCCGACGGCCGGTTTCCACTCTCTTTTCCGCAAATTATAATGGTGTTTCTGCAGCTCTGCGGCGTCCTTCATGTGTCCCGTTGCCTCCCTGCGTATGTTAACCAGTCTTTTCCACCTTGCTTCTACGGTTTCCGCTTTTAGTCCCGAACCCTGCGTTACGGTATCGAACAATGCATTCGGTAGTCTAAGCTCCCTGCCGAACACGAGCTGCGCTGGACTGTACTTTGTTGATTCCGAAGTGCTGCTGTTGTACGCCAGCATTAATTCTGGGACCTGTTCGTCCCATCTGGTCTGATCCTCTCTTGCCAGCTGCGCAATCATTGTTTTCATCGACCGGTTGGTTCGTTCTGTGGGATTCTCCTGGGGCGTGTACGGTGCCGTGAATTGCTGCTGAATGCCCCACTGCTCCATGGCCGTATTAGTCTTGCGGCCAGTGAACTGCACTCCGTTGTCCGAGATTAAAATCTTTGGAGCTCCAATCCTCGATATAATCCGCTCCCGGAATACTCGTAAAAATGCCTCTGCCGTTGCTTGCCGAATTGTTGCTAACTCGACCCACTTGGAGAATTTGTCCATGATGACCACTAACCTAGTGTTTCCGTGTTTGGTCTGCGGTAGAGGTCCCACAAAGTCTACGCACAGGTTTCGAAGGGTGCTTCCGCAATTCTTGTTAGCATTTTCCCGACGGCTTTTTGTTGAGATACCTCGTACTTCTGACAACACTTGCATCTTTTCACGAATCTTTTTACGTCCCCCGTCATTCGTGGCCAAAAGTATCTGGCTTTCAGTCGTTTCAGTGTTTTAAATATTCCTAAGTGGCCCGCCTCCGCCGTGCTGTGGTTTTCTGTCAATACTCGTTGAACTTCATCCTCCTTTACACACAACTTCCAAGGTTGTTGATCTCTTCGGCTCTCATTTACTTTGTAGAGCCTACCATCTTCTATCCGGAACTCCTCGTCGTTCTTGTTATTTTCCACCTCCAGGTATTTCTGTTCCCACCAGTTCTGTGTCCCAATTGCTTTTAACTGGGGATTTGGGGCCTTGGACAGCACGTCATCTACTGCGTTTCATTTTCCCTTTCTATATTGCACCTCAAATTGGAATGGCTGCAGTCCGAGTGCCCATCTTCCTGAAGGACTTTCTATAGAATTTAACCACTTTAGAGCCACGTGGTCGGTCACGACTACGAACCGGTAGCCTTCCAAGTACATCTTGTACTTGTTTATACCCCAGTATATTGCCAAACACTCTTTTTCCGTCGCATTGTAGTTCCGTTCCACCGGACTCAGTTTCCTGCTTGCATAGGATATCACATGTTCTCCGTCGGCCCGGTCCTGTGTCAACACCGCTCCTATCCCTATGTCGCTGGCATCTGTCTGAAACTTAAACTGTCGTGTAAAATCTGGACACGCCAGCACGGGTGCCCTTGTCAGGCTCTTCTTCAGACTGGTGAAGGATGCTTGGTGTTCCGCATTCCATTCGAATTTCTGTCCTTTCCTAGTCAGATTCTGGAGTGCCATGGCACTCACTTTCCATTGGAAAAGACCCCGTGCAGGCACCGTGAAGGCTGTGTACTTGTGACTGTCATCTTCCATTGGAATCTGCCAATATCCCGACTTCAGATCGATTGTGCTTATGAACTTTGCCTTCCTTAACTGGTCCAGGATATAGTTCATTCTGGGCACCGGATAGTCGGAACGTCTCCAGGGTTTTCCTTGCTCTCCTCGTCGCCCGCTGTTGTTATTTCCAGTTCCAGTTCGCCACACCGTAATGTGCTATCGGCTCCGACCAGGAAGTCTATTCCGAGCGGTATCCCTCCTGATACGTGTGTCAGTATCATGAACGATATGTGAAAAGATCTCCCTACGAATCTGATTTACGCCGAGAACTTTCCTACTGTGTTCTGTCTCACTCCATTAGCCAGCGCTATCTTTGATCGTTCTCCGCTCCATTTGCCCTGCTCTCTCAGGTCTCTATACTTGCTCATGCTTATCGCACTCCGTGACGCTCCCGTGTCTATAACTCCCTTTGTCTATAACTCCCTTTGTCATCGCCTCCTACCCTTATCTTGGCTATTATTTGAAATCCGTCACAACTCAACTGTTTCCCCGCAGCTGGCTCCTATGTCGCCGCCTGAGCCGCCAGCTTCACCTGCTCAGGCCTCCGGCGTTTCCCGATCCCGCTCTGCAGCATTCTGTCGTTCTGACAATGTTTCTTCCGCAGACCCAGCAGAACAGCCTCGGTGGATTGCCACAGGATCTTGCCGCGTGTCCTGTTCCGCCACACCGCATGCACATTTCCGGTCGTAGTTGCTGTTGACGAGGTTGCTCGACCCTTGTTTGGCCTTCGAAGGCTTCTATCTCCTCTACTTCTTCTGCCAACTTGAGGAATTGTGTTAGGGGCATCGTTTGGACGAGCTGGTCTTTCTGAATCCCGTACCCAGCTGCCCACTGCTCCATCTTGCTGAGGAATTCTAACGGGTTGCTTGACCCTTGGAATCGGATGCCCCAGTCTTTTCCCTTATCCATTTCCTCCTTTTGCTCTTCTGCCTCCGTTACCAATATTTCTGGTGATGAGTTGCGCGTCGGACTCCTGTCTTTCTTGTATTTCCACCTTACTTCTGCGAGTCTCTCTTTAACCGTTCCGTAACCGTAACCGTCTCAATTCCTCGCTCTTTCCTGACGTTTCCAATCCGAACTCGGCTGCGTATCCCGTTAGTTCGTCTTTCGTCGCCAGATACACCCAGCTCGTCATTCCTCTATCGGTGTCAGTTCTCTTGCAACCCCTACACCTGTCTCGGGCGCCACTGTAACGATCTGTCAATGCTCGGGTGGCTCAAGGATGGCCAGGATTCGTCTCAGATATTTTATTTGGGATGAGAGAATTACAAAGTAATTATAAATCGGGTTTTTATTCGCAATATGGTTACAGTCGTTTCAGGGTGGCTGCTGTCCTCGGAGCGCGTCCGGCGGTCGTTTGGCTCGGGGTCGTCCTGTCTCGCTTCGCGTCGGTTACGGGTTGACGACGGGGTCCGAGATGGCAGCTCACCAGTCCTCGGGTGACACGACTGCGAGGTTTTCCAACGCCTGTGAACGGGAACAACGGGGAAGAGGCCGTCGAGGTCTACCAGTTAGTGGGGTGGGAACGGAGGCCGTTGGGTCTACCAAGGTAAGGATGGTTTGAGAGGCCGATCAGGTCTACTTCAGATGAGAACAGTTTAGAGGCCGGTCAGGTCTACTACAGATGAGAAGAGTTTTAGAGGCCGATCAGGTCTACTACAAATGAGAAGAGTTTTAGAGGCCGATCAGGTCTACTACAAATAAGAAGAGTTTTAGAGGGCGGTCAGGTCTACTACAAATGAAACACGCAGATTGGCAAACGGAGCCGGAGAATACTGAGAGAATACGCAAAGGCTACAGTGATTAGTTAGTTACCACGGCGTTTACCCGTCTCCTATGGCTCTGCTGAACTCCTTACCGCTGGTCCTTGGCTGCTAGTCCTTTCCGGTGGTCCTGGTTAGTTGGACCTTTGCCGAACGCCGGCCGAAACTGAATGAGTTCTGGAGGGCTGTGGTGCGCCTTATTTAGCGGTTTGGCGGAGGCTAGTGTGCCCGCATCTCCACCCGAATTTGGCCGCATTAGTGTGGCCAATCTATCGGGCCAGTGTGACCCGTCGCGCGCGACCTATGGCGAGCGCGCGCATGGGGTTTAAATTTAAATGCGGGTTGGGTGTGTGTTCCTTTTCTTCCTTTTCTTCCTTATCTTTATTCTTAATTTATGACTTCATTTATTTTCTTCTCTTTTATCCTATCCATGGCCGTCAGCCAATGGGCAGACAGGGGGAACAACGGGTGAGAAATAACCTGCCGTAACTGTCTGCACCACTGGAAGTGCGACTATACTCTCCCCGTGAGGGCGGCAGGAAACAGGTCCCAGTACGGTCATGTCTCTGCTGAGGATGCTGACGAATGGTAGTCGGGCGGGGAGAAGAAAACTCCTGCCCAAAAAATTACCCCAATCCAAGGTGGAACAGCATATGCCGAGGGATGCGTGTCCGGGGGGTGCTTGGACATTAGTATGCGGACTCTGGTGGACCGGCCGACCCATCAGTTTTAACTAGGCTTACCACGGTATGCGGGCTCTACCGTGGCGGACCATCCCCATCCCAGCATACTCGTGGGAATCAAAATGAATAAACCTTTAAACAACAAAAAAACCGTAGGTGACCGCCAGACCTCAAAGGCGGCAGGGGTAACCCCCCTCACTAGCACTAACTCGGAGACGCTAAGCGGCCGAGTGCTTAAAAAGGAAGAGGAGAGCTCCTCGGAGCGCCTTAACCTGGAGGCCAGTGTCACTGGGAAGGGTGAGCCAATGGGCCCACCGAGCGGCGTGATCGGGGGCAAGTCCCTCGACGTGACCAAAGGGGGCTCCAGAGGTAAACCCAACCCAGGAGGCACGGCCCAGCAGCAGCAGCAAAGGAAGAAGAAGACGCTATACAATGAGCGGAGGAGAGCGGCCTTCATCCTTTCGCGCGCTAACAAAGCCATGGAGGCGGACCCGGACCAAGCGGGTCTTATAATGGGCCCATTATAATGGGCGAAAGGCGTACTGCCAGATTTCCAGCCTGTCAAGGCGGGAAAGGCGGTTACCCCCAACGCCCAGCAAGCCAACGCAGACGCGGGCAGGAGCACTACCAAGCGTCAGCGGTCTACGGAGGTTCAACCTCCGCATCCAAAGCGTTCCAGAGTGCAGCCTCAGCGGTCCTTCGCCGAGGTGACCAAGGGCAAGATCTTGATTGGAGTGGTGGACGAGGGCTCCAGTGACGGACAGATCCCGAGGGACCGATGGCGTTGGATCGTTGGTGAGCTGCACAACAGGTTCGTGGAGGAACTGTTGGCGTCAGGTGGAGCACTGCCTCCTCCAGCCCCAACCCACTCGGACAACTGTCCAGAGGGGCTGGAGCGCCACGTAAAGACCTTTACCGATGCTTGTAGCAAGGCTCTGAATAGGTCCTGCCCCCAAAGTAGGAAGGGGGGGGGTCACTGGGAAAAAGCCAGTGGTGGTGCAAAGAACTAGGCAGCCTCAAGAAAACCGCGAGGCAGTCCTTCAACCTAGCCAAGAACGTCAACACAGACGAATCGTGGCGCCTCTACAAAACCAACCTGTCACTATACAACAGGGAATTAAGAAAGGCCAAAAGGAGGGCCTGGTCCGACTTCTGCTCGGGAATCCAGGACCACTCTGAGGCGTCTAGGCTGCGCAAGGTCCTCTCGACGACGCCCTCTAGCCCGGGCTTCGTCAAGCGCCCCGACGACAGCTGGACGACCTCCAGTGAGGAAACCCTCGGGGTTCTCCTGGACGCCCAATTCCCCTCTAGCTCTTTCCAGAGCAGCCCACCTAACCCCCCGACTCGGCGGGGTCCATCCGAAATGGCATACCTTCTTACTGATAGGAACATTAGATGGGCAACAGCTTTAGCCCATACAAATCCCCAGGCGTGGACGGCATCATACCTGCACAGCTTAGCTACGCAGCTGAGCGCTCCACGTCCTGGCTTCGTCTGATCTTCTCGATCATCCTCGATACAGGGGTCATTCCGAACGGATGGCTCCGCTCAAAAGTTGTTTTCATCCCCAAGGCAGGCAAGCCATCGCATTGCACGCCTAAGGATTATAGGCCGATAAGCCTCTCCTCGTTTCTACTCAAGACGCTGGAGAGACTCATCAGTCTGCATCTTAGGACTAATATTCCCCAATCATCCTTATCAGGATCTCAACACGCGTACAGGAGGGGCAGGTCGACAGAGACAGCACTCCATTCGCTTACCACCATCATAGAAAAATCGCTCCACGAAAAGGAGTTCACACTCGTCGCCTTCTTGGATATAGAGGGCGCTTTCAACAACATCCTTCCAGGTTCAATCACATCAGCACTGACTAAGCTGGGGATTGATCAACACTCGGTGGGTCTCATTGACCGGATCTTGCGCAGCAGAACGGTGGAGGCAACACTGGGGGGGTCAACCATCTCCAGACATCTCCTGATATTCTCGATTACTCTAGACACAGAGGTCATTCCAAGTGGATGGCTCCGCTCAAAAGTTGCTCCAGGGCATAGAATAGGGAGCTGTCGTGTCGTGGCCTACGCTGATGATGTTGCCTTGGCGTTCACGGGAAAATTACCGCAGACACTCTGTGACAGGATGAGCGAAAGCCTTCGGACTGCAAAGTCTGGTCTGGGAGTAAACCCAGCGAAGACTGAACTAGTCTTTTTCACCAGGAAATACAAAATCCCCAAAATGATACCCCCTAAACTCTGCGGGGTACCCCTCACCCTCAAAAATGAGGCCAGGTATCTAGGTCTTATCCTGGACAGGAAGCTTAATTGGTCCCTTAACACGGATGAAAGGGCCAAAAAGGCTACAATCGCGCTATACACCTGCCGCAAGGCTATCGGGTTACAATGGGGTATGACCCCAAAAATTGTCCGTTGGCTGTACACAGCTATTATTCGCCCAATACTCCTCTACGGGGTGGCTATTTGGTGGCCAGCTCTAAAGCGGTCCACCTGCCTGGGCACGTTTAGATCTGCATGACAGGCGGCCTGCGCACGACCCCGGGAGACGCTCTGGACGTTCTCCTGAATATCTTCCCAATAGAAATAATAGGAGAGATGACCGCGTCACTCTCGGCACTAAGGCTGAAGGGCGCGGGTCTGTGGAGGCGTTCGAGTTTCGGGCGTCCTGTTCTATGCTGGACCTTCGATATATGGTTTCGTGTCTCCGATATATGCCCCTTTTGTTTTCCGTGTTTTTGGATCCTTTGCTTGGATGATCACCGATGATATAAATTTACCCACCTTCCATAGTCCGTCATATTTTGGCGCTAACTTCGCATTGAATTTATCTGCCGCCTTCGATAAGAAGTGCATCTTGCACCAGATAAAATCCCCGGCGGCCGGATTCCACTAGAGGTGCCGAAACATCGATTTTTGGAAGCACCGATGTTTCGATGTTTTTCACAAAAAACATCGATGTAACATCGATGTTTTCCGATGTTTTCTAACAAAATTTATATTTGAATTAAGACTTGAAAAAGAAAACACATTATTCATTATTAAAATAAATTTATTTTGCGAGGAGTACCTCACCCCCTATGTACATAGTGTATATATATTTTGTTAAGTTAGTAATAAGTTAGGGTTAAGAGACATAAGAAGACCCACGAAGGGCACCTGTAAATAGCTAGGAGATAGGGCAAACCCAACACCCGCCAGCAACATCGACATAGCCAGCCAAGCATCACTGGCACCGACCCGCCGCGTCATCATCACTGGCGTCGGCCAGCAACATCGCGAGCACACGCCCGCAACATCGCGAGCAACACGAGCCCGCAACATCGCGAGCAACACCAGCCCGAGACATCGCGAGCAACACACGCCCGCAACATCGGCCAACAACATCGGCCAGCAAGCTAAACGCAAGCAACACCGCGAGCACCAGCAACATCGACTCTCAGAGAGAGAGAGAGAGCCCGCAACATTGCCGAAGAACCCACCACCACACAGAAAGGGGACAAAGAAACGGCAACCCGAAAGCTCAAGAGAGAGCCACCGATCGGGAAGCGCGCATGTCAGAGCGGGACGGCGAGAACATGCGCCGCGGTAGGGGCCGAAGCTTCTGCGCCAGAACATCGGCAGAGGAAGGGCCCGAGCAACGCCGCCGCCGCCGATCGTTCTCTTCTCTCGGCGAACTTCAAGGCGAACAGACGTGCGACGATATAACCCGCAGGAACACGTGGTGGAAAAGTACCGACGGCGTTTTAAATCTGAGGCCACATGGACATGGAGTCCAGCGCCCAGGTGTAAGGAGGGTGAGCCGGCCAAGCGGCCTCCCGCGGCATGGGAGCCGGCGGTGTAGACACGAGGTAGGGAAACAGATACGGAAAACTAGACGGACAAAATAAACTTAATAATAAAACCCGACGGCATTTGGCATCTATCCTGGGCAGCTCCTCCTCCTCTTCTTCCCTAAACTCCCCTCTGGGCGGACTTGGGCTCGGCACCATGGTAAACAGGGCCGGGTCTCAAGTTCCGCATCCTTTTCCGTAGCGACGGAGGCCGAGACTTGGAAGCCGGCACCATGGTAAACAAGGTCGGCACTAAGACGCGCCCGGCTATCCCGACCCGGACATATTCTCCTGGCGAGGCCAGCGGCTCGGCACCATGGTAAACAGGGCCGGCCGCTCGGGCCGCCCATCCCGCCACGGCGGCCCCGTCACTTGGCCGACGTGGACGGGATTGTCTGTCCCCAAGAAAACCTGGATCTTGGATCCACACGCAGCCCTACACGGGCCGCCCCTTTTCCCCAGAATATCCTCCTAATATATATCTGCGCTCTCACCAGCGCATCCCCGTTTCCCCTGCCTGTCTCAATATAAATAATGGGAGGACTCCTAAGCCGCTGAGGATTTCCCAGCCTTAGAACGAATCGCTTCCTCACAATTTTAAATTTAATAACAAATCAAAAAAATTAAAAACAATGCAAATTCTTTTTTACATGCATCAGAATAACTGATAATTGGAAACTTAAAAACAATGCGAATTCTTTTCACAATGTAATAGGTTAGGTTAGGTTAAGGCGGTGATGGCCGACTCAAGAGAGCCGGTCCATCCACTTGAGCCTGAGGTGGCTCTTTGTGATGCCGCGTAGGCTTAGATCCCCCGTCCAGTGCAGGTTCTCATGGGCCGATAACGAATCCTTACGTGAGAGAGGCCCAACCCGATCCTTGGTTGAATCGGGTTAACTGCCTCGGTGATGTCTCGCTTAGCTCTGCGAGATCCACAAGGGTGGGGAAGCCCAGATACTGCAGTCTACGTCTGCTTAGGGCCGGACAGTGGCAGAGGAGGTGAAGGGCGGTCTCCTCCTCCTCCTCATCCCTACAGCTTCTACAGAAGTCGTTATGGTGCACTGACAGCCTGGACGCATGTGTTCCAAGTAGCCAGTGACCAGTAAGAGCCCTGACGGCAAGGGCGCAGCTTTCCCTGCTTAATGAAAATAGCTCCAATGAGCGTTTCGCTGATCGGCGTGGCCAGATCATTCTGGCGTGGCGGCAGGTGATTAGGTTTTCCCATTTCCTGTCCGCGAGGAGGTGGAAGTACTCCTTACAGAGAAGTCTGCGAGAGGCCAAGGGCATGTCAACTGACTCCCTCTCCGGAAGAAGAGGGGAGGTTGTACCCAGCCGGGCCAGCTCATCGGCAGCGCAGTTGCCCTCGATGTCCCTATGTCCTGGGACCCATATGAGGTGGAGGTCGTACTGCTCCGCCATCTCGTGAAGAGATCTGCGGCAGGCGTTAATGGTCTTCGAGTTTGAAGAGATGGCTTCAAGTGACTTCAGGGCGGCCTGACTGTCAGAGAATATACATATGGGAGCTCTGACCCTGGTGGGGGGGAGCCGATCAATAGCTTCTTTGATGGCGTAAACCTCCGCCTGAAAGACGCTGCAGTAGTCGGGTAGCCTAAAAGAGACGCTAACTCCCAGGTGCTCGGAGTATATACCTCCTCCCACCCGGCCGTCCAATTTTGAGCCATCCGTGTAAATGTGAAGGGACCGTAGAGGTCCAGGAGGTCCAAGGTTCCATTCCTCTCTGTCGGGGATGTAAACCTGGAAGGGTGTGGTTGGGTGTTCAGCGGGGACACAGTAGTCTGTGTTTGCCTCAGTAAGGTGTGGGGCAGTGTCGAGATTCGTGTGCCCGAAACTCGAACGCCTCCACAGACCCGCGCCCTTCAGCCTTAGTGCCGAGAGTGACGCGGTCATCTCCCCCATTATTTCTATTGGGAGGATATCCAGGAGAACGTCCAGAGCGTCTCCCGGGGTCGTGCGCAGGCCGCCTGTCATGCAGATCTCGGCCATGCGTTGGATTTTTCTAAAAGTGCCCAGGCAGGTGGACCGCTTTAGAGCTGGCCACCAAATAGCCACCCCGTAGAGGAGTATTGGGCGAATAATAGCCGTGTACAGCCAACGGGTCATACCCCATTTTAACCCGATAGCCTTGCGGCAGGTGTATAGCGCGATTGTAGCCTTTTTGGCCCTTTCATCCGTGTTAAGGGACCAATTGAGCTTCCTGTCCAGGATAAGACCTAGATGCTTGGCCTCATTTTTGAGGGTGAGGGGTACCCCGCAGAGTTTAGGGGTTATCATTTTGGGGATTTTGTATTTCCTGGTAAAAAGGACCAGTTCCGTCTTCGCTGGGTTTACTCCCAGACCAGACTTTGCAGTCCAGTCCGTCAGAAACCGAAGGCTTTCGCTCATCCTGTCACAGAGTGTCTGCGGGAATTTTCCCGAGAACGCCAAGGCGACATCATCCGCGTAGGCCACGACACGACAGCCGCCCTCTTCTATGCCCTGGAGCAGTTCATTGACCGCCACATTCCACAGGAGAGGGGAGAGAACTCCACCCTGAGGTGTGCCTCTGTTGACTTGTCTGGAGATGGTTGACCCCCCCAGTGTTGCCTCCACCGTTCTGCTGCGCAAGATCCGGTCAATGAGACCCACCGAGTGTTGATCAATCCCCAGCTTAGTCAGTGCTGATGTGATTGAACCTGGAAGGATGTTGTTGAAAGCGCCCTCTATATCCAAGAAGGCGACGAGTGTGAACTCCTTTTCGTGGAGCGATTTTTCTATGATGGTGGTAAGCGAATGGAGTGCTGTCTCTGTCGATCTGCCCCTCCTATACGCGTGTTGTGATCCTGATAAGGATGATTGGGGAATATTGGTCCTAAGATGCAGACTGATGAGTCTCTCCAGCGTCTTGAGTAGAAACGAGGAGAGGCTTATCGGCCTATAATCCTTAGGCGTGCAATGCGATGGCTTGCCTGCCTTGGGGATGAAAACAACTTTTGAGCGGAGCCATCCGTTCGGAATGACCCCTGTATCGAGGATGATCGAGAAGATCAGACGAAGCCAGGGAGTGGATAGCTCGGCTGCGTAGCTGAGCTGCGCAGGTATGATGCCGTCCACCCCAGGGGATTTATATCCCACAATGTAATAGGAAATTAAACTTATAAGAGATCTGTTTTAATAGTCTATCTATAATGAGTACATATTGTATATGTAATCACTTTGTTGTCGATATGTTTAAATTTTTGTTTATAAACATTAATTTGTTCTCCCGCTTTGCTAAAAGCCCATTCCGATTCAACCGATGTTGCAGGCACACAAAAGTGTTTCAACGCCAGTTCCTTGAAAGGTGCCATATTGTTTGAACTCTCCTAAAATTAAAAATATTAATTTAAATAGCTCATAATACGAAATTAAAAAATTTACCTTCCAAAAAATGAGTGGTTCGCACTTTTCTGGCTAGTTCGCCATCTCAAAAAGCTGCCGGAGCAAAAAAAAAAATGAAGTCCGAACGCGTGTTAAATAAAATATTTAAAACAAATTCTTCTAATTTGCATACCTTTAGCGTTGTACCTCTTCTTCTTGTTCTTGAAATAGTGACGAACCAAAAACATCGATAGTCGATTGAAAACATCGATGTTTCGGAAATTTTCAAAAACATCGATGTTAGCATCGATGTTTCGGCACCTCTACAGAACAACTAGAGGAAGAAATAAGGAAATTGCGGCAGAAGAAGAAAAATTGACAGAAAGCTTAACCCTCTCAGCCCACAATTAAAATTAGCCGGGATAAATTTTTTTCCAACGGATATGTACTTGCCGTTATTCAAATATGAACTGACGAAAATTTCCTTGGTGTCCTTGGTGTCCTGGTTCGATAGTTACAGGCAACATTGGGCAGTTATGGCTAAAATCAAAACTCATTAAATTTTTGTTTTACTCATTTATTTATTCATATTATTATGCTTAATACTTCATTTTATATAACACCAAGTATGGTCAGATACAAAGCAGTTCTTTTGTGGGTTGCAGCATAAATAAACTTTGTATTTGCTGCACTTAGAGCGTGGAAAACCAGTAAGGCATATGCCTTTTGCTCCCCATTCTACCCAGTGGTTTAGATTGTCCAATCGCATGGTCTTTGTAGGTTATGGAAAATATTCTCTTTTGCGCGAGCTTGAAAATCATATCTGATTCCAGATACACCAGCTCTAGTAAACATTTTGAATCCCAACTTGTTAGGCTTGTTCGGCAGATATTGCTTCAGACTGTGCTAACCTGAAAAATATATTTTTTTAATAATACCACGGATCTACCGAAAATTTTTACACATTAAAAATAACATTTAAATGCAAATTTACAAAACAAAATAAAGAAGTGTAAATTGACAAATTTTTAAACAATGGCCCAATGTTGCCTTTAGGCAACTTCAACTTTACAAAATTATTATAGACAAACTGTTCACTTAAAAAAAATTTTTTTTTTTAATCATTTACTGTTCGGACGAACATTAATATGTATAAGAAATTACATAAGAAATGTATGTACAGCTCGTGAACCGCTGCAGCAATGTAATATCAAACATGTGTCTGCCTTATCTATATATATAAAATGCTTTGTCCTCACTGACTGACTGATCTATCACAGCCATGGCCAAACCACATGTCTTAGAGACTTGAAGTTTTTTTTAATAAATCAGAAAAAAAAATTTCCTGATTCGTATGGGTATTTTAATTTTCTAATTCCAACTGCAACCTATTTTAAAAAATAAAAAACATAAATTTAAAAAAATAATAGTAATGGGATAATATTGATATTGGTCTAAGGCTTAGAGTAGGCCGTGCCTCATTTTATATTTGTCATTCGACTTCAAAGAATCTTTATTTCTCATTCAGTGCGCTGACTTCAAAACGAAATTTAATACGAAATTTTAAGTGTGGATCTGCATCCGATCAAAGCGAGGATGCAATAGCGGGCCCTCTAGTCTAAATATAAACAACGCTTGAGCGTTAGGCATAGATATCTGGGATAAACAACGAACTCCTGCGTGGGTTTTCATCCCTTAAAGATGCAAGCGATCACGTAGCATTTTCTTGAAGATAAGGAGTATCGTGCAGTGGAAAATTCCTGCACTTAAGACAGTTTTCCACATCTGGGGAACATATGGCCACTGCGTTGGTCTAGTTAGAGATAAGATTAGAATATGTAAATTTCATGTTAGCTACCTAAGCTAGGACTTAGAAAATAAAGATTCAGTTTGAAATATCAACTCAGCGAATGAAGGTTTCTTTATTGGATCCCTTTCATTTTTGGTCCTTCGAGCCGGATGATCATTTTTGGTCAATCGAGCCATAAATCAACTCTGCAGTTTCCCCCTGATTGGTAAGGGACTCAGAGAAAGGCTGGCCTTTAAGTATTGCTTTAAGTATCCTTTAAGTATTTCTAAGTTAATCTTGCAGCTAAAGGTAGCAAAAATAATTGACTCTTGTTTCCCCCTGCGTGGTAAGGGACAGAAAAAAAAATCAAAAAGATAGAAAAGAATCTTTTATGTTTTAAATTAAAACAAACACCTTATAGTATTTAAATAACTAAAGGTCGTTTTGTTTGCCATAATAATTTGTGGTAAGGCGTGCTTGAGGCCATACATCAGCAATTGTGAAAAAAAGTGTCAAATAAATGCCATAGAGCATTATATAAACAGCTCAGAAATTGAGTGCAGTAAATGCCGTTAGAGCATTTAATAAAAAAAGTGCCAAATAAATGCCATAGAGCATTATATGAACAGCTCATAAATTGAGTGCAGTGTAAATGCCGTTAGAGCATTACTGAATAAAAAGAGTCCTAAATAAATGCCTCTTCTGACTGGACTACAAAAATAAAAAATGTGCCAAAAACAAAAATCATCTTTAAATCATTTTTAAACATCGACGTCAACAAGTTAAACATAGAGAAGGAAGGAAGACCCTGTGAAAATATCATCGCCAACAACAGCGAAAAAGCAGCAGGAACTACAGCAGCAACAACAACAGCAGCAGCAACAACAGCGCATCGCCACCATCGGACACCAGCATCAAAAAGTACGCAAGATAAGCTGAACATTACGTATTTTAATTTTATTGCTCCTAAGAATTTTTTTTGGTTAAAAAAAAAAACAAACAAAGAACAGATTACAATTAAAAACTTGTGAAATCAAGCTCATTAACAAACAAACAAAAACAAAATTTCTTATACCTACCATCAAAAAATAAATAAATCTTTAATTCATAATGATGTCGGAAAAAAGCATTCAATTTTTAAAGAAGCAGTCCGAAATTATTTTGGAAATTAGGAAGTTGGAAGCAAAACCAACGTTGTCAGATTCCGATTTAGTATGCTTAGTGGAGCTTCAAAAATGCTTCATTGCTAATCAAAGCAATTTGATAAAGATCGGTGTTGTCGATCATGAATATTTTAATTCAAAGCAGTATGACCTAGCACAAATTAAAATTAAAGCAGAGAAAAGTAAAAGTAGTTCCATTGAGCACACAGCCCCCGTTTCAAACCCGAAGAAGAAGGGTATTCAAAGAACAGAGGGTATGTCACATAAGCCAAGTGACAACACTATAAAAATAGAACAGGCGTTCCGTACTAACGTTGGTCAGTTTAAAGTATATCTAGAAGATACGTCAAAAATGATAGATAGTAGTCCAGATTTCCTTAAAATAAGGAAAAACAAAATAGAGTTCCTTTGGAACAAAATAGATAACCTGATAGAACAGGTTAACACTTATTTCGAAAGTTCGCTATTTAATGAAGAAATTACCGAACTTGAATTTGACAGGCAGAATATTTTAGCAGCCATAAATAGTCGACTCAGTGCAGAAAACAACAAAGCTGAAATGTCGACGGTTGTTAAGGCAGAGGAGTTACCAACCCTGCCTAAAATCCAGATAACCACTTTCTTTGGTGATTCCAAAGAATGGGATCTTTTTAACGAGCTCATTCATACGAGGGAGGATCTTAGTCCTTCACTCAAATTTAATTATCTAAAGTCAGCGTTAAAAGGAGAAGCCAGGAATATGGTGACACATCTACTGCTTGGCTCTGGAGAAAATTACGAAGCCACTTGGGAGTTTGGTCAACAAGCGGTTTGAAAATAAAAGGAAAATTTTCTCAGAGCACATGAATAGGCTTAAAGTTTAAATTTGGAATCGAATAAGCAAATTAAGACATTTATTGACACGATTAACGAGTCAATTTATATTATAAAATTAAAGGCACAATTGCCAGAAGATGTGGATGCAATTTTCGCTCACATAATTCTTCGAAAATTTAACAAAGAGTCGCTCAATTTATTTGAAACCCATGTCAAAAAGACAAAAGAAATCCAGGCACTTTCTGATGTCATGGACTTTTTAGAGCAAAGGCTCAATTCTATTTCATCATTTTCACAGGAAGATGAACCTGAAGAAGATAATTAATACTAACATTAATAAAAATTATATTGACAATTGTGCATATTGCAAATTACCGGGGCATTATTTAATTCAATGTCACGAATTTAAAGTAAAAAACCCAGGGCAAGAAAAAATCGGATTTGCCTGAGATGCCTTAGGCATCCATTTAATAAAAAATGTACAAGCGAGCAGCTTTGTTCGACTTGTCGAAAACCGCACCACACGTTACTTCACTTATCAGGTCATAATCAAGGACAAGTGAATACGTGTAGGACAACAGGGTAAGCGTTGTTAGCCACTGCCCTGATCCAAGTTAAATCCAGAAATGGAGATTTAAAAAGTTAAGAGCTTTGAGTGACAATGGGTCTCAAAGTACAATCATTTCAGAGGAAGCTTCACAAATTCTGCAATTACCAAGAATAAAAGTGTACACAGATATTAGTTGAGTATCTTCTATTAAAAAGTGCATTTCAAAACATAAAGTTAATCTGCACATTAGAACCAAAAATAATTTATAGGTAGATGCTATTATTCTTCCAAAACTGATGAAAGCACTTCCAGTCAGCACAATTAATGTTGATCAGGAAAAATGGAAGGGCTTTAAATTAGCCCATCCCGAATTTAACAAACCAGGTCGTATTGATCTAGTTATTGGAGCAGACGTATACACTCACATTCTGCAAAATGGAGTTAAAAAAATAGACGGGCTCCTAGGGCAAAAAACGGTATTCGGTTGGATTGTGTCGGGCTGCACAAAAACTTCTAGAAAATCAACAATCGTCTCAAGTACGATTGTGGTTAATAACTGCGCTCAACCCAAAATAAAACCAAATGGTTTTAAAAATAAATTAAAGATCTTGAAAAGCCCTGTTCAAGAAAAAGTATTTTCAAAAAGTAAAAGTAGTCGGCATTTAGATCCCCCGGCAGGACCTCACTTCGGAGGTATTTTTAAAAGTAAAGAAATTTCTAATTTTAAACCAAAGGCAAAAAATCATGAAGAATGAAAATTGTCATCCTGAAAGATGGCCTTTAGGAAATGTGGAAAAAGTCCATAAAGAAAAAAATTATAAGGTCCGAGTGGCTAAAGTAAAGTCTGTTGACAAAGATGAGGCTGACCCTAAGCCAAAAAGACGAACTAGAGCGACATCGGGAATGTCCAAGATCGGATTTATCATGGCAATGTTGTTGTTTATATTAAGCTGTCAATTTTCTGGCGCATTACCTAAAAGTATAACATCAAAATATTCAATAGAAAATATAAATAAGACCTCAGCAATATATTTAGATCCTCTAGGAGATGTTGAGATTGTGAGTACTTCTTGGAATTTGGTGATATATTATAAAATGGATCCATATTTTAAAATGATTACAAAAGGTACTGCGCTTATAAGAGGGATGAGAAAAGTTTGCGAAAGGCTTTATAGCTTTGAAGAACAATGTAGTCAAGTTTTAGATAATATGCAAAATCAGTTATCGGAACTTGAAGAAAACAATAAATTGTTTATGATGCAGTCTAGATCCAGAAGCAAGCGTGCCCCGTTCGAATTTATGGGTTCATTATATCATATTTTATTTGGTATAATGGATGAGGAGGACAGGGAACAATTAGAAGAAAACATGAAGAACTTATTAGATAATCAGAACAACCTGATAACTGATAAACTAATTAAAAAACAAACATCAGTGGTTGATTCAACTACAAATTTATTAAAAAGAACCACCGAAGATTATTTGGGATCCGCTAAAACTATCATTATTAAATCCTACTGCAGAATTTGAACGATTAAATAATGAAATTAAATATATGAAGGAGCATCATCAGAAATTAAAGGACTTAGATTTCCATCATATTTCCGGATATGCTGGATTAATTATTGCATTAATAATAATGGTAGTATTTATAATTTTATAAGAAAATTCAACAAAGATTGCAAGCCATAACCTTCGCAGGTCCATTGTCAGTAGTGTAAATTCTAACTGTTGATATAGGTAAGCAATAAAATTATTAAGAAAATATATATAGACAAAAATACAGTCCACTATATCGTTGTTTGTAACACAAAAAATATGTACTTCAAGATATTAAAAACAGAATTGTAAACAAATAAAATAAATATATTAAAAGCCACGGCCGTTGCACATGTTAGTTGCAGAATAAATTATATCGAATAAAATAAATACAGTCCACTATTTTTATAATGCAACTAATTTAAATATACATCTACTTTTGCTGGCCCTTGGCAGAATGTTCAGACGAACATGAATATGTATAAGAATTTACATAAGAAATGTATGTACAGCTCGTGAACCGCTGCAGCAATGTAATATCAAACATGTGTCTGCCTTATCTAAATATAAACAACGCTTGAGCGTTAGGCATAGATATCTGGGATAAACAACGAACTCCTGCGTGGGTTTTCATCCCTTAAATGAAGATGCAAGCGATTACGTAGCATTTCCTTGAAGATAAGGAGTATCGTGCAGTGGAAAATTCCTGCACTTAAGACAGTTTTCCACATCTGGGGAACATATGGCCACTGCGTTGGTCTAGTTAGAGATAAGATTAGAATATGTAAATTTCATGTTAGCTACCTAAGCTAGGACTTAGAAAATAAAGATTCAGTTTGAAATATCAACTCAGCGAATGAAGGTTTCTTTATTGAATCCCTTTCATTTACTTATTTTTAAGTATTTATATTTTCCACCTAGTTTTGCAATACAACAAATATTTGCTTTTTATTTATGTTTTTTTCACCAACACTTTTCCCTCGAAAAAAAATTGTTCATACAATATCTACAATCCACATTGGGCAAAATGCCCACATTTTTGGAAAAAACTAAAATAATAAAGTTAGGAAGCTGAAACTTGGCGTACATTATATTTATAGGCCGGTAATTAAAAATAAAATGTTTGACGACTTTGGTCACGCCTACTCTTACCGACCAAATAAGGCAACATGGCGTATACGTAATTTTAAAGTTTGTAAAGTCTGCAGAGAAGCCTATTGATAACAAAATTGTGTAATTAAGAAACAATATGACAAAATATAATATTTTTTTCAAATTATTAACATATTTATTAATATTTTCCGTGCGGATGTTTCTCCATGCTTCAAGTAATTGTAAATTGCTAAAGACAAAAGCACCTGCAAACACATTCAATTTTTGCAAAAATGCGCAAAAATGCGCAAATGAAAATCATACCCTCTAAAACTGTATAATTTTATTTAAAACGCAACATATTTCATTTTTGGCGCAAATTCGCGCCGTGTAAGTTCTATTCCATAAAAGACGAGCACACGGGTTTAGTTATGAACATAAAATCGGTCTACAACACAAGACACACTTAAAGCAATTAACATATAATAAACAATTCTAACATACAATTTATATTAAACATACCTGGATCTAGATTTTCCATTAAAAATAATAATTATAAGTTTTTATTTCCAATAGTTATAGACGTTTAAACCTAGCGAAATTTCTAATTGTTCCACATGTAAACAAAGCGCTAAACACAAGTTTGACTTTGACGCCCTGGTACAAAACCAGGGTTGAAACTATACAACTTTAATTTACCGCATAAATGATCTTAGGGTATCTACTTACAAAATACAAAATCAAAACACGAAAAGCTTTCCATGAAAATTTTGGGTTTTTTCCAAAAAATCGGGCATTTTGCCCAATGTGCAATCGTTGCAAAATTCGAATATTAACTATAAAAAATCAGTGTTACAAAAAAAGAGATAATTTTTGAGTAAAAAATGGTGTAAAAATTTTTTTTTTTACCCCCGTAGTCTATCCTGTGCAGTATTTTATGCTTTTTGAAACAAGGGCTGGATGAAGAAAATCGGTCAACAACTTTTTTTGTAATCATGTACGGCAAGTTGAAAAACATGGTTTTGGAAAACTCCATAACTCATTCATTTTTTTTTCATAATATGAAACATGTTACGATACCAATTTTGATGTGCGACGTTTCATTTCTTCACAAAAAAAATTAAAAAAAAAATTTTTTTTCGGCTACGAGGGTAACCCGTAAGCACTGAGGAAAAGGCAGGCAGCAAGGTTAATATAATGTTCAGAAACTTGACAAAATACATATGTACATGAGGAGCAGAATAGGGTAAACACATTCATAAACAACTATAAGAATAGCATAAGCAAGACATATTTAGAAGAAGACAAGAGAATTTATAGATTGGAATAAAATAATAAAATAATAATAGTTTACGAGATGTTAGTGCACTGCGACCACTAGGGTCTATTGTGCCCTCGTCCTAGTGTATCAGCTCAACGAACAGTTCAATCGATCGCAAGAATGCGATGATGTCGCCTGGTCGAAGAGCTCTCATTTCCTGTGTGGTGAGTGTAAGGCCCCCAAAGTGGGCCAACCTCAGCCGACTGATAGCCGGGCACTCCTCAAGTAGGTGTTCCGGAGTCTCGTCTCCTTCCAGACCAAGTCTGCAAAGAATGTCCTCCCCTATCTTAAGATCTAGTCCACAGAAGGGCTCCGGACCATAGAAGGGCGTACTCACCCCCATTCTAGCCATTATATCGACCACTTCATTGCCGGGGATCCCCGCATGTCCTGGTACCCAGTATAAGGTTACTTTATTGTTCGCACCCAACTCATTGAGTGTTCCTATACATTGCCATACTAGTCTGGAAACAATCTTATGTGCACTAAGTGCTCTGATTGCTGCCTGACTATCTGAGAAAATGGCTATGTCTCTCCGATTGTAACCCCGCTCAATATTGAACGAGGCACATCTCTCTATCACGTGTACCTCCGCTTGAAAGATACTGGCGAATTTCCCTAGAGGTTCGTGATATTTGAGTCGGGGTCCGCAGACACCCGCACCCGCACCATCCTCTGTTAGTGAGCCGTCAGTGTACCACCTAATAGCATGTGGTTTCACATCATAGGTGGTAGACATGCTGGTCCACTCCGACTTGTTGCTAAGCTCTGTTTTAAAGAGCTTATCAAAGCTAAACTTGGCCAATTGAACATCCTGCGGATATTCTAATAACAGGTCAGTTGCAGTCGCGGCCGAGTCAGCTGGTCTTGCCCCTGTTATCCTCATGGTAGATCTGCGCGCACTGTGCTTGATATGCAAGTGCAGTGGTGGAAGCCCGAGCAGCATATCCAGAGCAGTGGACGGGCAAGTGCGCATAGCGCCCGAGATGCACGTGCAGGCAAGTCTCTGGAGTTTGCCCAGTTGCCTTTTTGTGACATCAAGGTCAGCGCGATTCGCCCAAACCGCAGCCCCGTAGCTGACGATGGGCCTCACCATAGCAACATACATCCACAGTAGGATCTTTGGAGATACTCCCCAATTTTTCCCTGCAAGAGACCTACAGCTCATTAGGGCCATAGTGGCCTTGCGAACGGCATGTTCCACATGTTGTCTCCACATTAGTCGCTTGTCTAGGATGACTCCCAGGTATATGACTTCAGTGCAGATCGGTATCACTGTGCCCCTAATGGCTATGGGCCGAATGGATTTCAGCTTGTAGCGATTGGTGAAGGCGACCACTGTGGTTTTCGCTGGATTGATATTCAGCCCCACGTCTCTGCACCAGTCTAAGCTAAGTCTTAGGCCCAGTGTGATCCTGTCGCACAATGTGCTCTCAAAATTACCTTTACAGATTAGAGTGATATCAGCGGCATAGCCTTGACATTCAAACCCTGTAAGTTTTACTAGCAGCTCGTCCACCACGAGGCTTCAGAGTAGTGGTGATAGGACACCCCCCTGCGGACAGCCTCTGGTGGTTTGAGCTCTAACAGTTACACTGTTGACAGTGACTTCTGCTATTCTGCTATCTAGGAGTTTGCCCAGCCAGGTCGTGAGACCTGTCTCAACTCCCCTTCTACAGAGTGCTCTTACCACAACATCATGAGCTGTGTTATCAAAAGCACCCTCTATGTCCATTAAGGTAGAAAGAGCTACCCTTTTGGCCTTTACAGAGCGCTGTAGACTGTCAACCAGGCTCAAGAGAGCCGATTCAGTAGAATCTCTTAGGCATGCTGATGCGCATGCAGAGGCCTTCGCATCAAGTGCGACTTTCTAATGTGATTGTCCACAATCTTCTCAAGGGTTTTCAGCAGGAAGGAGGTTAGACTGATCGGCCTGAAGGATTTGGGATGAAAGGGGATAAAAATCACCCTAGCCGTTCTCCATGCCCTAGGAATGAAAACCATAGCTAGGCGCGTCCGGAAAATACTTATAAGGAACAGCATTAGGTGTTCGACACCCTTCTGAAGATGGATGGGTATGATTCCATCCACCCCCGGAGCCTTGTAGGGACTGAGTGTACTCAACGCCCACCTAATCTTTTATTCAGTTACGATCGCTGCAGCCGGGCTCCAGTTGGGTCTCCCGTTGGGGATCCTTTCGTAGCTGTTGTCTACATCGGAGATGGTTCTGCACAGAGGGAAGTGTGTTTGCAGGTGTTCTCCTCCTCGTCCTCGGTGAATGATCCATCCGCCCTCTTCAGACAAAGTTCAGAAAGTACTTTGCCTTTCGAGATTGCCTCAAACACTCTAGCCGCAGGTGCGGCTTGCTCTATGGTGGAACAAAATTTCCGAAAGTGAGCACGCTTACTGTACCGGATTTCTTTGTTATATTCTGTCAGCTTTTTGGTGTAAAGTTCCCAATTGGCGCTGTTCTTTTTAAACAGCTTCCTGACTTATGTACGAAGTAGTCCTAGTTTCCTATTCCACCACTACTGGATTCTATGGCTTTTTCGGGACAGCTTGCATTATATGCATCCAAGATTGTGTCTCCTATTACTCTTGAGAGTTGCTCAAGATCCTCTGGAGACGATACTCTCCTACTATGATTCAGTCTGCTCAGATTTAATCCCAAACAGGACTGATAGGCTGGCCAGTCGGTCCGTCGTGGATTCCTGATAACCCTGCTGAATCTAAGGTGATCCGACTTTGAGGATTCTGAAGGGATCTTCCAGTTGCGAATCAACCGGGAGCCCCCCTCATTCCCGAAAGTACTTCAGCCCTGGTTTTAGTAATGAATGTGGGTTCGGCCCCCACATTGAAAACAGTAAGATCCCTAGATAAAAGATAATCTAGTAAACACTCACCTCTACTGTTGTTGTCCGTGCTGCCCGATGCAACATTGTGCGCATTGGCATCACACCCTAGCAGTAGGGGTAGCCTTTTGCTGCTGCAATGTTGCACCAGATCCTGAACCTCTGGTGGGCGGACATCCGACACGTCTCCTGGAAACTATGCCAACGCCACCACAATACTCCCGTGCTCGCTAGTGATCATCACCGCTACTAGATCTCTGTTGAGAAATTGAGAGAGACAAAGAAAGTTAATGTCCTTTCGCACCAAGTTACAAGCTCTCGGTGATACTTACTTTACTTAGGCCGCAGATCCTGCCTCTGACGACCCAAGGCTCCTGGATGAGCACCAGCCCCAGGTCCGACCTGGAGACCAACCTGCCGATGACAGCCGAAGCTGCCTTCGCGTGATGCAGGTTGATCTGTGCCACGCTGGTGACCACCATCCTTAGAGCTCTTCTTCACCCTCCGAGAGCGTCAGATAGGCCTCTGACTGCAACTCGGTGGGTGTCCGCTCATCATAGGATGGCTCCCCATTGCTGGTTTGCTCCTCCTCGCCGTCCATGTGCAGGCGCGTCAGGTCCAGCCCTTGTAGCGAAACCGAGTCCAACTCGGCCTCCACTACTGCTCCATGTCCATGGCCTCAGCTGCTTCGCCCGAGGGGCAGGAGGGTGCCTCCTTGGCTGTCACCGTTGACGTGCCAGGCACATCATCGGTATTCGCCTTCGTGGGCACCTCCGCCCCCACAGGTTCCTGCTTCTTGTGCAGGCGGCATTTAAGCTGGCCGAACCTGTAGCTCACCAGCATTTCGCGCTTCTTAAGGAGTGTCAACGCCTCCTCATCCAGGCCGAGCATCAGCACCTTGCCGCCATTGGACTCCAGGTGCCGGATGATCCGCCAGGTCTCGGTGAGAAGGCCCCTGTTCTGCTCATTGAGCAGTCCGAGGGACTTCTCCATCGTCTCCCCAGCCGTACGGGGCAGGTAGACTGCGACGATTATCGTCGCGGGCAAGGCATCCTGCAGGCAGGTGCGGAGCTGCACACACACCTTGGTGCTGATGCTGGGGACCGTCAGCTCCAGCCACTTCTTGGCATCGCAGTCCATGCAGTCCACTAATAGGAGACCATCACGGAACTGGATGCCGTTAAAATTGAGAGCTGCGGTCCAGCACTTCTTCATCTCTTCGACGGGGGCCTGCTCCACCGCCGACAGCTCATCCTTCGTCAGGAGCCTCCTCGTGTAGTCCTCCGCCAGTATAGCAAGGTACGTGCCCTTGGCTACACTTGCGTACGAGGCCACCTTCGGACGCTTCCCGACTAGCGAGGTCCTCGATCCCTCCAGCGCTGCGACGTTCCTTCTCTTAGTCCGTTTGGACTCGGTCTTGGGGAGGTCAAGCGGCGACATGTGTTGCAGTAGCCTCTTCCTCCCCGCAACGGCCTGGCCGCCAACTCTCTCCACTGGAGACACGTTCGTCCCCGCAACGGCCTGGCCGTTCGGTGCATGGTGCTCCAGTGCTCTTTTCCGGGCCTCGCCACGCTCGAGGTACCGGAGGTACCACTTTCGGCCGGCTCCGCTGAGTCCTTGCCTCAGGGGATCACCGGCTCCTCCAGGCTGACCTGCCGCTGGGACAGGCTGCTTCGCCAGTTGCTGCCTCGACCTTACGGAAGAGGGTGTTGCAGCGTCTCTCCTGCTGGCTTCGCTGCGGCCAGGATTACTCACCGAGGCGGCCAGGTATCGGTGAGGCTCCGTCCGAATACAGTCGGTTACCCCTGACTGCAAACCAGCCAATGGGCACGGATCGCATGACACCCTGGCTTAGGGGACTGAAGTGGCACCCTTGCCTCAGGACGTCACCACTGTCCTTGTGAGATGTTGAGGAGAGGATGTGGGTAGGAACACGTGTAGGAAGTTGGAGTGTGTAAGACGATGTGTTGAAGACGGTCAGACAAGCGCCTTGTCGGTACTACAACGGTGTGGTACCCGCTGTTGTCCGGGACTGCTTTTTCACGACAAGTCGCTATTCGCATCTAACCTCCACAGGAGGCCTTGTGCTATCCGGAACCTGTTACCCGTCCGGTGGCTTCAGCTTGCCCACCTCAGAACCATCTCACTAGTTCTTCGGTACAGCCAGATATAGATTGGAATACATCGATAGAATTTCACTTACAATAGACATGTTGGGATTGAATTTGACTGATGTTGCTAAGAGCCTATTGTTTGCTAAAATAGGGGTAATCTCCAGATTTTTATTCGACAGACAGGAGACGGACAAAAGTGTTCACGAATTGGAAAATCAGGGTAAACAGTTAATATCGGATGAACATATGTACGAGTTTTTAGAGTTAAAAGTAGAGGTTGGAAAACATCGATATTTTCAAACATCGATGTTTTCAAATTCGATGTTGATCAACATCGATGTTTCCGATGTTTTAGTTCAAAAACATCGATACATCGATACATCGAATTTTTTTTAGTTTCAAACAAAAACGACATTTTTTTATTCATTTTATTTAGAGATCCAAATTTTTATTGACAAATAATAGTTTGTCGACAATCGCAGGCCGTAGTGCGCAGCGGCGGTCGGATATAATTTGCCCTGCTTTGCTGAACATGCGTTCAGCTTCGCAGGACGTGGCAGGTACACACATATGTTTTTTTACCAGAGCTTTCAAAACATTTTCGTCAGAATTCTGAAAATTAACAAATAATTTTTGAAATTACAGTTATAATCTTAAAGTCGGATATTACCTTCCAATAAAGTAAGGGGTCCACTTCTTCGTCTGCATTTGGTTTTACCAAGTATTGCCTCAGCAGTGTTATGGCGTCTGACCTATTTGCTTGTTTGCGATTTTGTTTTGTAAAAATTCGAAACGTGGTCGTTTTGGCGGTTTGGGTGGTGTTGGGAGATTTTGCGTCACTTTCAAGACCAAATTATCTGAAATGTCATCTTCCAAAGCTTTTTCCGCTTCGTCGGCATTTAATGCATGCAAGAATCCTTCTTTCTTGAATCGGGGATCCAGTAAAGTGGCGATTTGTGGAATGGTCTTCTTCTCATACCCTCCGAATCTTTCAGGCAACCTTTTTTTTAATAACGTTTAAAGCTTCTGTGACGATTTTCGAGCTCGTTTTGATTTCCAGATTTTTTACCTTTTCATGTATTTCGCAAATCATGGGAATTATAGATGATATAGTGACAGTTTTGCCTGCGGAAATATGTTGCGTTGCATCACTGAATGGCTTTAACATTTCAATGAGCTCCGAAATGGTTGTTATTTCTTCCGGCGACAGAGGTTGTGGAGCTTTGTACGAATCCAGTAGCACCATGCCAATAAAGCGGTTCAGCATTGTAATGCGATCCAGCATTAAAAAGGCACTATTCCACCTGGTACTGACTTCCTGGATTAAGCCCAATGGTTGGTGTACTTTTTGTGCCTCTTTAAGTTTAGCATTTGCAATTGTGCTGTGCTTAAAAAAATTTAAAATCCGTTTACATTTTGCCAATATTTTAATTATACCCGGCAACTTCAATACTTCTTGGACCATCAAGTTCAATGTGTGTGCAAAGCAAGGTAGGTTTTTTATTTGGAGCAATTCGCACGACTTCTTGATTGTCGAATCATTATCTGTTACGATGCACACTACTTTATTTTGAATGTCCCACTCCGTTAAAATTGCTTGTATTGTGTCCGATAAATTCATAGCATTGTGGTTTGTGGAATTCAAAAGTTATTTTGTTGCCAGCACCATTGAAATTAATTCAAAATCATCATTTATAAAATGGCATGTTACCGTGATATAGCCATCCAGTGCCTTGGATGTCCAACAATCTGTTGTAAGGGAAACATAGGCTACGTTGGTTAGGATCTGTTTTAAGCGCCCCCTGTGCTATCGTAAATTTGATCAAGCATTACGTTACGAACATATTTTTTGCTTGGGATCTGGTACTGCGGATCTAATAAATTTATTAAGGCCTTAAATCCCTTATCTTCCAATATAGAGAACGGTTGAACATCAACTGCTATCATTCTCACTATTGCTTGATCAATTGCTTCCTTGCGCTCCGAATCAGTTTCATATTTTATCACTGTGTTTTCCAGACTTGTTGACGGCAATGCAGGCTCAGGATTTTTTATATTATTGTATTGCTTGTGCATATTCCTCAAGTGATGTATAAGATTAGTTGTATTCCCTTTAGTTTTTAATATAGCCGAGCAATGGTTTC
This sequence comes from Drosophila aff. chauvacae BK-2020, assembly GCA_018903765.1. Taxonomy (NCBI): domain Eukaryota; kingdom Metazoa; phylum Arthropoda; class Insecta; order Diptera; family Drosophilidae; genus Drosophila; species Drosophila aff. chauvacae BK-2020. The sequence goes on from JAEIGO010000967.1 coordinate 189,404, forward strand.
ATTTTGCTTCTTGGCCGCCAGAACACTTTTCAAAATGATCCCAAACAAATGATTGTTTTATTCGCTTACCCACGTTTGGGTTTGATGACGCCTTATTTTTCTTGTTTGTCACATCTATAAAAAAATAAATATTTAGTTATTATATGTAAAATATAAATGTAATGTAAGCAACAACTTACCTCTCAAGACTTTGTCCATCTTAGCTTCAAATCAACACCACAACCAACCCAACGAATCTAGACTATTCCATTAATTGAAAAAGAATTTTATTTTAAAATAAATACATATGCACTCAGATTGTAGTACTTACCCTTTTTCTGCTTTTTCTGATTGTGAAAATTTGACACTAGGTAAAATGTATTGTCGATGTATCGATGTTGAAGAAAAAACATCGATGTTAACATCGATGTTGAAATTTATGTATCGATGTTGAGATTTTTTTGTCAAACATCGATACATCGACGATACATCGATGTTAAAAGCTATCATGAACAACACAGACAAAATATTCTCTATCAGGTTGTCTATATTTAAAAAGGAAACCTTTTCTTTGCGTAGACTTATTCCACTTCCCATGAATAACACAGAATTTGTAATAACGCCAAATTATGTGTCGATTCATGAAAATGAAATATATTATTATAAGGAGAAATGTCAGTTTACAAGAAATATATATGTATCGGGAGTGACGTAGTCTTATTCATTATCGGGTAGGATGAAATATTATCCATCTTTTGCTGTAGGTTTCTATCACCAAGGCCCAGCGAGTTCCGTTCTTGCGCTACCACAATTGGAATGAATTTCCACTCTGCAACTCCAATCCATACGTGCCTTCCCTTGTCAATCTCACTTAAGATTCACCAATCTAGTGTTCTCTTTCTAACACACGGTCTCTTGGTAACGTAGACTGACCTCACTCAGCAGAAGGGACGGCGGCAGAGACGGTAGCAGTCTCTGCTGCTATGCCTTGCGCCAAAAACAGAAAATGGTTCTTCCCCGGAATCCTCTCCGACATATGTATGTAAGCACGAAAAGATTGTACACCAGGTTAATGAAAAATGTATTAGAAGACTGATAGGTGGAAATAAGGCGGAATGTGAGACAAAGTATGCAGGATTCAACACCACGATATTCGAACCGGAGGCCGATTATATCACAAAATTCAATGGAGAAAACGTAAAGCTGCAGACAAATTGCGGACTGGAAAAAACGCTGAAAGGATAAAATTCAGCCATTGCAAGGCTGAACAGCGTACAGTATGAAGCGGTGGATTGGAATGGCACAACGGAACTGAAGTTGGACATACCTCGGATAGAGACGATTAAGAAGAACAACCAATCAACCCAAAAATTGGGAATACATGAGCTAAAAATGGAGGATCTGGAAACTAAAATACAAGTCAACAAGAAACAGTGGGGAACCACGATCCATAAAACGACTACTTACACTATGCTCGGTGTACTACTTATAATAGTATTCGTCGTGGCCTGCTTGCTGAAGAAGACAACAATTTTCGAACCAGAGGCTTCACACCAACCATCGCTCCACCTGCTACGGTAGCAGCAACCCGCTATGGTCGGTAGTGCAGTCTGAGGGGGGAGCAGTTACCGACTTAGCATTCACACTCGGCGGTCCCCCGCCAATGTGATGTGATCGAATCTGCCGATTTTATACACCTATATGCATAGCAATGGTGTTAAACGTAGTTCTCAAGGTTACTAGGATGGTGAGGGGCTAAGGCTCTGTTAAAGACGCGTGTGTGCCTGTCGCCGCGCCGATCTGACTTCCCTCCTAGGGTAGAGTCCAGCAAGAGTGGCGTGACTAATAAGAGGGGAAGATCGGCCAACACGACCCCAGAAGAGGTGTCGACAAAGAGGGCCATGATCAAAACCGCGGCACCCAGTGCCTTGACGAAGGGTGGTCTTGCGACTGCACTGCCTGCCACGGAGGCTCCAGCAGCCTCCACAGCCTCAGCTGTGGCTGTGGCTGGGCAGGAGACACAGGAGCAGTCACCCCCTGCCGACTACCCCCAAATACTTCTCACGACGGATGAGCTAAATAGCATCCAGTCTGCCATCCTGTCGAGAGTGATGGCTATGAGACACGGCTCTGTGAAGCCGCTGTTCTCTGGCTGCACGTTTCGACCAGGTTGGATGGTAATCACGTGTGGGAACGCAGAGACGGCCGAGTGGCTGAGCACAGAGGTGCCAAAGCTCCGGCTGTGAAAAGACGCCCACATCAAGGTGGCCCCGGAAGCAGAAGCTCCACGTGCCGCTGTCTTCATTGGATACCTTGCTCTACCAAATACGGAGATGAAGACGGCGGAGAGTTTTGTATCTCATCGAGGGCCAAAACAGCGGCCTGCGCGTGGGAGACTGGAGGGTCTTCCACCGCGAAATGAGGCAGAACATGGCCATCTTAACTATCGCGCTGGATCCGGTGTCGGCCAACCGGCTGAAGTCGCTGGGACACTAGATAAACTTCGTGTGGGGCACGGCTACGCTCAAGCCAAAGGCTGGCACGCAGCCGAAGGAGAAGACGGAGGCTCCCGCTCCCGCAGCGGAGAAGCCCACTACGGACGAATCACGCGCGGAACCGGACGCACAACTAGGGGCACCGGGCGCGTAGCCAAAAGTGCGGGGCGCAAACCGCAGGAGGAGGCCCTTCTAGGCACGAACCGCGGGCGGAAGATGGCGGCCCCCTCTCCCCACTCCCCTCAACACCAGGAGAGGTTCGCTACAATGGACATAGCATTTATTCAGGAGCCTTGGATAAATGCCGGATGTGTCCTGGGGCTAAGCACCCCATCTGGTAAGTTGCTCTATGCAAACGATCAACCTCGCCCTAGAGCGGTGTTGTTAGTAAACAAAAATTTAACATTGGTTCCCCTATGAGAGTTCATAGCTGAGGACCTGGTGGCAGTTTGGGTTAGAACACCCACTGCCCATGGCAAACAGGAGGCAGTGCTGGCCTCCCCCTACCTGCCCGGAGACTTGGAGGATGTGCCTACGGCGGCTACCTGTGCCCTGATAGATCACTGCCAGAGGAACCGGCTCAGATAGATAATCGCCTGCGATGCCAATGCGCATCACACGGTCTGGGGAAGCAGTGACATAAACAAAACAATTGAGTGCCTTCTTGGATACATTATTAGTAACAACGAAGGTTTACTAAATCAAGGGAGCGAGCCTACATTTATTAATGCGATTAGAGAGAAAGTCCTTGACTTAACTCTCTGATGAATATATATGTTGTCCGTTGTCTCAAACTGGCACGTTTGCAAGTGAGAACACTATGTCAGATCACCAGCACATTAGATTTTATATAGGATGCGCCTTGCAATGTAGCCTAGTTACTAGAAATCCCAAAAACACCAACATGGATCTTTTCTGCTTTGAACTTGAGCAATCCAGAGACTGCTCCTCCCGGCCGATAATATCCATAGACCAGTTAGAGCGTGAAGCTACTGTGCTTCATACCAACATTGAATCATCATATCACGCCAGCTGCGAACGCTGCAGCAAAAGTCAAACTTCTGGAGTCGTCAAAAGTCGAAATTTTTTTTTGCTTCAGAAAAATAAAAAAAAAAACCCTTTGAATTTTAATGAATGCTACATAATACGTTTTCAATGTTAATCGATATTTTATTGGTTAGTTGGTTTCTTCTTTTTCAAACAGTGGCAAGGTATCAATGGCTGTGCCCAAAAAGATGGGATTCAATTTGACCAACAATATGTTTTCAAGGACATCCTCACCTAAACGATTTCTATAGTCTGTTAGGACCAACCTCAGCGAGGAGAATGCCCTTTCAATCTAAACCTTATATAACATAAGTATAATATAAGAACAATTCAATTATTTATGCAATTTCCAATTACCTGAGTTGGCGGTACGGCATAACAAACATTGCACACTGGTTGCGCCCATAGGCCAACAATCAAAAAAAGTAGTAGCCAAGCCATCTCTAAAAAACAAATCAAGATCAAACCGTTTTTTTCTGCAAAGCTAACGGTACTTTCTAAAAATAGAACTAAAGTTGCAAGCTTGGGTTTTTTTTGCTGCGCGGAGTTGTCCCAATTGCATTCGACAAGGGACAATTCCCAACTTTAAAGCAGCCAAGCTCGGGCTATAATTGTTTAAATTCTAAGATTTAAAATAATTTTGAAAGTTTAAGGTATTTACTTTATTAATTTATTTTTTTTAATATTTTTTCTATTGGTAATAGATTTATGTGACATTTAAATTAATGCAACCTTTATTGTGCATTTTTTGATCGTCTTCTCTATGTTTTGTTAAAGTTTTAGTTATGTTCCCCCCAAAACCCCCCAATGTGTGTATAATCTGAGTTTTCTTTATTGTTTGAAGATAATAAAATCGTTGACTTTTGCTGCCGTAAGTTGCCGTTGTGTGTATTGTCATGAATAAAGAAAAGTTATCTAACTTTTTTTCAATATCAGATTTATGATCGCTATTCCTTTATGTTTGTGCTGCTGCATTGAAAACACAGCCAGAACTTTTTTCTCTAATCCAAGCTTTTTTTTTTTTTTTTTTTATGCTTTGCTTTTATTTATTGAATGGTGAACATCATAGATTCCAATTTGCTTTGCGGCTGCCCTGGAGCCTGCTGAGCATTTTCTGAGTGAGGCTGGGGTGGATTTTCCATGCCTGTTCTTAGTGCTTCGGCGTAGGAGATTCCGTTGGTTGTATTTAGCTGCCCAAATGATGATCTGGCTGCCTTGGCGAAAAATACGTCTGGCGTACTTTTAGAGTTGTAATACTTATTTTGCGTATGTTGTTGGTTCGTAGCTGTCGCTCGTCGCATGCGACTCTTCAGCTCCTTGTAGACCGCACAGCCTCTGTAGTTTGCCGTATGGTTTCCTCCACAGTTGCCACATTTTTTCATTTGGGGGTCTTCTTTGTTTGCGGGGCAGTTTACGGAGTTGTGGAAGTCTCCGCAGACTACGCAGACCATCCGAAGTGTGGAGTATGTCTTGGTGTGTCCATACTCTTGGCAGTTTGTGCATTGAACAGGGCCGTTGCGTTTGTGGGGTTCTTCAACGGTGATTCTTCGATGCAGTAAGAGCTGCAGCTTGTAGATCCTGTGCACTTCGTTTTTCTTTAAGGCTTTGCTATCTGGTTCGAGCTCGAACTTGAAAAGTGGTTGTGGTTTTTTGTTTCTGTTAACAATATTGCTAACATTTTTGGCACAGAAACCCCTGATCTTAAGGGCTTCTTGAATTTCAGGGGGGGTGACGTCAGGTTCTATACCTTTTAGTACAACTTGCAGTCCCTTGCTGCTTTTTAGTTGATAGGTGTAAAAGTTCTTTTTTGTGTCTTCCAGGTACTTAGACACAGCTCGGAAGTGTTCTTCGGACTTCGTTTGAACCTTTGTTTCGTGTATGTTCCCTTTAATGGAAATTCTCGTCCCCGACCAGCGCAACAATTTTGTTGACCAGGGCGCTTGAACTTTTTTCCCTTATGTAAATAGGTGGGGGCTTAGGTTTCCTTTGGGTCTCCTACCCCAACTCTGGTTGGTTGTTGTCCGCCTCTGATAAGATGGAGAAACGGTTTTCATTGGAGCTCCTCGTTTGGTCGGTGCTTTTGTTGGTTCGGTTGATCTTTGGTTTGTTACCAACCGTGTTGAGTGGACTAAGCTTGCGCTTAATCTGGATGTAGCTGTCCATACCGGTCTGTATAGCCGGGACCGCTTGTTGCTTATCGAAGCTAACTGTTTTTGTTGCCATTTTATTTTGTTGTGCACACGTTGGGACCGAACTCGCAATATTGGTAGTTGGTTTAATTATTGGTGGTGATTTTGCTGCGACTGCAGAAATTGTAGCACTGCTTGTTGTTGGAGCTTCATTCAGCGAAGCCGGCGGTGGTGGGGTTTGGCATTTGTAACTCCAAGATGCGGGAGTTGGGGTAAGCAGAGAGGGTGAGCAAGAGCTGGCTCTCTTGCTGTCGACGGTCAGTAGAGTCGAGTTGCTCCTTTGTCGACTTCTGATTTTGATCTATATCGCGAGTTGAGAAATAAGAGTAGCAAGCATTTCTTGGGTTGACGGAGCTTCTACGCTCATTCTTTTGATCGCTGCTCATTTTTCGAGCTTGTTATGCGTGGCACTTATTTGTTTAAATTAAATAAGCACTTGTATTAATCATAACACTAGTTATGATTATATTTTTCTTTGTTTTCTAATTGTTAGCGTCTTTTCGCACTGTTTGGACTGCTCCAGTATAATATTCTTTAAGTTTTCACTATTTCATCCACTATTTTAAATTGTTTTCCAGGAGCTCGCGCGAGACCACGTCCGCTCTATGCGGGAGTAGAACGTTAATCCAATCCAAGCTTGGCATCCGAAATTACAGGCGTTGATGAAAATGTAATAATCCGCTGCGCAACGATATTGCAAGCCTTAGCATCAGGCTACACCATAGATGTTAAATGATTTGAAGCCTATGTATTTGATACTGCAGAACGATTAATCAAAATATATCCATGGTTTTACCTCCCAGTTACACTTCATAAAATTTTAATTCAAGAACCGAAGGTTAGAGCACGCGTTGGTGTCGATTGGGGAGCTCTCAGAGGAAGCTGCAGAGTCAAGCAACAAGGAAATTAAAAAAAAACAGACTACAGGATACCCGAAAGATATCTCTCACAATTACGAACACTGATTTAATTAAAATACTTCTTTTGAGATCAGACATAACAGGTCAAAGAAAAATAAAAAAAGAATGACAAATCAAAATTATTATCGTCGACCTGTGATTTGTTAGAAAATGATTAAATTATAGGAACAAGCTGTTGAAGCACTAAAACTTCACAAGGTATATTGTTAGCCCCAATTCATATATGTTTAATGCTTTAATTCTGAGTTATTTTGTTTTGCTGTGTTTTTTATTTTTAAATTAAATCATTTTAAATCAGGTTTGTGGGGAAGACAACCAATATGCCACCCTTTATTTATTTAATTAATAAAAACGCACGATAGGTTCTATTAATAATATATATATGCTGTTTATTTGTGTCTCGTTCCATGTGTGTTAAAAAGTGAGTCTCAGCTTCCAAATATATATGAAAGAGCAGCAGTTGACAATATGTAGTTTAACAAACAACAAAGCGCGACAGATTTGACGAAAGAAGAGAAGCGAAAAAAGATAAGAGAGCTGCAGGTGCAGCGGAACACCCATGCGCGCATGCCTAGGTGCTGGCGGTCTGCTCCGAACATACTCCCCCCGTTGGAAGAGGCACGGTTCCAACAATTTCCGAATCGGCAGAACGGCTAATTTTGCGACGGCTCTCTTGCTTATACCCGTAGCTGTACGGACCATGGCTACTCTGATGACGCCGTCACCGCCGGGTTCAAGTTTGTCGGAATTTTAGCGATTCTGTTTGATACGAATACATTAAACTCCCTCGGCGGTTGCCGAATCCACGCCAACACAGTAGACGAGTCTGACCAGCAATGAAAGGCGCACTCAAAGTCTATGTATTCCTTGACGTTTACGATTAGCTCCAACAATAAAAGCGCTGCGGAAAGTTCCAACCTTGGAATTGTTAAGGCCTTTAGTGGAGCTACTCTTGATTTGGCACAGAGTAGATGGACTTTCGCTTCTCCATTAATTTCCGATCGCAAGTATAAGCACGCTCCATAAGCTGCTATGCTAGCATCGCAAAATCCATGCAGCTGAACGAAAGCCCTAGGTTGCATTACGAATCGTGGAAATTTTAAGTTCTGTACGACCGATAATTGTGAGGTCAACTCCCCCCATGACGAAAGAATTGGCTCTGGCAATGCGTCATTTCAATCCACGTTAGCACTCCATAGAGATTGCAGAAATATCTTGGATGTTGTGACAATTGGGGTTATTAAACCAAGTGGATCATAAAATTTGGCTATTGTTGACAATGCAATCCGCTTGGTGGGTCGATGATTGGTCGATATTTGCGAAAAATTAAATAGAAGTTGGCGATATCCGATCCATCGTGAAATTTGATTAACTGCTCCTTGTCGCAGTCAGACTCTCATTCCAGGGCTGCTGGCTCATTGGAACACCACTTACGGATCGGAAAGTGGCCTCTCGACAGTAGTTCCTTCACCTGATGACGAATTTCTATCACCTCCTCAACTGAGTCCCCTCCAGAGATTAATCATCCACATAGAAATCTCTACAAACAATTTTCGCTCCAACTGGAAATGATTCCTCCTCATCATAAGAGAGCTGATGCATGGCTCTTATAGCCAAGAAGGTAGCTGGCATGGTTCCATAAGTCACAGTGTTTGATTTGAAAACACTCAACTCTTCCGTGGAGTTCTATTTCTATTTTTTCTATTTTCTGAAAATCTGAAGCGAAGCAGGATGTTAAAGATTTTTTGCTGAATTGTTATCCCTGCAAGAAGTAAGTCGTTCAGAGAGCTACCAGAAGTCGTTTTCACAGATCCATCAAACACGACACGAAGCTTTGTGCTCGTGCTCTCCTGTTTATGTACGCAGTGGTGGGGCAAAAAGTATTGTGGTACAGATGGCTCCTTTGTTACAAGAGACATGTGACCTAGATCGATATACTCCCGTAAAAGTGCTGAATACTGAGCTTTCAGGGATGGGTTTCTATCCATTTTAGCTTTTCAAACTCCTGAAACGACGACGAGCCAAACAATAGGAATCACCTAGAGATTCGAATCCTGAAGTAGACAATAGGCGAACAGAGTATTGACAATTCCCAAGTCTGGTGCAATTTTCATTGAAAAGTTTTTCACATCGCAAGTCTTCCGGCAACAAAGATGGCTTTGACGAGGTTACGTCTTCAATTTCCCAAAATGGCTTTACTATTGCGGTAAGTGAGTCATCATCAGAATGATCAGCCGGGTCCTTGATGATGGCTGCTAAAACCGATTTGTGATTTTGCATACTCGACATCCCTCCAGAAACAATCCAACCAAGTTTGGTGTTCTGCAGAGTTCTGTCCAAATGAATTTGTCCCATGGAAATTATCTCGAAAAACAGACCAGCGCCAATTAAAAGGTCAATTCGTTGAGATTGATGGAAATAGGGATCCGCGAGCGAAATGTTTGCTGGTATCCTCCATGATGCTGCATTTATATTGAAATGGGGCTGATAATCAGTGATACTATGAGTCACGACAGCTGCGAATGAATCACGATAGCTTGCATCCTGCGACTGCGCAAGAATATCGACTGCCTTATCAGATTCTCCGATTCCAGAAATCGAGGTTTGTGATCTTCTATGCGTCAAATTCAGTTGATTGGCTAAGCGAGACGTTATGAAATTTAATTGCGAGGCTGTATCTAGAATTGCCCTACAAGGCATAAATGCTCCTACTCTATTCTTCACGTAAATAATATCAGTTGGAAGCAAAACGTAATCGATCAGCATATTTGAGGGTTTAGGTGGAGGGTCTGATGATGGATGATTAGGTTGCGGGGAGGAATGAAAGCATGATACTAATGCTGATGATGTTGATGGCGATGGTTGAATTGATGAAGCTGCAAGTGAGTTGGATGGTGCGGATGGGTCTTGGTTCATGTGCAGTAAAGTATGATGCTTCATGTGACAATGTCTGCAGAGCGACGACTTACATTGCTGCAAACTATGCCCCTTGCGTAAGCAGTTCAGGCAAAGATGCAACTTCTTGGCTTCCCTATAGCGAAGGCTAGGACTGAGGTTTAAAAATCGCGAGCATTTTGTCAGATAATGGTCCCTCGCGTCTCAAAACAAACAGATTGGTTGATTTGGGTTAGGAGCAGAAACAATCAGGGAATTTTGGTTATGCTGTAACGACCCTCTTTCGGGCTGCGTGGCTTCGCTCGCCGGGGTCGTGAGTTACACAAAATTTGTGCGTGCCGTTTCCTTGAATCCCACAAATACCCAGTAAGAAGAGAGGTGAAAGTTCGGTTTTGTATTTATTTATTTAGTACGATCGGTCTTTTCCTGGAATAGTAGCGACTTCGCGGCTGGCGCGGTCGACTTGTGGATACCCTGTAGTGTAGGGTCGTGCGACTTCGCGACTGGCGCGGTCGGCTTGTGGATACCCTGTAATGCAGGGTCGTGCGACTTCGCGACTTGCGCGGTCGGCTTGTGGATACCCTGTAATGCAGGGTCGTGCGACGTCGCGACTGGCGCGGTCGGCTTGTAGATACCCTGTAATGTAGGGTGTGCGACTTCGCGACTGGCGCGGTCGGCTTGTGGATACCCTACACCATAGATGTTAAATGATTTGAAGCCTATGTATTTGATACTGCAGAACGATTAATCAAAATATATCCATGGTTTTACCTCCCAGTTACACTTCATAAAATTTTAATTCAAGAACCGAAGGTTAGAGCACGCGTTGGTGTCGATTGGGGAGCTCTCAGAGGAAGCTGCAGAGTCAAGCAACAAGGAAATTAAAAAAAACAGACTACAGGATACCCGAAAGATATCTCTCACAATTACGAACACTGATTTAATTAAAATACTTCTTTTGAGATCAGACATAACAGGTCAAAGAAAAATAAAAAAAGAATGACAAATCAAAATTATTATCGTCGACCTGTGATTTGTTAGAAAATGATTAAATTATAGGAACAAGCTGTTGAAGCACTAAAACTTCACAAGGTATATTGTTAGCCCCAATTCATATATGTTTAATGCTTTAATTCTGAGTTATTTTGTTTTGCTGTGTTTTTTATTTTTAAATTAAATCATTTTAAATCAGGTTTGTGGGGAAGACAACCAATATGCCACCCTTTATTTATTTAATTAATAAAAACGCACGATAGGTTCTATTAATAATATATATATGCTGTTTATTTGTGTCTCGTTCCATGTGTGTTAAAAAGTGAGTCTCAGCTTCCAAATATATATGAAAGAGCAGCAGTTGACAATATGTAGTTTAACAAACAACAAAGCGCGACAGATTTGACGAAAGAAGAGAAGCGAAAAAAGATAAGAGAGCTGCAGGTGCAGCGGAACACCCATGCGCGCATGCCTAGGTGCTGGCGGTCTGCTCCGAACATACTCCCCCCGTTGGAAGAGGCACGGTTCCAACAATTTCCGAATCGGCAGAACGGCTAATTTTGCGACGGCTCTCTTGCTTATACCCGTAGCTGTACGGACCATGGCTACTCTGATGACGCCGTCACCGCCGGGTTCAAGTTTGTCGGAATTTTAGCGATTCTGTTTGATACGAATACATTAAACTCCCTCGGCGGTTGCCGAATCCACGCCAACACAGTAGACGAGTCTGACCAGCAATGAAAGGCGCACTCAAAGTCTATGTATTCCTTGACGTTTACGATTAGCTCCAACAATAAAAGCGCTGCGGAAAGTTCCAACCTTGGAATTGTTAAGGCCTTTAGTGGAGCTACTCTTGATTTGGCACAGAGTAGATGGACTTTCGCTTCTCCATTAATTTCCGATCGCAAGTATAAGCACGCTCCATAAGCTGCTATGCTAGCATCGCAAAATCCATGCAGCTGAACGAAAGCCCTAGGTTGCATTACGAATCGTGGAAATTTTAAGTTCTGTACGACCGATAATTGTGAGGTCAACTCCCCCCATGACGAAAGAATTGGCTCTGGCAATGCGTCATTTCAATCCACGTTAGCACTCCATAGAGATTGCAGAAATATCTTGGATGTTGTGACAATTGGGGTTATTAAACCAAGTGGATCATAAAATTTGGCTATTGTTGACAATGCAATCCGCTTGGTGGGTCGATGATTGGTCGATATTTGCGAAAAATTAAATAGAAGTTGGCGATATCCGATCCATCGTGAAATTTGATTAACTGCTCCTTGTCGCAGTCTGACTCTCATTCCAGGGCTGCTGGCTCATTGGAACACCATTTACGGATCGGAAAGTGGCCTCTCGACAGTAGTTCCTTCACCTGATGACGAATTTCTATCACCTCCTCAACTGAGTCCCCTCCAGAGATTAATCATCCACATAGAAATCTCTACGAACAATTTTCGCTCCAACTGGAAATGATTCCTCCTCATCATAAGAGAGCTGATGCATGGCTCTTATAGCCAAGAAGGTAGCTGGCATGGTTCCATAAGTCACAGTGTTTGATTTGAAAACACTCAACTCTTCCGTGGAGTTCTATTTCTATTTTTTCTATTTTCTGAAAATCTGAAGCGAAGCAGGATGTTAAAGATTTTTTGCTGAATTGTTATCCCTGCAAGAAGTAAGTCGTTCAGAGAGCTACCAGAAGTCGTTTTCACAGATCCATCAAACACGACACGAAGCTTTGTGCTCGTGCTCTCCTGTTTATGTACGCAGTGGTGGGGCAAAAAGTATTGTGGTACAGATGGCTCCTTTGTTACAAGAGACATGTGACCTAGATCGATATACTCCCGTAAAAGTGCTGAATACTGAGCTTTCAGGGATGGGTTTCTATCCATTTTAGCTTTTCAAACTCCTGAAACGACGACGAGCCAAACAATAGGAATCACCTAGAGATTCGAATCCTGAAGTAGACAATAGGCGAACAGAGTATTGACAATTCCCAAGTCTGGTGCAATTTTCATTGAAAAGTTTTTCACATCGCAAGTCTTCCGGCAACAAAGATGGCTTTGACGAGGTTACGTCTTCAATTTCCCAAAATGGCTTTACTATTGCGGTAAGTGAGTCATCATCAGAATGATCAGCCGGGTCCTTGATGATGGCTGCTAAAACCGATTTGTGATTTTGCATACTCGACATCCCTCCAGAAACAATCCAACCAAGTTTGGTGTTCTGCAGAGTTCTGTCCAAATGAATTTGTCCCATGGAAATTATCTCGAAAAACAGACCAGCGCCAATTAAAAGGTCAATTCGTTGAGATTGATGGAAATAGGGATCCGCGAGCGAAATGTTTGCTGGTATCCTCCATGATGCTGCATTTATATTGAAATGGGGCTGATAATCAGTGATACTATGAGTCACGACAGCTGCGAATGAATCACGATAGCTTGCATCCTGCGACTGCGCAAGAATATCGACTGCCTTATCAGATTCTCCGATTCCAGAAATCGAGGTTTGTGATCTTCTATGCGTCAAATTCAGTTGATTGGCTAAGCGAGACGTTATGAAATTTAATTGCGAGGCTGTATCTAGAATTGCCCTACAAGGCATAAATGCTCCTACTCTATTCTTCACGTAAATAATATCAGTTGGAAGCAAAACGTAATCGATCAGCATATTTGAGGGTTTAGGTGGAGGGTCTGATGATGGATGATTAGGTTGCGGGGAGGAATGAAAGCATGATACTAATGCTGATGATGTTGATGGCGATGGTTGAATTGATGAAGCTGCAAGTGAGTTGGATGGTGCGGATGGGTCTTGGTTCATGTGCAGTAAAGTATGATGCTTCATGTGACAATGTCTGCAGAGCGACGACTTACATTGCTGCAAACTATGCCCCTTGCGTAAGCAGTTCAGGCAAAGATGCAACTTCTTGGCTTCCCTATAGCGAAGGCTAGGACTGAGGTTTAAAAATCGCGAGCATTTTGTCAGATAATGGTCCCTCGCGTCTCAAAACAAACAGATTGGTTGATTTGGGTTAGGAGCAGAAACAATCAGGGAATTTTGGTTATGCTGTAACGACCCTCTTTCGGGCTGCGTGGCTTCGCTCGCCGGGGTCGTGAGTTACACAAAATTTGTGCGTGCCGTTTCCTTGAATCCCACAAATACCCAGTAAGAAGAGAGGTGAAAGTTCGGTTTTGTATTTATTTATTTAGTACGATCGGTCTTTTCCTGGAATAGTAGCGACTTCGCGGCTGGCGCGGTCGACTTGTGGATACCCTGTAGTGTAGGGTCGTGCGACTTCGCGACTGGCGCGGTCGGCTTGTGGATACCCTGTAATGCAGGGTCGTGCGACTTCGCGACTTGCGCGGTCGGCTTGTGGATACCCTGTAATGCAGGGTCGTGCGACGTCGCGACTGGCGCGGTCGGCTTGTAGATACCCTGTAATGTAGGGTGTGCGACTTCGCGACTGGCGCGGTCGGCTTGTGGATACCCTACACCATAGATGTTAAATGATTTGAAGCCTATGTATTTGATACTGCAGAACGATTAATCAAAATATATCCATGGTTTTACCTCCCAGTTACACTTCATAAAATTTTAATTCAAGAACCGAAGGTTAGAGCACGCGCTGGTGTCGATTGGGGAGCTCTCAGAGGAAGCTGCAGAGTCAAGCAACAAGGAAATTAAAAAAAACAGACTACAGGATACCCGAAAGATATCTCTCACAATTACGAACACTGATTTAATTAAAATACTTCTTTTGAGATCAGACATAACAGGTCAAAGAAAAATAAAAAAGAATGACAAATCAAAATTATTATCGTCGACCTGTGATTTGTTAGAAAATGATTAAATTATAGGAACAAGCTGTTGAAGCACTAAAACTTCACAAGGTATATTGTTAGCCCCAATTCATATATGTTTAATGCTTTAATTCTGAGTTATTTTGTTTTGCTGTGTTTTTTATTTTTAAATTAAATCATTTTAAATCAGGTTTGTGGGGAAGACAACCAATATGCCACCCTTTATTTATTTAATTAATAAAAACGCACGATAGGTTCTATTAATAATATATATATGCTGTTTATTTGTGTCTCGTTCCATGTGTGTTAAAAAGTGAGTCTCAGCTTCCAAATATATATGAAAGAGCAGCAGTTGACAATATGTAGTTTAACAAACAACAAAGCGCGACAGATTTGACGAAAGAAGAGAAGCGAAAAAAGATAAGAGAGCTGCAGGTGCAGCGGAACACCCATGCGCGCATGCCTAGGTGCTGGCGGTCTGCTCCGAACATACACTCCCCGTTGGAAGAGGCACGGTTCCAACAATTTCCGAATCGGCAGAACGGCTAATTTTGCGACGGCTCTCTTGCTTATACCCGTAGCTGTACGGACCATGGCTACTCTGATGACGCCGTCACCGCCGGGTTCAAGTTTGTCGGAATTTTAGCGATTCTGTTTGATACGAATACATTAAACTCCCTCGGCGGTTGCCGAATCCACGCCAACACAATAGACGAGTCTGACCAGCAATGAAAGGCGCACTCAAAGTCTATGTATTCCTTGACGTTTACGATTAGCTCCAACAATAAAAGCGCTGCGGAAAGTTCCAACCTTGGAATTGTTAAGGCCTTTAGTGGAGCTACTCTTGATTTGGCACAGAGTAGATGGACTTTCGCTTCTCCATTAATTTCCGATCGCAAGTATAAGCACGCTCCATAAGCTGCTATGCTAGCATCGCAAAATCCATGCAGCTGAACGAAAGCCCTAGGTTGCATTACGAATCGTGGAAATTTTAAGTTCTGTACGACCGATAATTGTGAGGTCAACTCCCCCCATGACGAAAGAATTGGCTCTGGCAATGCGTCATTTCAATCCACGTTAGCACTCCATAGAGATTGCAGAAATATCTTGGATGTTGTGACAATTGGGGTTATTAAACCAAGTGGATCATAAAATTTGGCTATTGTTGACAATGCAATCCGCTTGGTGGGTCGATGATTGGTCGATATTTGCGAAAAATTAAATAGAAGTTGGCGATATCCGATCCATCGTGAAATTTGATTAACTGCTCCTTGTCGCAGTCTGACTCTCATTCCAGGGCTGCTGGCTCATTGGAACACCATTTACGGATCGGAAAGTGGCCTCTCGACAGTAGTTCCTTCACCTGATGACGAATTTCTATCACCTCCTCAACTGAGTCCCCTCCAGAGATTAATCATCCACATAGAAATCTCTACGAACAATTTTCGCTCCAACTGGAAATGATTCCTCCTCATCATAAGAGAGCTGATGCATGGCTCTTATAGCCAAGAAGGTAGCTGGCATGGTTCCATAAGTCACAGTGTTT
Organism: Drosophila aff. chauvacae BK-2020; assembly: GCA_018903765.1. NCBI lineage: Eukaryota > Metazoa > Arthropoda > Insecta > Diptera > Drosophilidae > Drosophila > Drosophila aff. chauvacae BK-2020. The sequence continues at coordinate 205,265 of JAEIGO010000967.1, forward strand.
GATTTGAAAACACTCAACTCTTCCGTGGAGTTCTATTTCTATTTTTTCTATTTTCTGAAAATCTGAAGCGAAGCAGGATGTTAAAGATTTTTTGCTGAATTGTTATCCCTGCAAGAAGTAAGTCGTTCAGAGAGCTACCAGAAGTCGTTTTCACAGATCCATCAAACACGACACGAAGCTTTGTGCTCGTGCTCTCCTGTTTATGTACGCAGTGGTGGGGCAAAAAGTATTGTGGTACAGATGGCTCCTTTGTTACAAGAGACATGTGACCTAGATCGATATACTCCCGTAAAAGTGCTGAATACTGAGCTTTCAGGGATGGGTTTCTATCCATTTTAGCTTTTCAAACTCCTGAAACGACGACGAGCCAAACAATAGGAATCACCTAGAGATTCGAATCCTGAAGTAGACAATAGGCGAACAGAGTATTGACAATTCCCAAGTCTGGTGCAATTTTCATTGAAAAGTTTTTCACATCGCAAGTCTTTCGGCAACAAAGATGGCTTTGACGAGGTTACGTCTTCAATTTCCCAAAATGGCTTTACTATTGCGGTAAGTGAGTCATCATCAGAATGATCAGCCGGGTCCTTGATGATGGCTGCTAAAACCGATTTGTGATTTTGCATACTCGACATCCCTCCAGAAACAATCCAACCAAGTTTGGTGTTCTGCAGAGTTCTGTCCAAATGAATTTGTCCCATGGAAATTATCTCGAAAAACAGACCAGCGCCAATTAAAAGGTCAATTCGTTGAGATTGATGGAAATAGGGATCCGCGAGCGAAATGTTTGCTGGTATCCTCCATGATGCTGCATTTATATTGAAATGGGGCTGATAATCAGTGATACTATGAGTCACGACAGCTGCGAATGAATCACGATAGCTTGCATCCTGCGACTGCGCAAGAATATCGACTGCCTTATCAGATTCTCCGATTCCAGAAATCGAGGTTTGTGATCTTCTATGCGTCAAATTCAGTTGATTGGCTAAGCGAGACGTTATGAAATTTAATTGCGAGGCTGTATCTAGAATTGCCCTACAAGGCATAAATGCTCCTACTCTATTCTTCACGTAAATAATATCAGTTGGAAGCAAAACGTAATCGATCAGCATATTTGAGGGTTTAGGTGGAGGGTCTGATGATGGATGATTAGGTTGCGGGGAGGAATGAAAGCATGATACTAATGCTGATGATGTTGATGGCGATGGTTGAATTGATGAAGCTGCAAGTGAGTTGGATGGTGCGGATGGGTCTTGGTTCATGTGCAGTAAAGTATGATGCTTCATGTGACAATGTCTGCAGAGCGACGACTTACATTGCTGCAAACTATGCCCCTTGCGTAAGCAGTTCAGGCAAAGATGCAACTTATTGGCTTCCCTATAGCGAAGGCTAGGACTGAGGTTTAAAAATCGCGAGCATTTTGTCAGATAATGGTCCCTCGCGTCTCAAAACAAACAGATTGGTTGATTTGGGTTAGGAGCAGAAACAATCAGGGAATTTTGGTTATGCTGTAACGACCCTCTTTCGGGCTGCGTGGCTTCGCTCGCCGGGGTCGTGAGTTACACAAAATTTGTGCGTGCCGTTTCCTTGAATCCCACAAATACCCAGTAAGAAGAGAGGTGAAAGTTCGGTTTTGTATTTATTTATTTAGTACGATCGGTCTTTTCCTGGAATAGTAGCGACTTCGCGGCTGGCGCGGTCGACTTGTGGATACCCTGTAGTGTAGGGTCGTGCGACTTCGCGACTGGCGCGGTCGGCTTGTGGATACCCTGTAATGCAGGGTCGTGCGACTTCGCGACTTGCGCGGTCGGCTTGTGGATACCCTGTAATGCAGGGTCGTGCGACGTCGCGACTGGCGCGGTCGGCTTGTAGATACCCTGTAATGTAGGGTGTGCGACTTCGCGACTGGCGCGGTCGGCTTGTGGATACCCTGTAATGTAGGGTGTGCGACTTCGCGACTGGCGCGGTCGGCTTGGGGATACCCTGTAATGTAGGGTGTGCGACTTCGCGACTGGCGCGGTCGGCTTGTGGTTACCCTGTAATGTCGGGTGTGTTGGGCGAGGCGCGTTCAAAGCGGGTTGGCCGCGGTTCGGGACGCGACGGTCGAGTCCGGGTGACGGTCGGTCGTACTGACGATCCTATGCCTATGCTCGCACCGTTACTCCTATCCTCCTGATCAAGGTCTGCTAGCAAGAGCTAAACCTTGGCCCATGTTCGTCCTGTTACGCTCGGGTTCGGTTCCGGAACCTTACTCCGCTACCCTGTTCCCGTCAAGATCTGCTAGCAAGAGCTAAACCTTGGCCCCTTCCTGATCTATGGCATGGGTTCGGTTGCAAGAACCTTACCCCGCTACCCTGGTCCACCTCAAGATCCGCTGGCAGGAGCTGAATCTTGGCCCCACGTCTAAGCCAATGTGCATGAGTTCGGCTACAAGAACCTCGCTCCGCTCCCTGTCCACATCAAGATCCGCTAGCAGGAGCTGAACCTTGGCCCGTATCTACTTCGGCAACTAAGTGAGCTCGGCTTCAAGAACCTTGCTCCACTACCATTACTACTTGTTCAAACTACTATGAGACTTACCCAGGTGTTGTCAGCTCGGCTGCTCGCCAAAAGTGAACTTGCCCTGAGTTGTGTCTCGCCTTTTATAGGCCGCGATCAGCTGTGTTTCCCCGATCGATATTCGATTCTTATCGATAGGCACCAGGGTTGCCATATCGTTGGGCACGGCCGATAACTATCAGCTGTTCAGGGCTGGTGGCCCTATCGGTGCTGGGGTTGCCAGATGTTGCCCTTGTTGTGGTTGGCGTTGCCAGATGGCGGACTATCGCCCTTTTATTTATTCTTCATACTCTCCAATCATAATAATTCAATAATACTCTCAATGATAATAATTCCGAATACTAATGGTAACTAATAATAACAATTCATAATAATCTCGGTAACTAATAACAATTCATGATAATAACAACTAATACTAATTAATAATAATAACAATTAATAATAATTAATATTAATAATAAGGAATGCGGCGCGGGGCGTCGCAATGCTTGGGAAAGTTTCTTCGCACCTGCTGGCCTGGTGTGTGCGTTACCAAGGCTTGATCCAAGTTTTCCATTATCCTACACCTCTTCTCCAAAAACGTCTCCATGCTATCCCAGGTGGACAGCTCATGGATTGAAAAATCCTCTTCCCATTTTTCACGCGTCCGCTGGTCCAGCTTTTGCACGACGATTTGAATCAGCAGTCCATCCAAAAGATGTTGCGTTGTTGCCAGGGTTCGAATGGCCCGCAGATGCGAATTCATGAAATCGCTTAGCTCGCGAAGACCCTTTGAACATCCCTTCTCGACACCTTTCAACCCAAAAATTGCGTGTACGTGTGCCTGAAAGTGTAAAACTTTATTATCAAAACGATTTTTGAGCAAATTCATAGCCTTTTGATAATTGGCATTTGAGGGTTCTAGCGAGCGTATGGTCTCTAAAGCCACGCCGCCTAAACTTGACCGCAGATATTGCAACTTCTCAATGTCGCTCAGCTCCTCATCATTTCCGATGACCGTAGTGAATGTAGCGAGAAAATCCGGCCAGTCGGCGTACAAACCATTATTTAGTGCTGAACAACTGAAAGTGCTATATATTTCGCTTAGCTTGAGTTTCGTTCGTTTAGTTAACAATTTGTTCGATAATAAGTACATATCGGTGAGAGATTAAAGATAATGTGAATATGAATACGAAAGTTAAATCAAAAAATGTAATAGCTGCCTTCTTGTCATCTGAATCTTCAACTTGAGACGTCATGGAGGGGGAAAAATGAACTAAAGGACTTACTTCATGTACAACTTTGAGATTAAATACAAGCCGCCGTTCTCAAACATCGTCCGCTCCGGGCGGTAGCTTCTTGCTCAGGGCCTGCGCCTCGTAGAGCTCCTCCAGCAGCTTGCGGAAAACCTCCGGACCAATATTGTTGCTCACTCGCATCAGGACAAACCAATCGCCAAAGCTGCAGTTGTGCAGGGCCAGCTGCAGGTGGGACTTGGGCATGAAGCGAGCCCGGGCCCGCATTAACTGGAAGCGCAATGCGCCAGAGAAAATGGTGGCCAGGCGGTAGAGGACCTTGAGGGCCACCAAGGCAGCCATCAGAATGAACCAGATCCACAGGAAGGCAAAGATCTTCTCGTTCAGTATGTTGAGCGGCAGCAGGCAGAGATTGCCATAGATGCTGTCGGAGCCGCTGTCGCCGACCTTGTGCACCTCGCACTTGGCGCACTTGGGAAAGACGCGCATGGTGATGTCGTTCCACTCGTCCAAATTGCCGTCGTATAAGGCCGCTAAGGCACCCATGTAGCGGACCCAAAAGCCGCCGAAAAACACGTCCAGCAGGAGGATGTTGCCAATGCTGATGAGCACATTGAGGATCTCGCAGAAGACGTAGCTCACAAAGTAGCGGAAGTGCGTCTCCTTGTAGTCGCTGGTGAAATAGTTCACCAGCACGCGCAAGTGGGCCTTGCTCTTGTCCTTAAAACGAGCAATTTCCAAGTTCAGCAATCGATGCCTCCTAGATCTAAAAGAAAGATCCGGATGGTTAGTAATGTCTATGGATGTTGAATTTGCAGCGGCCGAAGCCGGCAATTGCGACTTGCGAAGAGCAGCTAATCCACGGCTGAGCTTCGCCTTCACATCCATGAAAATTGCGTAAATTCCATCCGACTATCACTAGCGATCTCAGCAAAATCAAATTTCTCCAACGATGTCTGGGCAGAATCAAACGACAGATTCAAGGAATTGATCCAATCCACTAGCGCAAGCAAATCATCTTCGTCAAACTGATTTATCGCATCAGCGTTTAAATAAAATTTCATAGAGCTCAGCTGCCGCAAGGTCGATTGGGCTTTGGCTCTATAGAAATCAACTTCACTTGGGGTCTCATTCTGAGCCCGAACCGAGTTTTCAGTGTCAGACATTTTCCGATAGCAAGATTAAAATATTAATTAAATACAATGTCCGACACACCCTGTACTTTTACCGCGAAATGTCGTCGCCGAAATGCAACGGAACCTTTTAATTTGTTGTTGTTATTTTTGCCGGCAAATTATTTTGCCTAGCCACAGAGTGCGGCTGCTGTGCACTTATGTTTTTATGTTCGTGTGTTTGTGACCGAATGCCAGCAAACGACAGCGACAAAAGTTGGCTTTGCTTAAACGATATTAAACAATCACGTCGGTGTCATCCAAAAATAAGCATGATACTATAAATTTAATGTTTAATATTGTTTTTGTTCGTATTTTAATAGAATTCAGAATTTTGTTTCCAATGGTTTTTGCTAAATTTTCGTTCGAATCCAGTACTATTTTTTGTGTAGATATTTTGAGCTTAAGCAATTGGGCGTAAAAACTGCTGTAGTTCAATTGTTCTTCTTTAAATTTGTTTATCGTTTTCTGCAGTGGACTAAACACAATACAATAAATTTTAATAATTCCCAAAATGATGAACCTATGTCAAAATAGTCCTCATCTGTTCTGTTTTTAATTGATTCGACTTTCCTTAAAATATCTTTAGCTTCCCACAAGTTGCTTAACATCGTGAATGTATACCCCCATCTGGTTGGGCAATCCAGTTGGGGCATTTTTAATTTTTTAAGCTGAAAAATTTCGCGATAACCATTAGAAACTTAGAAAAACTTTTCTCAAGTACTTTGTCAGATTCTGAACGCTGAAAAAGCCAGATGGAACATACACGAACAACCCAATGGAAACGAGCAGCCTACTCCTGGCTACTTACTTTCCTGGTTGCATGGCTATGGAGCAACCAATCTCGGAGAGAGAGGCACTAACCTACCTCTCTGGGACTAGAGAATGCCCAAACCTGCGCGTCGCTATGGTGGCAGACTCCAATTGGGCTGAGCTATGGGAAACCCCCTACGACCATGCAGGAAACATGCCCTATAGACTGTTTTATGAGAATAGCGTACAATGGGCTCTACAGAGTTTTAGCCTATATAAATCACCCGGACCAGATGGAATTTATCCATGCTTGCTACAGCGGAGACTGCACCAACTCGCACTCCCTTTGGAAGAAAAAATCCCCATTGCCTAAGTCATATAGACCAATTAGTCTTAGCTCATTCTTCCTTAAAACTATGGAGAAGATAATCGACCAGCACATCAGGGAGGTGACTCTCAAGCATCTTCCCCTTAACAATTACCAATATGCGTATCATGCTGGCAAATCAACTGAGACTGCCATACATTGCCTTACAGCAACCATTGAAAAGGCCATTGGCGCTCAACGCCCTCTCTCCTTCCTTGTGGACTCTGGTCATCGATAAGCTACTGTATAAGCTCAACGACTCTGGGTTCCCCACTCAAGGCTACGCTGATGATCTAGTCATATATATAGTGAGCTGGAATGAGCAAACCATCTCGGACCGCATGCAGCAAGCCCTAAATATAGCCAAAAGATGGTGTCAGGACAAAGAATTGTCCATAAACGCGCCAAAAACTGTCTTAGTCCCATTTAGCAGGAAAAGGTCTCTTTCCCTAATAAGACCATCCCTAAATGGGTCCACCATTGACTTTTCGGTTGAGGCCAACTACCTGGAAGTCACACTCGACTCCAAGCTCAACTGGAATGTACATCTTGACAAGACCATAAACAAAGCCATTCGAGCACACTTTGCTTGCAACATCCTTTTTGGTAGAACATAGGGCCTAAGTCCCAAAATGATCTACTGGTCTTTTAGCACTGTGGTAAAACCGATCTTAACCTATGCATCTCTTGCTTGGTGGACGAAATCTACCCAGAGGACAGCTGCGGCTGCACTTTACAAATTACAAGACTGGTCTGCATAGGCATTACTGGAGCCATCCGGACATGTCCTACTGCAGCACTGGGAGTCATAAGTGGCATACCCCCTTTACCAATAACCCTGAAAAAAAAGGGTTGCCTGGGAGCACTTCGCCTTCAAAACATCACTAACATTAAAAGTGGTGATCTTACCGGGCATTTTACTGGTCTGGAACCCTTAATAAATGAGCCCATTCTGCGCGTAACCGACGAGCAGAAACCAAAACTCGTTTTCCACAGAAACTTCACAGTATTCTTGTACACTAGGAATGAATGGAAAACAAAATCAATATATCTGCCCAGTGGATCACAAACATGGTACTCTGATGGGTCGAAACTAGAAAACGGTCACACCGGGCTGGTATTTTCGGACCAAGGTTCAACGAATCCATAGCCATTGGCAAGTCCCCAACCATTTTCCCAGCAGAGATACACGCCAAAGAAATCTGTGCTCGTGAATGGCTTCGCAGGAAAATGCAAGGCGCACGGATTTACATCTTCTCTGACAGTCAGGCAGCGCTCATAGCGCTGAGTTCCTTTACGATCTCGTCCGGACTTGTAGAGACCTGTTTCGAAATTCGAACTCTAACAAGCTGCCTAACGGGTCACTGCAACCTTAGGTATCACCTTAACAAAATAAAATTCTCAGAAATCGACACCTGAAGATTCTGTGAGATGAGGCAAGAAACATCAGAACATATTCTAAGTGAATGCCCCTCGCTAAGCAGACGTCGACTTCAACACCTAGGAGGTGAACTTATTCCCCCCTACAGGAATTGGGAACATATAATCCCTACCAAAGTGCTTTCTTTTATTAAAAGCCTCGGTATAGAGGCTTTACCCTGATCCTACAGGCCGGCACAAAAGATCTAACATCTGGTCGCAGTGCAACAAGGCCCGTGTAATAATAATAATAATAATATTATCATTAATATTTATTTAGAACTTTTAAAGCACACGTTGGTGATAAGCTTTTTAACTTTTTTTATAACACAATTACAAGACACTATTTTCTAACTTCTAGTTTATTGTAAACCGTTCTCGATATTGTCCCAAATCAGACTGATCTTTGAATTATTAATCCTAATCCAATCAACCTCGGCCAGAAGCTTTTCTTTGGAAACTTCTTGAACTTTCAATTATGTTTAGAATAAAAGCTTTATGGTGAAATTATTCCACTGCATTGTGAAATTCAATTATGCTGACCGATGCAGTTTAATTGAAGCGCAATATGTTGACCATGGTTGGTCTCCAAGCGGAAGCTGTGTTTACTTTACGTTTGGGTTATTTATCTTAGCGGGTAGCTAAGCGCTGTCAAAAACAATGACAAAAACAAAATTTTTTTATAATTTGGGGTAGAGTGCTATGTTTATGGGTTGGATATTTCTCCCCCTTCTAAAATGACGCGTCCAGCTTCATTATGAATTTTGTTTAAACGCTCTCTTAATTCTGTCAAAAATTCTACCTCATTATTTGGTTTTTCTAGTTCTGGCCGTTTTTGTTTGGTTACAAATATAAAATATCTGAATTTTATTACTAATGTAGTGTAATATGCACATATAGCGATGAACCACTGTACATACAAACACATTGTAGCACTCTGTTGCAAAGTGTACATAAACAGTCTAGCCAAAGTGCACGCGTAATATGAGCGTCCACTGGAGGGCAACATACGAAAATGCATAGTCAGCATTCCAACGCTGGCCAAACGCTGATCGCTACTATGTGTGCCTACAGCACTCCCCCTCCGCCAGCGCCGACGCTCTAGAATTCAAATAAATATATAAAATATGCATATAAGCGACACGGCGCTGCTGCCTACGCCGGCAGCGCTGTTTCCCGAATTAGGCTAAGAAACCCTTTGTCTAAATGACTTAAGAACATCAAATGGAGCGGACCTTCCCTGCTCCATTAAATAAAACAAATAAACAAACATATTACATTTGGAGTTTTACCATATGGCGACCGTGACTTCGAAATCAGCAAACAAAAAGTTGTAATAATTATGTGAAAAAAACAAAACGTTGAGCAGAGATGATCAAGGAAAACGCATATCAAAGAAAAAGTTTATCTGAGACACAGCCAGAAATGAGCGATAGTAAAAAGTTTTAGCAACATCGAGTGAACAAGATAAATAGTCTGTGCGAGGACCAGCACCGGCGCCGCCTGAGCTCATAGGCCGAGGACAGCAGCAGCCGAAAACGAGCGCGGGAGGCACCCTGCCACCTGCGCCTTCGAGGGAGTGTCAGCAACATCTAGCTGGCACAGGAGGCGAGCAGCATGTGCAGCCAGCACCGTCACCGCCCGGCGCGCCAAGCCGGGCTAAGGATAGTGATCCGGCAGCGCTTCCAAGAGCGCACAACGAAATAAAATTTTTTTTTTATTGCCCTGCGTGGCACTCCCAAAATCGATGCACTGCGCTACATATTAGTCTAAACAAAATATTGTAACATTGAGCGGAACTTTTTCTGCCCGATGAGCTGTATGGCCCTTAAACCCATACGAAATACTAGGTAGGATCCTTTGTACATTCACCCAGGAGTGAATTAATATTAAATTTCTCTCCGCCAGTCGGCGTTAAGTAACAGAGACTATTTTTCTTTCATATTGACGTTAATCGTCCAATTCCAAATTTTACAATGGGCGGAAAAGAGTCCAAGCCCGAAGTAAAAGATAACAACGCCAACGTGGTTAATACCGTTGTGGTTGACACCACCCCTCATCTAGAGTCTCAGGTTAACTTATTGCTTATTATTGCAGTGCTAATTGCACTAAACTTGTTACTTAAAGTTTATCTCATGTACAAGAGAACTTTAAGGAAAAGATACATGAGCCAAGCGATGGACTCGACCAAGCATAAAGAAAAATAATGATGAAAAACTCATTAAAATGAATTGTCAAAACCACTGTCAAACGAAAAACATTATTTAAAAATACAATAAAAATTGAAAAGGACAACAAAAATAAGAAATGTAAAAAAAAATAATAATAACATAATGTAAAAAAAAAACAACAGAGAAACTTTGCACATATGTATGCTTCTATATGCTCTCACTACTATATATGTCGGAACGGGCCGCCTCGGACGACTATATCATATAGCTGCCATAGGAACGATCAGAAATTTTGGAGGGGAAAAAATTATAACTTAAGCAATTTTCAACATATTTTCATGAAATTCAGACATGGCCATTTTGTAATATTATAGAACTTCGGGTTTAATTTGATCAAAATCGGACCACTATATCATATAGCTGCCATTGGAATGTATATATAAATTCATTTAGTTTGTTCGCAACATTTTCGTTCGCAACATTTATGTCAGTACCCGAGAAAACGAAAAAGTCCTACTTACTTACTGCAAGGGTATTTAAACTTCGGCATGCCGAAGTTAGCTTTCTTTCTTGTTTTATTTTATTTATTTTTTTGTATATTTATATTTTTCTTTTACGTATTTATTTAATTCCTCTACTTTTTTTGTATAAAGTATTTATTTATTTTATTTATTTATTTATTTATTTTTTTGTATTGTAAAGATGCGTCTCTGGCCGGGGTAAACCTCAGCGGCTCCAGACGTCCTCACAAAAATTTATAAATTGCTGAGACAGCCAGGACAAAAGGTGCCTAAGTTTTTAGCTATTTTTAGTGGGGGTCGAGCTAAGCGGGAAAAAGAGAGAGAGAGAGAAAAGAGAGAAAGCCTCGGAACCGCCTGGAAGGATTTCCGATCGGCAGTCCCTGCGAACCCGGAGGGATTTCCGGTCGGTCCGCCTATGCCCCTGGACCCGGAGGATTTTCCGGACGGTCCACCTATGCGCCACGCCTGGAAGATTTTCCGAACGGCGTGCGCCCCTGGACCCGGAGGATTTTCCGAACGGTCCACACCTACGCCCCGCCTGGAGGATTTTCCGAGCGGCGAGGGTTCCCAGTGACGAGAGAGGGGAACACGGGGAACCCGGAGCGGAAGGGGCAAGACACGAGGCGAAGGATCTCCACTTTATATATTTATTGAGCTATCTGATTATGTGGCCGGCGGCCCGTAGACAATGGTGGGGAAGGTTCCTAATCCAGCGGGCGCCTTCACCCGGCAGCGAGGAATAATTAATTATTTAAATATATGGCCGGCGGCCCAAGACAAACGGCGGGGAGGGGAGAGAGAAGGGTCTTACGTGGACGGGCACCTTTCTCCGGCCCCTAACAAATGCTGGCCCGCGGCCATTGCTCACCCGCACAAACACACATCCTCCTTGGGAAAAAGGCGGCGTCCTTTCGACGATCCTGCCGAGGTCCTGGACGACGGTGGTGGCGCAACACTCGCGACGGCGGACACGTGTTGCTCAACCGCGTGGTGGCGGGACCGCGGGACTTAGATTTTCGCGACTTAGTATTTGCACTAGACGGCGAAGCTGCTGCTCTCCCGGCGCTCGGCAGTGGCGTGGTATTTTTCCACTGCCCGAGTGTACAGCATTCAACGTCCAAGTTCCCCTTTGCGTGCCGAATGCCTCTGCCGGCGATCGGCCGCTGCTCCCTCTCTCGTCAGGGCTTGAGTGGGTTCTCGTGTGTGAGTGGTTTTGTGCGCGCCTTTGAGTGAGTGTGGGAGTGTGTCTGAGTAGAAATCGCCTGAGTGCGTGGGTGAGTGGCTTGTATGCATGCGGTTTAGCTATAATTATATCTAGCTTATATTTATCTTATAATTAAATATTTACATATGTATGTATAAGTTGTGACTTCGTCACACTTCCCTCTTACTTCATGGGGGGTTTTTTTTTTTTTATTTCGTTATAAGGTACATTTAGTTTGGGGGGGGAATATACATATAAGGGGTAGGGAAAATAATAACAACAAAACTGGGGTTCAACGCTCGTGCGGTACGGCCGCGAAGCAATGCTTCGCACTGGCAATGTTCCCAGCTAAGTCATCTCCTGCTGTCTTCTTCGCTCCTCGCTTCTGAGCTTGGTATCAACGTGGCCGCGAAGTTGGACACCGCCTGCCAGTTGTCCTCGCTTACCAGCATAGTCGGCACGAGGTTGTCCGCCGAGATGCTGGTCTCCAGTGCGGCTTCCAGCGCCCGTCGTTCGGTCGAGAATCTGCCACATGTGAACAGCACGTGCTCGGCCGTATCGTCGGCTTCCCTGTAGCACCAGGTACAACTTGCGCTCTCTTCATGGCCAAACTTGTGCAGATAGCTCCTAAAGCACCCATGCCCGCTTAATATTTGCGTCAGGTAAAAATTTACCTGACCGTGCTGTCTCCTCGTCCAATCCAACAGGTTTGGTATCAGTCGGTGTGTCCAACGACCCTTGTTCGACACATCCCAAACGGCTTGCCACTCTGCTAGCGTGGCGCTCTTCGCCAGAGAGCTGATACGGCCGCGAGCTTATCACGTACTCCAGCACCTTGCCGGCCCCGTCTATCAGACAGATCGGTCTGTATGAAGATGGGTCCTCCGTCGGCTTGCCCGGCTTAGGCAGCAGTACCAAGCGTTGCAGTTTCCACTTTTTGGGGAAGGACCCCTCGGCCAAGCACCTCCCGAACAGCTCCGCAAAGATGTCTGGGCGGAGAGTGATGGCCAACCTTAAGGCCCCGTTGGGAACCTTGATCCTCCTCGCCACTGCTAGCATCTCGGCTACTGTGACGGGCTCAACCTCTTGGGGCAGGTCGTTTCTTGGTTGAAGGGAGAGAAACGGGTTCTCTACTCTGGGAAACAAGTGCTCGACGATCCTCCCCAGGGAGTCGGCGTCCAGTGGGGCGCGAGCTTTGGACTTGTTGACCTTCTTCACTATGAGCCTGTATGCGTTTCCCCATGGGTCCCGGTCCGCAGAATCGCATAGGTCAAGGAAGCATTTCCTCTTGCTGCTCTTAATAGCCTCCTTAAGAGCCTTGCGGCACTGCTGAAAGGCTGCACGCTTCTCCAAGTGGGTAGTCGAGCCGTACGACCGCTGGTACAGCCTTCTGGCTCTAACGCACCGTTTCCTTAGATCCGCAATTTCTTGTGTCCACCAGAATACAGGGTCTCTGTGTCTGGAGTGGGCAATCCTGGAGGGTATGCAATCCTCGCAGGCTTCTTGCAGCTGTCCCATCACCTCGTCTGCCATAATTTCCGCGTTTCCCGACGCTTCCACTCTCGCCATGCAAGCTGCGAAAGACCGTGGGTCAAGCAGGTCAACCCTGAAGCTCTTCCTTTGAGGGGGGAGGAGCGATGTGGGGGGTGAATTTGCGTCGTCCACTGTGGTGAGAATTGCCGCGTGATCGCTGGCTGTATAAATCTCACTGAGCATCCACGCGCACTGGCCAGCTCTAGAGCGGCTGACAAAGGTGAGGTCCACCACCGATCCGGCACCAGCTCGGCTAAAAGTGGGGTCTTGTCCAACATTCAGGAGAGCCACATCCAGGGTTGCGAAGGACTCTAGGAGGGCTCTGCCGCGGGCATTTATGCTGGAACTGCCCCAGTCGACCGCCCAGGCATTAAAGTCGCCCGCTGTCAGCGCCGGGTTACGGCCTCTCGCATCCGAAGAGAGTCTGTCCAGGGTGGCAGCAAACTCGGCTAGCGATAGGCTTGGGGCGAGGTAGACGCTGTACACCCACCAGCCTCCTGCCTTGGCGGTCACGAAACCTCTGTCCGGAAGGACGTCTGACAGGAGCGTGGGAGCGCTACTGCACGCCCACAGGGCAGCTTTCCCGTTGCTGTCCGTCGCCCAGTTGGGGCTTTGTCCAGTCCTGTATGGTTCGCTTAGGATTGCGAGGTCAGCTTCGCATTCTCGGACAGTTTGTGACAGCAGGTCTTGTGCTGCCACGCAGTGGTTCAGGTTAAGTTGAACCACTTTCATCTGCGCTTGGGACCATTACTGGACGCGGACTCCAGGGGGCAGTAACGGCTACCGGCCTGGTGGTTCGCATCCCTTCTGTTGGCTTCAGCGCATCTGAAGCAACGCGGGCGGTTTTGACAAGAGGCCGCTTTGTGTCCATCTTGACCGCATCTAAAACATGTGTGGCTTCTGTCCGTGGCGCTCCGACATTTGCTGGCGATGTGGCCGGCTTCCAAGCACCTGAAGCACCTGAGTCGGGGCTCGATCTCCTTCACCCGGCAGAGAGTCCAACCGACCTTCACCTTTCCCAGCTTTTTAAGCGCTGCTGTTGCGCCGGCCGGGACCGAAATGGTTGCGACCTGGCAACCGCTGGAAAGGGGACGGACTGCCTTCACTTGCACCGAGTTCAACGGGAGGTCCGCCTGCTTGATCAGTGCTTCCTCCAGCTCCTCCTTAGAGACTAGCTCATCCAAGTCCCGGATGACGAAAGTCGCCTGCGGAGTCACTGCTCGGATCGAGGCTCCTACGGCCAGGACGCTACCGAGTCTCTCGCTTATGCCGCTGGCAGGGACATGTGGGGAGCGCTTCAATTCAAGCAGGAGTTCGCCTTTGGCCGTCTTCCTCACCTTGGCGATGCTGTCACCGATTTCCGCTATGCTAGCGTCATGTGCCCGCGTCACCATACTGAGCACCTCATGGGGGGGTGAAGTGTCGAGCGTATGTCCTGGTGGTGATGATGCTTGGGTCCGCGACGTAGGTCCAGGTGGCGGCTTGAGCCGGTGCGCGGCTCCGGGCGGCTTGGCGCCCCGGAGGCATGGGCGCTGGTCCAGGTGCGCTGATCCGGGCGGCTGGGCGACCCGGATGCGATGGGCGCAAGTCTTGGCGACGGGACGACTGGGTGCGCCGATCCGGGCGGCTGGGTGCCCTGGATAAAATGGCGCTAGTCGGCGGCGACGGTGGCTGCGGCGTGGGTGCGCAGATCCGGGCGGCTTGGTGCCCCGGATGCGATGGCGCAGGTCGGCGGCGACGGTGGCTGCGGCGCGGGCGCGCTGCTCCGGGCGGCTGGGCGTCCCGGAGGTGTGGGCGCAGATTCTGGCGGCGGTAGGAGGCGCAGATCCGGGCGGCTGGGCGCCCCGGATGCGATGGCGCGGTCCTTTCGGCGGTGGCTGCGGCGTGGGTGCGTAGATCCGGGCGGCTTGGTGCCCCGGATGCGATGGCGCAGGTGCTGGCGGCGGCGGCGGTGCGGGTACACTGGTCCGGGCGGCTTGGCGCCCCGGAGGCGGTGGCGTAGGTGCGCTGATCCGGGCGGCTGGGCGCTCCGGATGCGATGGCGCACGTCCTGGCGACGATGGCTGCGGCGCAGGTGCGGTGCTCCGGGCGGCTGGGCGCCCCGGATGCTTGGGCGCTGGTCCTGGCGGCGGTGGTACGGGGACGCAGATCCGGGCCATGGGCGCCAGATGCGTTGGCGTCGGAGGCACGGGGACTCAGATCCGGGCAATGGGCGCCGGATGCGTCGGCGTCGGTGGCGGCGGCGAGAGCACAGATCCTGGCAACGGTGGCACGGGGACGCAGTTCCGGGCAATGGGCTCCGGAGGTGTTGGCGTCGGACGGTGGCGAGGGCGTAGATCCTCGGCGTCGGTGACGCGGATCCGGGCAGGGGCGCCGGATACGTTGGCGTCGGGCGACGGCGGCGAGATCTGTGGAGGGAGAGAAAAGAAGGACCACGTTAGGGGGTTCCTGATACTGGACCCTACCTAACAGAGGGGGACTTCATTGGTCTCGCTCATGTTGGGGGTGTCGTCCAGGAGGACTAATGTTCTTCCCCTTTCGGGGTCGAGGCGTTGGACAGGCGCGCCTGTCAGCAAGTGGCCCCTGCGAAAACATGGTCCTCTTCCCCTGGACGCGACGTCGGGCGTTAGTGGCGGCGTGAGTGTGGGTCCTGGCGGCGGCGGGACGGGGACGCGGATCCGGGCAGTGGGCACCGGATATGTCGGCGTCGGGCGGCGGCGGCGAGAGTGCAGATCCTGGCGGCGGTGGCACGGGGACGTGGATCCGGGCAGTGGGCGCCGGATGTGTTGGCGTCGGTCGGCGGCGGTGGCGTAGGCCTCGGCAGTGGCGGCTGAGGGACGCAGACACTCCCGTAAGGATGGTCAACAGAGCCAGTTCTCGTTCCGGGTACTTCTCTACCCAGGGCTCTGGGTAACTGTGGGTTCCAGGCTCCTCGGGCTCGGCTGAGTCGCGACGCTCGGGGTCGTGGCTTACCGAGCATACTGCTCCGCACAGGGGAGGATTCTGCTCCGGCGTTTAATCGGCGCGGTCACGGAGGTGGGCGCGTTTATTGGAGGTACGGAAAGGATTCCGTTGCGCGGCTGTGGCGTCTGCCACGGGCAGAATATGTTTCCAGATATGTGGTTGCTCTCCCGGCTTGGCCGGGTCGGAGGCGGGATTGCGCGCGGATGCCCTCGCACGCTGCTCCCGGAGACTGTGTCTTCGCTGGTCCCTGGCGTCGTGGTTCGAGGCAGGGTTCGGGGCGCCGGGATTGGGCGGCATCTGGGGGCCGGTTTCGGCGTGGTCGCTCGGGGGTCGGAGCGGGGCTCTTCCCGGCGAGCTGCGGATGGCCGCGCTTGACGGGCGGAGAAGGGCTCCGTGGTTACTTCTGGCGGCGGGCGTGCGTGCCGTTCTGGCGGTGGGCCTGGGGTCGTGAGGCGTTGGCGGGCCTCGAGATGGTTCCCTGTCCAGGTGCTCCGTGTCCCGGCCCAGGGGGAATCGTGGTGGTTGTCCGGTAGCAGGCTCTCCGCCGTCGGGGTGGCGTGCAAAAATAGGCCGCTCTGCCGGGGCGGCAGCGGCGGGATCGCAGGCAAAGGATAGGCCGCTCGGTCGGCGGCGGCAGCGCAGTCGGGGTGCGGGCAAAAATAGACCGCTCTGCCAGCGGCAGCAGGGCAGTCGGGATCGCAGGCAAAAATAGCAAGCTCTGCCAGCGGCGGCAGAGGCGGAATTGCACGCAAAAATAGGTCGCTCTACCGGTGGCGGCAGCGCCGTCGGGATGCGGGTAAACTAGGCTGCTCTGCCAGGGGCGGCAGCGCGGTCCGCGCAGGTAGCGACTAGCAAAACTCAGCGTGGTCGACAGAAAGTTTTCTCCCCATCTCTCTTTCCTCCTTGTATTCGTAGTGGTATTTTATTGTTGTTGTTGGCGGCGTAGATCGGCCGCGACACGTGCAAAATAACCCATTGCGAAAAATGGCCCGTCTGACCCACGGAAAAATGTTAGTTTTTGCCCTAAAAATAAGCGGATTTTGGCCGGCGGGGTTTTAATTCGACCAGGATAAAAGAGTCCTTCGTGTCATGGCCAGTCCCTGCTCGGGCGCCATGTAAAGAAGCGTCTCCGGCCGGGGTAAAACTCAGCGGCTCCAGAGGTCCTCACAAAAATTTATAAATTGCTGAGACAGCCAGGACAAAAGGTGCCGAAGTTTTTAGCTATTTTAAGTGGGGGTCGAGCTAAGCGGGAAAAAGAGAGAGAGAGAGAAAAGAGAGAAAGCCTCGGAACCGCCTGGAAGGATTTCCGATCCAAGTTCCCTTTTGCGCGCCGAATGCCTCTGCCGGCGATCGGCCGCTGCTCCCTCTCTCGTCAGGGCTTGAGTGGGTTCTCGTGTGTGAGTGGTTTTGTGCGCGCCTTTGAGTGAGTGTGGGAGTGTGTCTGAGTGGAAATCGCCTGAGTGCGTGGGTGAGTGGCTTGTATGCATGCGGTTTAGCTATAATTATATCTAGCTTATATTTATCTTATAATTAAATATTTACATATGTATGTATAAGTTGTGACTTCGTCACAGTATAAAATTAATTTCTTTACTGTCTGTTTTTTTTATATTGGTTTTAACCTATCCCTTTAAATTTTTTGTTCATTATTTGTCTTATTTTTTATTATTATTCTTTTCTATTGTAATAACCTTAAAAGGTCCTATATAAACTGGTTCTAACTTATGTGCTGTTTCATTTTTCAATAAAACTTTATCGCCTAGGTCTATTTTAAAAACGGATACCCTATTGTCATAAGCTAGTTTTTGTCTTATTTTATTATTTTTGTTTGTGTAGGGGGGTGGCGAGGATCCTCCGCTAAAGGATTCCAGAAAATATAAAGTGTATATATCCCGCGAAGAAGAAGACGTAGAAAATATTCGGGGGTCGAGAGTCGACAATGGCATGGAGCGCCCGTAGTGTTTTATTGAACATGCATGTTGTTACTAATCTAAGCTTAAACATACAGCCGTGCTGCCGCCCGCTTTACTCCGCTAAAGCGAGAGCGGGAGATCAGCGGCGGCCGACTGCTTATTCGGATTTGAACCGATGCACTAGCTCGGGCCGCTGGAGCACACAAGAAGGTGAACTCGGGAGCATCAGCGGGCCGAGAGAGGATGCGCTTGGCCAGGGAGCGGCGGAGCGGCCAAAGATGCAGAGGAGCACAAGAAAGGTGTCGATGAGGAAGTGAAGCGGCCGAAGATTGCCAAAGAGCGGGGAGCGGGCGAGCATCGGCACGCTCAACGAACAATGCGAGGAGCCCCGAAATACGGGATCGCAAGAGCGGCCGAGCTTTCGGATGCTCGGTGGCCAGAGGGGGTACAGTGGGGGTACAATGAGCCCCTCACGTAAACATTCCGGCCCCCCTTGCAATCACTCGGATTGCAACATTGTCGTCCTTCTTATTGCTGGTGGCAGGACCCGGAGCGGCTTCATCTGCCGTGATCGATGCGCATCATAGGGCGTTGAGACGGCGAAGCTGATCGGCACGGGGCGTACTGATGAGTTGATCTCTCTGTCGCGAATGGATTCCGTGCAGACTCGGCTACGGTAGGACTAGGTACCTCGGGTACGTCTGCTTGTAGAAGAAATTGCGTTGCGTGGAAGTGACGACGTCGGATCTGATCTGGATGAAAAAATGGAGCGTGAGTGATGGTCCGTAATTTGAGAATCAGAAGTAAGGAGGTGCTCGATGCTGCGAGTGGGGAGCAGGGATGCAGGAGCGTATGATGGTGCTGATCGCACGTCTTGCATCGGTCGCCCCTGCGGCAGATTCCCTCGGAATGTTCGTGGGCCAAACAGTTGGAACAGTAGCGGTGGACGATAACCGCTCGGAGCCTCTTTTCAGCACTCAGCTTGAGGAACTGCTGGCATTTTCGAAGGGGGTGGATACCGTTGCAGACTCGACAACGGTAGGAGTTAGTGCTTCTGTAACGTCTGCCTCTTAAGGCGGCCGCACTGCGAGTAGGAAGGGGTGTGTTCAACGGACCTTTGGATGCACAGGAAACTCGCGTGGAAAATACTCGGACACTTGAGTTAGAACGGTCGCAACCGGAATGTCGCGGTGTAGAAGAGTGTGATGCCGGACGTGGCACGAGATGCAGTTATGGGCACTGGTACAGTTCTGGTATTGGTGGCCTCGATCCAAACAATTTAAGCAGCGTTGCTTTCTTTGGACGAAATTTGAGCGATCATCAACACTCATCGTTAGGAATCGGGGACATGTACGCAGGGGGTGATTTCCCATGGCGCACAGGTCACACCCTCTGGGAGCCGGAGCCATCCTGGATTCGTTGGAGTCGAGTATGTGCGCGGGTGGGTTGACAATTGTCGGTTTTGCCGGAACATGCCCAGAGTCGCTTGGCCCGATGGCCTCCAGAGTACGATAGCGCTCCGTCAGAAACGCATCTAACTTATTCCAGGTTGGAATTTCAGACTTGTTCTGGATCGACTGTTCCCAGAGAGAAAGAGTGAGATCAGGCCCGTAGCTAGACCTAACTGGTAGTACGGGCACAAAGTAATGAAGGACGGGCAGGACTATATGTGGGCAATAAATGATGCGTAAAAAACGTTTATGTATTTATATATTCTTTTATACTTTATATACTCTTGAAATTTTATTATAGTTGAGCAAATCTAATACAACTGCAGATTACGATCTTTTCTATCATTAAATTTTCTTAGAATCTTGTTTATATTCAATGCGGTCGTTCTATCTCTTTCAAAAGCCAAGTAAACAAGATCAGCCATGCGAGCATGGGCCATTGACAGGCGCTGGGGCCCATTGATCGCAGTCAATGTTGAAAACGTTGATTCGCAAGTTGCTGTACTACAACCGAATGTCTCAACAGCTGCCATTAATTCAAACGTTTCTTGGAAAGCTGCACGATACCTGAAAAGTACCTCTAATCTTGTCCCATCGTCAGTCTTGGCTTCTCGATTCATCATAAAGTTTTTCACCACTGTCAATTCTTCTTGACAAGGAACTGTCAAACCTTAAAATATATGAATTCAAGCATGTTAGCAAAATGCATAATAATTCCATGTTGATTGTATATTATTTTAAATTACCTAGTTCTTTAAGAATGTTCAAATTATCCGTTTTTAGTTCACTAATGCTGGAAATAGCAACAACAAGTTCTTTGTTATCTGAGAAGCGTCGATTTATTTCATTTATGATCAGATCAAGGCATTCATTGTAAATTTGGTTTTATCTTCATCTTCGATTCATGTAGGTCCCCATGAGTGACGCGATTCATCGAGTATGAAGGTAACCTAGTCTCCGTTATGTAGCTTGGATGCTCATTTGCTCTGATTGTTCGTTTGGTCATTGTTTTTTCCATGGATTTGGCGATTTGTATGAGCTTATTTGCATCTTCTAAAATCAACTCGAATTCTTTCTCGCTTGTTCTCATATCTTGAAGTTGTTGAAGAACTGACTTTACAACGTCGAGTCCGTCTTTCAAACTCGCTGTTCGGGACTGCATTACAGCATCCGCCGGATGTAACAGCCCCAAAAACTTTTTAGCAAAAATCAAGCAAAATATCAACTCTTCCGTTTCGATCATTTTTTTAATACCGATACTTTTCGCTCTATCTTCAGCGCTAAAGGATTTTGGCAGGCTGACTACTTGGTCCAACACTTGAATGATTTCATCGTAGTTAGATGATACAACCTGTGTAATTGCAAAATGACCAGACCATCGTTGTGGTAGCAATCGAACAATGGTCCTTCCTTCATACAAAGAAGAAATTTTGGGATGGTGGAAAAACTCATGTAGCATCACACACATATCAAACAAATTCTTCAGCGAATCATTGCTAGACACTGCTTTCACAACGACGAGATGGAGGCGATGGTTGAAGCAGTGTATGTAAGCAATTTTACGGTTCAGATGTTGTTCTAGGAGACCTGAAACACCGCCTTTTTTACCACTCATCACATTGGCTCCATCATAGCATTGACTCAGAAGACGTGACAGATCGATACCATTCGCTTGCAATGTTTCAATAGTTCTTTCGGTAAATGTTTTGGCATCTAATTGCTGAGTTGTGATCACATCAAGTAATGATTCTCGAGCTTTTCCTTCCTTGACGTATCTAATAGCGATAGCTATGTTTTTCCGGTTGTTTTTGTCTCTGGTTCCGTCTTCCATTAGCGTAAACCATGGAACGTCAGCTTTTTTCACATCAGAAACTACAGATTCTCGAACAGATTCCGCCATAATGTGAATAATCTCATTTTGTATTTCTGGAGACGTGTATTTTCCATTTTTCGGAATAGTTTCGGTACATTCAGCTAAAAAGCGTAAACTCGAAAAGTTTAACAAATAAACTACGTTCAGTTTTCTCATCAATGTCATAGGATCCGCGAAAGGGAAGTTCATTGGTCGCTAGGAATTGAATAACTTCAATAATGGATTTTACGTAATACCTATGTTTTTCCAGGGTTTTATCATTGACAAGGGTTGAAATTTCTGTGTTTTCAGTTTGTCGATTCGTCTTATCTTCCCACATAATCATAGCTTCAACATGCGATCCTGTTCTTTCGTGTCGTGGGAAACCTCTTTTTGAATCTTTCGCATTCTTCCAATTTCTAAAGCCACTCATAGTATATGCAACTTCTTTCAATCCTTCCGGTTTAAATTGCATACACTGTGAGGGACCGTTTGGCCCTCCCAAAATAATTTAATAACATGTAAATATAGTCATAACTCATAACATGTAAATATATATTAATCATAAGTTAGAGTTAATTCCCAATAGTTTAAGTAGGGTACGGCCCACACCCGATACGATAGTTACCAAACTATCATCACTAACCCGAGCTCGCCCCGTTAGCCTGGAAGGCTAGAACACACACCGACACACACACACCAGCGCACACGGCAAAACTCACCCCGATCAGGGAGAGTGACTTACAGTGAAAGTGAAAGGTTGTGTTTTTGCCGCGCTCCGCCTGATCATCCTTTTCAAGGCGTGTTAACCATCCAATAGGGCTGAAAGTATACGGCAGTTCAGTGGAGACACCTCGGGTCGCTGGTACGTACCTGCTCTGCCACTGGATCAACCCGGCAGACCTTCCGGTCACCGAAGGCCTGGGCACTTGCTCCATCACAGGGGCCTTAAGGCAAGGGAAGGGGGAACTCTCTCCCCCCCTCGCTCTCAGATTCACTTTCCACTTTCCACTTTTCTTTTCCTCCTGTCGACCTTCCACAAGCCTTTTCCCCGCGTTGTTTTGGCACGTAAACACAGCTGATCGCATCTGGATCACAGTGTTGTACAACGTCGGCGGAGGGGCTTGTAACAGCCGCGCTTAACAGCACAACTTTTTACTAGTGTTGTAAAACGAGCGAGGGCAAGCTTTCCCGCCCCAGCGAGATTTTAAAAATTTATTTAATTTATTTATTTAAATATTTAAATATTTTTATTAATATCCCAGACGCCGTGCACGGCTGCGCAGCTGGCAAGCGGGAAAAGGTCACGGTCCCGACCAACTTCCGATCCCCCGCTTTGGCGGTGTCCCAAACAAGGGACGTCGGGGACCGAGAAGGGGCGGTATAACCCCCGTCGTAAAGCTAGGGGGAAATCCTTAGAGCACCTGGAGCAATGGGTGCAGAGGCCACACGGGCAGGTAGATTTTTACCTAACCCAGGCGCTCAGCGGGCACGGCTGCTTCCGCAGCTACCTAAAACGCTTCGGCCACGAGACTGAGGACTGGTGCCCGGAGTGTGGCTCGGGCATCGTGGAGGACGCGCAACACGTCCTCTTCGAGTGCCGCAGGTTCGGATTCGAGAGGCAGGAGCTTGAAGCAGTGGCAGGATGCACTATCACCACTGATTCTTTGGTGCCGGTGATGCTGAGGGATGAGAGGCTGTGGGATGCGGCAGCTACTTTTGCCGCGCACGTCCTGAAGACTCTCAGGGCACTGGAGAGAAGGCGGAAGGAGCAGACGGAGTAGGGGTCCCCGCGCACGCGAAGCAATGCCAGGCGGCGGTACCGCACCGCTCGAAGCCCTTAGCTCTTAGTCTATAGTCTACCGTTTTTCCCTTAATGTTTTTTTTGTATGTTAATGTATGTAGCATAAGGTTTAGTTACTAGTAGGAAATAAATCACGAATACAAAAAAAAACCCCGATCACGCCACCGAAAATAGGCAAGCGCTCATGAGAGCGAGCGAGAGGGAGCAACCGATCGTACGGTAAACTCCTGGAAGAAGGCAAAAGAGAACTCCGCGAGAAATTTCGCGAAGCGAAACGGAGTGGAGTTGAAGTACAGTGACAAACCGAAGCGGACGTGCGTTGTGAGACGAGAAAACAGAAACCGCGTGCGAGAACAAGGCTGTGAAAACTTAAAACTAAACAAATTAAAAAGCGAACTGCGGGCCGGCGATTGCCACCGTAATAAGTGCAAGACGGATTTTGTGCGAGCGGAATTAGGAGAAGGAAATGGACAAGGCGAAGTCTGGCCCAGGACCAGCGGCGGGACGGAGCCGATCCAGTAGTGTGTGCCGGAGCGAGACGGGTGAGTGGTAGTGTGAGACCGCAACGAGTTGGCTAGCAAGTGTGTGTGTGTGTGAGTAGGAAAATCTTTGCGAGCCCTCGATGCGGTGGTCACCAGAGAGTGCGGTCAGACCGACTCTAGAATAAATATAAGTTTGAGCCCCCTTAACTAACCTGTAGAACACTGTGAGAAAGTGTGCAAGACTTAAAAGGAATTATATCAAACATGCAAACCATATAATACACGGAAATAAAATGTATAAACGGAAAACAAGAATTTAGAAATTGTATAAAATATGAAAACATAGCGAACACAGAGAGAAAAAAAAGTGGAAGTTTAGAAATAGTAAATCTGAGAAATTATAAATTAGGAAATTATGGAAGCAAAGTAAGAAATTATAAAAAATAAGATACCATAAAAAGAAAAGCGAGTGCACTAAGAAAAAATACTTCGAGAACAAAACTAATAATAATAATGATTTAAAACTTAACCAATTAAATCGAAGACGGGGAAACCACGAGGTTGGGAGAACTGCACTGGGAGAAAAATATTTACAAACTTTAAACAAAATCAATTAAATTTAATTAAATAATTTAGAATCAAGCTAAATTAAATGCTACGAGACAGAGACCGCTACACTGGGAGAAGAATATTTACAAACTTTAAACAAAGTCAATTAAATTTAATTAAATAATTTCAAATCAAACTAAATTAAATACCACGAGGTGGGAAAAATTACGAAATGGCGGGATAGAGACAGCTACACTGGAAGAAAAAAATCTCTAAACGAAAAAAAAAACCCGAACAAAATTTAGTTAAATTAAATTAAATAATTATTTAATTAAATACCACGAGATGGAGAACCAGCTACACTGGGAGAAAAATCTTTAAACAAAAATCAAACAAAGTTTAATTAAATTCAAGTAAATAATTTCGAACCAAGTTAACTTATGTAAATGCCATGAGATGAAGACGGCTACACTGGGAGAAAAATATTTGCCAAAAATCAAACAAAATTATATATATTAAATTTAAAGTATATTTATTATTCGCTAATTATATTTTTGGGCGAACTCTGTCCTGTGGGAAATTTCCAAGTAAAAAAAACTGAACATATATTTGCTATTATTTCTTCTGTTCTCTCTCGGTTCTTCGGCCCCAAGCATGTATGCAGACTAATTCGATTCTTCCCTCTGTCGCGTCCTATCAACATATTTTTTTTTAGTGTAACTCGGTGGCTGACCAACTCCACCCCGCGTCATCCCACCGCCTCATAGTAGTCACATTGTCCCAGATCTTTATAAATTTTCTGTAGAGAGACCCTGGCGAGACTGAGTCTCTATCCCAGCCAGATAACTACCTCACAGATGGCGCCCGAGCAGGGACATGGGGCTTACGAATTTTAGATGAGATTTATGGCCTAAAGACCCATTGAGTTACACTGAACAAAAAAAAAAAAAAAAAATTTTTTTTGTCTGTGTGGGTACGGCAGGGGAAAGTTTGCGAGTGCATTTAAGAAGAATATAAAATATAACAAAACATATATTTGGATAAAAGGTTTCCCCAGAAAATCCCGAGAAAAATGATATAAAATTTTATATATATATACATCTATTTATTTCCTTGTATACGAGAGCCCCAAGACAAGAAAAGTATCCGAAAATATATATTCCTAAGCAAGGTACGAAACATAACCTGGAACGAGAGGTTATGTAGGCACGTGGGCAGCAGAACACGTGAGCCCCAGAAAATAAGAACAGGTCAAAAGAGAATCGAGAAAAGATCGGGCCCTCTCTCGGTCAGCCCATCAGGTCGCAAGATTTTTTCTAGAACACGAGGTAGGGAGAAGCTAACATATTCCCCACAGCACGGCCATCTTGTTTCACTCTCATCGTCGTCTCTCTCTCACACCGGCAGTGGAGCCGATCTACCCCCACGATAGTCAACGGAATTTTGCAGAGTCCGCATACAACCGTCGCCGAGTACAGTCGCTACTAAGTTGGGTTTAGTAAATCGCCGTCGCAGAATTTTGAAATCGTTTTGCCTCATCGTTGCTACCTTCGGTCCGCCTGAGAATTTATATGCCGTTTCTATAAATAAATTCGAGAATTCCGTGAGCTTCGTTTGACCCCGCAATAAATTTTCGCTGTGTAGGAAAATATTTCTTTCGTGTCTGGAATTAGCTTTGAGGAAGATTGTTTAAATTTTTGCAAACATGGGTGCACGTTGGATTTCGTATCTCCGCAAGCGAGAATTGGAAGCGATTTTAAAAGAGTTTGGGTTAGACGCAACGGGAAGCGTCGAGGAAATGAGAAGCCGGTTGGCTGCGTTTAACAATAAGGAGGACAATGTCTTGGAAGTCGTCGAGCGGCTCCAGGAATGTGAGGCCGAGATTTTAGCCGCGATCAACGAACGGAAACAGCGAGCCCCAAGTCCTCACACGCTGAGCCATAGCCAGCTACAGATTCCAGTACCTGGAATTACCGTGGACGGTGCTGGAGGCACAGAGGCCAGGAGAGACGTTTCACCTAGGAAACCCGAGATGACAGCAGCCACCCTGGCGGAGAAGCTTCGTAATTGGGGAATAACGTTCGACGGGAACTCGGATCCGATCGCGTTCATCCAGCATCTCGAGGAGCGAGCCACCGCATACGAGGTCAACGTGGAGAAGATGCCGCAAGCCATTCCCGGACTACTGACGGATACGGCGGAAAACTGGTTTAGGACCAGCCAACTGTTAGGAGAATCGTGGGCAAATTTCAAGAAGGCTTTTCTGGATTTCTTTTTGCCGCCGAGGTATTTTCAGCGACTCGAAGACGACATTCGAAATAGGTATCAGCGACAGGGGGAAACATTTAAGCAATACTTGGTAAATATCCGACTGCTGATGCACAGAGCGGGATACAGCCCCGAGCAGGAGTTGGATAGGATTTATGAAAATCTTCAGCAGGATTACCAACTTTTTACTAGGCGACACGAGTTCACGACGCTGGAACAGTTGACTGTCTTAGCGGTCAATTATGAGGTCACCCGGGATCGGGATGCAGGAAACCATGCCAGGAGGCTGGCCGAGCTGCAGCCACCGAGGAGAACGGACCACGGATCGTCTCCTGGAATGCCCCAAAGGAACCGCCCGAATGTCGCGCCACCACCTGCACGAGGACCTATACCCGCCGCGGGTATTTCAGGACAAGTTCCCCGGGTGGGAAACTTATCAGTGGTGCCTAATTTCAAGGAAGCTTGCAGGAACTGTGCAGAATTAGGACACTATGCGAGCGGATGCCGTAGTCGTCGTGTTGTTTTCTGCTGGGGATGCGGTCGCAGAGGAGTCTGGACCCGAGAATGCTGCCAACAAAATAATCCGGGAAACGAGAGGAGTCTTCGCCAACACGGGGAACGACCGGAGACTGCCAGGAGGAATCCCCGGAATTAGAAGGAAGATTACAAGTTCAAGACAGCCGGATCATCGCGCGCGTGCGGATTGAGGGGCAACTATTCAATGCAACGTTAGATACAGGAGCTAGCAGGAGTTTTGTGAGCGAGAGAGTCGTTCAATGCGTAGGTACACCTGATAACGTACGGACGGTACGCACCCAAATTAGCCTGGCCGAAGGCTCACGAAAAGAAGTCACCAAGTCGCTGATAGCGAAAGTTCAGCTGGACCAACGTTGGGTCCAAATTCCACTATTAGTTTTGCCTTCAATTATGGAAGACGTGCTGTTAGGCATGGACTTTCTCTGCGGCATATCCGCCACCCTGCAATGTGGTCGCACTTCTATTCAACTCAGTCCCCCTCTCTTAGCCAGTACTAGGAAAAACACAGTCCTTTCTCCGCTTTCTGTAAATGATTCCGCTCCGAAGCCGATTTCTAATACCGAACCCGCAGCACCAGAACCTCCAGTCATCGACGCAGAACAGAGTAGAGAAGCAGCCCCGACTGATAGATCACTAGGACCCCGAGATGAGAAGGCAGTGCGGAACAATCCGTTTCGACGAACCCAGGAGACGAGGGAAGAACCAGCTCGAGAGGCACCCCAAGCCAACCACGCAAGTCGAAGTGACTCGCCAGGAACTCACTCCCCAGCCAGACCGGAGAACTTACCCGACGCTGGAGGAGCCATAGCAGTTATCAAGGAGACGGAAGAAACGGAAGATTTAGGGCCGCGGGTGAAGGAATTTCTAGGGAAGGAGCTAGCATTGTTTGAGGGTTTGACAGGAGTGTCACATATCGCCGAACATACGATTACGATGCGGGATGACAAGCCCATTAAGCAGAGATATTTTCCCAAAAATCCGGCGATGCAGCGGATTATCGATGAACAGATCGATGAGTTGATACGGAACGATTGCATCGAGGCTTCGTACAGTCCCCACAGTGCCCCGATTGTACTTGTTGGCAAGAAATCAGGAGAAACGAGACTATGCGTGGATTTTCGGCAACTGAATGCTGCCTCCATTCCAGATGCATACCCGCTGCCAAGGATTACACACATATTGGAACGTCTGCGACACGCGAAGTACATCTCTACACTAGATTTGAAGAGCGGGTATTGGCAGATCCCCATGGCCAAAAATAGTCGCGAGTGCACTGCGTTTACGGTGCCCGGGAGAGGACTGTACCATTGGAAGGTCTTGCCGTTTGGCCTGCACTCCGCTCCAGCCACATTCCAGCGGGCGCTGGATAGAGTTATTGGTCCAGTGGGAAGAGAGAGTCATTGCGTTTGCAAGTCGACGTCTCATAGCCGCGGAGGAAAATTACTCGACCACGGAGAAGGAGTGTCTGGCCATTATATGGGCCATCAGGAAACTCAGGTGTTACTTGGAAGGATATCGGTTTGAGGTGATAACGGACCATCTCGCTTTGAAGTGGCTCAACTCAATCGATAATCCCACGGGACGAATCGCGCGCTGGGCGTAAGAATTGCAGCAGTACCAATTTGACGTCACATATCGGCGCGGAAGTCAGAACGTTGTCGCGGATGCGCTGTCACGACAGCCTTTGGAGGTGATACAGATGATTCAGGAGGGCAAACCCGCATGCACTTGGTACCAGCGGATGCTGACACTCGTCCAGGACAAGCCTGGAGAATTTCCGGACTATGTATACGAGAATCAGCAGCTATATCGACATATTGGAGCACGACCCGATGATGAAGACTCGGTGCCATGGAAACTGTGCGTGGCCAAGGAACACCGCCAGCGAGTACTGTCGGAATGCCACGACCAGCCCACGGCAGGACATCTCGGAATCAGGAAGACTACCACCCGGATCGCCCAGAGGTATTACTGGCCGGGACTCTTCCGTGACGTAGCCAGGTATGTACGCAAGTGTGACACTTGCCAGCGGTTCAAGGTCAGTCAGAGTAAACCAGCGGGCAAAATGTTTACCAGGCAGATCAGTGAACCTTTCGACACTGTCTGCGCAGATTTCGTTGGGCCACTTCCGCGTTCCAAGAGCGGAAATAGTATGCTTCTTCTATTCTTTGACGCTTTCTCTAAATGGGTTGAGTTGGTCCCCTTAAGGAAAGCTACTTCGGCATATCTCGAGAAATCATTTAGGGAAAGGATTCTGAATCATTTCGGGTTCCACGCAGGTTCGTTTGTGATAACGGAACTCAATTCACTAGTCGTTCTTTTAAAGCTTTCTGTAAACAAGCGGGAATGGAGATCCAGTATACGGCACCCTATACACCGCAGCAGAACCCGACGGAGAGGGCCAATCGCACCATTAAGACTATGGTCGCCCAGTACATCGAGGATAAACAGACGACTTGGGACGAATTGTTACCGGAGCTGAACTTGGCGATAAACAGCAGCGTTTCGGATTCGACCGGATTTAGTCCGGCCTTCTTCGTTCAAGGCAGAGAGCCACGACTCCCAGGGGCCTTGTATGACGAAGTTACTCCGGGACCAAGCGAAGTTCCCCGAGCACCCGTCGCGAAAGCGGAAATGCTTCGCGACGTGTTCAGGATCGTCCAGGAGAACACTCAACGAGCTTCCCTCGAACAGCGGAAACATTACGATCTTCGAAGACGATCGTGGAAGCCACGGTTAGGATCCTTAGTATTCGTCAAGCAGCACTACTTATCCAAGGCGGCGGATAATTTTGCGGCGAAGCTGGCACCTAAATATGAAGGGCCATACAAGGTCATCAAGTTTCTGGCACCCACGATAGTGCGTCTGCAGCATGTCCAGAGTAAACAGCGTAGAACGGCATCTCTAGGAGACTTAAAGGAATCGGCAAACGATCTGGAACCGGCGAAGCCGGAGAACGAGGACGAAGGCAGCGGCGTGTGACCGTAATCTTCGTAGAGTAAGACCGCAGTGGCGGTACAGTGGCAGGAACCAGAGGTTCTGCCACCAAAAGGGTTGAGGCCCGGAAACGCCAAACATTTGGCTACCAAAAGGGTTGAGGCCCGGAAACGCCAAACAGTTGGCTAAGAAATGACAGGCAAGAGCCATTAATAACTAGGAGCACTGTGACAGGAGCCAAGACTGAGTCAGTGGGGGCCACTTGTTGGACGGTGCGCCTTCCCAACGTCCCCACTTCCCTGATGGGGAAACTCAATGCTTCCAGAGCCCACAACTAACCCACCCCAACTAACGTTTATTAACCAGTTCCTAGTTTGCTTCGTAAGACAAAAGGCTTATAAAACTCTTGTTTCTTTCCCCATAGATATGGCAGAAACGAACGCCGCAGAGGCCGAAAGCTCCCCGGATGTCACCGTGTTCCCGCGGCGGAGGTGCGCGTGGATACGCAATCCCTTTTACCCGCCGGAAACGGACCATTACCGCGGGAAACGAGCCTACGACACCCAGGTCTGGATCGACGACCTGTCATACGTGGAGCGGTTCAGCCGTGTACCCCGCCAGAGCCCGACCCCGGAATCGGGCGATGGCGGCTGGAAGACCCCACCATACACGTACAACACGTCTTCAGAGTCTGAGGGGACCAAGGAGTCCGAGGAGTCCGAGAGCGAGAAGGAAGACAAAGTCTTTGTGTGGCCAAAGCCGCTTCCCTGGGGTCCCAGCGAGGACATATCAATATCGACCCTCGGCAGCGGCGAAGACTGCTCCGCGGATGCGTGCGACCAACCCCTCGAGGTCCCGAAAGGCGTGGATCGGATGACCGCATCTCCTTGCCCAGACTTCGACCCCCATGAGGCGATCCACGACCCTGGCCTGGACTGGTGCCGCCCGCGGGAGTATCCCGGACACCGGCGAGCGAACCGGCTGGCGAGAGAGAAGGCCGCCCGCCTATTGCGCCGCCAGCAGGAGCAACAACAGAGGGACGCTGGGGAGACGGCGCGTGCCTCTCCCGAGCCCGGACAGCCTCCAGACTATAATCCGCTCCGCCCAGAGGAGACCATGGTGCCGCAGCGCCCCATTTGGACGGCGATCGACAAATGGCCCAAGGACATCCGACGCCGGCAACCCCCTAAGGCGTCCGATCCAGCCGACGAGGTCACTCGGGACGAGGTGTACGGCCTCGACAGGGTCGACCCGGTGCACGTATTCGGCGTGCGCGTGGAGGTGTCGGAGCAGGAGGTGTCGACACAGGAGAAGCCGGAGCAGGAGGAGCCGGAGCCGGAGAGCCACCATCGGCAGAGCGGCAGCAGCGCTGTCAACGACGAGGGCGGCCAGGAGGATCGGATGGTCACGTTCCCGACTCATTGGGTTCTGACCACGGGAGGCAACCAACTGCCTCATTCCCTGGTCACACACGCGCGGGAAGAGGAGCGTCAGGATCGGCGCACACTGCGCAAGTTCCTGTTCCACGCAATGGGGGCGCAATACCGCGTCCACGTCAGTAAGACAAACAAGATAATCATTTCGCTGCGCCCCCCGAAGGAAGAGGGGAATGTGAGGGACCGTTTGGCCCTCCCAAAATAATTTAATAACATGTAAATATAGTCATAACTCATAACATGTAAATATATATTAATCATAAGTTAGAGTTAATTCCCAATAGTTTAAGTAGGGTACGGCCCACACCCGATACGATAGTTACCAAACTATCATCACTAACCCGAGCTCGCCCCGTTAGCCTGGAAGGCTAGAACACACACCGACACACACACACCAGCGCACACGGCAAAACTCACCCCGATCAGGGAGAGTGACTTACAGTGAAAGTGAAAGGTTGTGTTTTTGCCGCGCTCCGCCTGATCATCCTTTTCAAGGCGTGTTAACCATCCAATAGGGCTGAAAGTATACGGCAGTTCAGTGGAGACACCTCGGGTCGCTGGTACGTACCTGCTCTGCCACTGGATCAACCCGGCAGACCTTCCGGTCACCGAAGGCCTGGGCACTTGCTCCATCACAGGGGCCTTAAGGCAAGGGAAGGGGGAACTCTCTCCCCCCCTCGCTCTCAGATTCACTTTCCACTTTCCACTTTTCTTTTCCTCCTGTCGACCTTCCACAAGCCTTTTCCCCGCGTTGTTTTGGCACGTAAACACAGCTGATCGCATCTGGATCACAGTGTTGTACAACGTCGGCGGAGGGGCTTGTAACAGCCGCG
Organism: Drosophila aff. chauvacae BK-2020; assembly: GCA_018903765.1. Lineage (NCBI taxonomy): Eukaryota > Metazoa > Arthropoda > Insecta > Diptera > Drosophilidae > Drosophila > Drosophila aff. chauvacae BK-2020. The sequence goes on from JAEIGO010000967.1 coordinate 237,225, forward strand.
CTTAACAGCACAACTTTTTACTAGTGTTGTAGAACGAGCGAGGGCAAGCTTTCCCGCCCCAGCGAGATTTTAAAAATTTATTTAATTTATTTATTTAAATATTTAAATATTTAAATATTTTTATTAATATCCCAGACGCCGTGCACGGCTGCGCAGCTGGCAAGCGGGAAAAGGTCACGGTCCCGACCAACTTCCGATCCCCCGCTTTGGCGGTGTCCCAAACAAGGGACGTCGGGGACCGAGAAGGGGCGGTATAACCCCCGTCGTAAAGCTAGGGGGAAATCCTTAGAGCACCTGGAGCAATGGGTGCAGAGGCCACACGGGCAGGTAGATTTTTACCTAACCCAGGCGCTCAGCGGGCACGGCTGCTTCCGCAGCTACCTAAAACGCTTCGGCCACGAGACTGAGGACTGGTGCCCGGAGTGTGGCTCGGGCATCGTGGAGGACGCGCAACACGTCCTCTTCGAGTGCCGCAGGTTCGGATTCGAGAGGCAGGAGCTTGAAGCAGTGGCAGGATGCACTATCACCACTGATTCTTTGGTGCCGGTGATGCTGAGGGATGAGAGGCTGTGGGATGCGGCAGCTACTTTTGCCGCGCACGTCCTGAAGACTCTCAGGGCACTGGAGAGAAGGCGGAAGGAGCAGACGGAGTAGGGGTCGCCGCGCACGCGAAGCAATGCCAGGCGGCGGTACCGCACCGCGCGAAGCCCTTAGCTCTTAGTCTATAGTCTACCGTTTTTCCCTTAATGTTTTTTTGTATGTTAATGTATGTAGCGTAAGGTTTAGTTACTAGTAGGAAATAAATCACGAATACAAAAAAAAACCCCGATCACGCCACCGAAAATAGGCAAGCGCTCATGAGAGCGAGCGAGAGGGAGCAACCGATCGTACGGTAAACTCCTGGAAGAAGGCAAAAGAGAACTCCGCGAGAAATTTCGCGAAGCGAAACGGAGTGGAGTTGAAGTACAGTGACAAACCGAAGCGGACGTGCGTTGTGAGACGAGAAAACAGAAACCGCGTGCGAGAACAAGGCTGTGAAAACTTAAAACTAAACAAATTAAAAAGCGAACTGCGGGCCGGCGATTGCCACCGTAATAAGTGCAAGACGGATTTTGTGCGAGCGGAATTAGGAGAAGGAAATGGACAAGGCGAAGTCTGGCCCAGGACCAGCGGCGGGACGGAGCCGATCCAGTAGTGTGTGCCGGAGCGAGACGGGTGAGTGGTAGTGTGAGACCGCAACGAGTTGGCTAGCAAGTGTGTGTGTGTGTGAGTAGGAAAATCTTTGCGAGCCCTCGATGCGGTGGTCACCAGAGAGTGCGGTCAGACCGACTCTAGAATAAATATAAGTTTGAGCCCCCTTAACTAACCTGTAGAACACTGTGAGAAAGTGTGCAAGACTTAAAAGGAATTATATCAAACATGCAAACCATATAATACACGGAAATAAAATGTATAAACGGAAAACAAGAATTTAGAAATTGTATAAAATATGAAAACATAGCGAACACAGAGAGAAAAAAAGTGGAAGTTTAGAAATAGTAAATCTGAGAAATTATAAATTAGGAAATTATGGAAGCAAAGTAAGAAATTATAAAAAATAAGATACCATAAAAAGAAAAGCGAGTGCACTAAGAAAAAATACTTCGAGAACAAAACTAATAATAATAATGATTTAAAACTTAACCAATTAAATCGAAGACGGGGAAACCACGAGGTTGGGAGAACTGCACTGGGAGAAAAATATTTACAAACTTTAAACAAAATCAATTAAATTTAATTAAATAATTTAGAATCAAACTAAATTAAATGCTACGAGACAGAGACCGCTACACTGGGAGAAGAATATTTACAAACTTTAAACAAAATCAATTAAATTTAATTAAATAATTTCAAATCAAACTAAATTAAATACCACGAGGTGGGAAAAATTTCGAAATGGCGGGATAGAGACAGCTACACTGGAAGAAAAAAATCTCTAAACGAAAAAAAAACCCGAACAAAATTTAGTTAAATTAAATTAAATAATTATTTAATTAAATACCACGAGATGGAGAACCAGCTACACTGGGAGAAAAATCTTTAAACAAAAATCAAACAAAGTTTAATTAAATTCAAGTAAATAATTTCGAACCAAGTTAACTTATGTAAATGCCATGAGATGAAGACGGCTACACTGGGAGAAAAATATTTGCCAAAAATCAAACAAAATTATATATATTAAATTTAAAGTATATTTATTATTCGCTAATTATATTTTTGGGCGAACTCTGTCCTGTGGGAAATTTCCAAGTAAAAAAAACTGAACATATTTTTGGACGGGCCAGGCACAGCCGGCCGGAGCAAATTTGCTATTATTTCTTCTGTTCTCTCTCGGTTCTTCGGCCCCAAGCATGTATGCAGACTAATTCGATTCTTCCCTCTGTCGCGTCCTATCAACATATTTTTTTTTAGTGTAACTCGGTGGCTGACCAACTCCACCCCGCGTCATCCCACCGCCTCATAGTAGTCACATTGTCCCAGATCTTTATAAATTTTCTGTAGAGAGACCCTGGCGAGACTGAGTCTCTATCCCAGCCAGATAACTACCTCACAACACGCATAACAATAAGCAGCATCTTTTGAGACTGAATACATCAACCACTTATGTTCTTGGAACCATGATGCTCGGAAAGAACGATCATTACTTTTAGGGTACTGCTTCAAAAATGTTTGTTTGATAGGTTCACCTGTTTTGGGTAAATCCTGTGGTCTATTCATTGAAAGTGTTGATGTTAAATCGTTCACTGATTTTGCTTCAGATTCGGAACAAAGAAGTGACTTTGCATTTCCACATCACACGCAAAAGAATCAGCGATCAACTGGAACTACGGCCTTTCATTTTCTGATATGTAGAAAGACTGTGTAATCACAACTATATCACATAAATTGTTAATATTTTTAAACCCTTCTGAGATCTAAAACAACTTTACGGTAAGCTTAGGTGTGTAAACGTTTATGATATTTCATATCGATAATAATCAAATACTAAAATAACTCGAACTCAGAAAAGTATCGATAAGCACGAGTGCCAACGTTACCAACTAACACCGACAATGTGGCGCGAAACATTTTAAAAAACTTCAGTGCTTGATATTTTTCTAGATATCTATTTTTTCGGTTTTTTCTTAGACGGGCTGTACGGGCAAACAAGTCGACAGTACGGGAAACGCCCGTACTTGCCCGTACGTAGCTACGGGCCTGAGTGAAATTTGGAAGCTTGGAGGAAATCATATACACAAGGAGACAGTCCCATGCCTCGACTTGAATGGAGGACATCTTCAAGGATGTTAGCCAACTTTGGATGGTGCCTTGCAGCTCTTTTAAAGCGGCCCCTTGGGGGATTGCCTGAATATTAAGAAGAATCTTCAGCTGACTGTTTACTAAAATTCGCCTATTTTCGAAGCGGTCCGTAAGGCTTTGCCACGCGGAGACGAACCCCTCGTTAGTTAGCGGTGCCTTGGAAACAATGGAGTGCGCATCGCCACTCGTTTTCGAAAGAAGGTTGAACAACCTTTCAACCGGCGTGAGTCTCGAATTGTTAATGTAAATCGCCGTGAAGAGATCCCTAAACGTGGGCCACCGAAGGTAATCTCATGTGAAGACCTCTGTGTCCACAGGTGGCAAGTGACATCCAGTATATGTGGACGGTTGGAGAGTTGCGGAAACCTGAGCGGACTGGATGGGGGCTTTTCTATGGCTTCCTGCAGATGGGCAACACACCTCGAAAAGACGGAGAAACAAGAACTGTATTTAGATCCCAGCACTGTTGAGGTGGCTGGATCCTCGGCGGACACGGACTGAAGGTCCAAACAGCTCTCATAGCCCTTCTTCACATCTTCCCATAAGGCCCGGACTTCGTCCAGATGGACTCGGCACATGTATGGGGAAAACTCTTTAGTATCAGGGGCGCCCGGAGTACGGATGTCAGCTTCGAAGTGGCTAACTCGGTCCGTTGTGGCAATGAATTTCCTCACAGCAATATCGATGGCGGATGGAGCCATTTTTGTGGTACACCGAGTAAGTCCTGACGATGGACCTGGGCTAATATTCCCTGAATTATCGCTCTTGGCCTTAGGAACGGCAGCAGCGGGCCTTGGCTTGAGATGAGACGGACGCGGAGATGCGGTTTGGGACCTGTCCAGGCGGATTGATGGGATCGTACGTGGCTTCTTGTAGTCTATGGGCATAGCAGGACTCGGACTCAACTGATCTGAATCGTCCACAGACTCGAAGGGGACTCAAATCTAAATTTGAGAACTGTAGAAATTTGAGAAGCCAACAGGTTGTCCGAAAAAGAATAAATTGGATCCAGAAATAATTGATTCGAAAGGTGGCGTCCGAAACTAGTTAAAATATTGCCACTTGCACGAAAAAATGGAAAATGGCCCGAAAAGGAATACGTTGAGTTGCCCTGTATACTTAACGTAGAGTAATTGGTTAAAAATCGATCAGTCAAAAATATAGAAAACTGGGAAAAAATACCAAAACGATACTGCGGGCGGATGCCTTATACGGATTGGCAGGAAAATTGTGGTCGGGAACGGAAAAATGTAAATATAAATATTTCGGTATAAATATATAATATACTGTGTGGCTCAGACGTGGATCTCTATTACTTTTGTCGTTGACACAGGAGAAAAAATTAGGCTCGCGACAGGGTAGATTGGGTGCCGTAATCCCAATATCAATTAAATAATAATTTAAAAAAAAAATTAGTAACCGGAAAAATTATTAATTCTTCACCGTAATAATAATTGCGGAGCCGGAACGGTTGACTTAAGGGGGTCTTCTACCTTCGCGCTCAAATTTGGGGCCTATTTTTCAAAAATGGATTGCAAAAAAACTACACATGATATCCGAATAAAATTTTTTTATTTGATTAACAAAAGCTTGAACTTGAAAAAACAAAAAATAACATATGAATTTATCATAACGTTTGCCATTGGCGCGTCGTCGAATTAGCCACTGCCAGCGCGAAAGAGGCAAACGGTTGGCAAGAAATCTCAGCTTCAGAACATGTAAACAACAAGAAGTTTTTTTTAACTTAATTTTAAGAACGTCGATTAGGTCAGGACACAAGCTTTTTTTAATATTTGAAAATTTCACAAAATGGCAGCGATTTGAACAAAAAATTTAATTTTTGACCATGTTTTTCAACCTAAAAATGACTGTAAAAAATTGAAAAAAAATTTTTCGAAAAAAGCTTGTGTCCTGACCTAGCGAGATGTTTTGTGAATAAGTAACGCTTTACAGATCTTGGATATCTTCTATGGTTTCGTCAAAATCGTGCCAAAACTTTTGAAAAACACTACTTTTGGGAAAACGCGTTTAAAGATAAATGTTACAATGCTATAGGCAAGGCGGGGCCGGGTTTGAGGCTCGATATCTCGTAAACGAGCATGAATTCGATCAAATCCTTCACAGGGCATGTTCTTAGTTATGTCTACTTTAGAAATATGCAAAAAAAAAAAAATCGATTTTTTAAAACCGCGAAGGTAGAAGACCCCCTTAACAAACCTTGGCTTGGTTCGGCAAAAGCCTCACTGCTTGCCGTCGGCAAGGCAGTGCGTGCGCAAAAAAATGAACAACAAAAAACCCAGCAACAGCAATAACACGGCTGCTGCGGAAAGTCAAGAAACTTGGAAAAAAGCAATCGCGGTCCCGCCCGTGTGGATTTGCAATAATAATTGTTTTTAATAATTGTTGGTTTGTCTCTCTTTTAATTTGTATTTTATTTGAAGTTTCGTTGCGGGGGTTATTTTTCCTGAAATCGGGTGCAGAAAATATACATATAAGGACATGCATGCATATGTAAGGGCACAGTAGAGCATCGATGAAGTGGACTGTATTAATTTTGAATGACTGGAGAAGGACAGTAAAACTATGTGGCGAAAAAAAATGCACACACCGGAATGAGAACAGAAAGAATATCGAAACAACGGCAGCCTGTGCAGCGAACAGTGAAACTCCCGCACAGTGCACACTCGTTGGCCGATATTGTTTATGCCTTTCTTTTTTCACCACACAATTTTACTTTTCACTTGGCGAATTCGCGGAGTTAGAATTGCGCCGACATATGTATAATAATATATGTACATATATATGTGCCGGAATGTATTAGATGAATGCACATACATATATATGTACATATGCCGCGACCGTTTGCACTGTGATGTACGGAAAGAGAACGACGAGGAATTTGGCGGCGCGAAAAAGAAGCAAAGTGGAGACGAATTGAACCAAGATCGACGAGGAGGAATAAAATTCTCAACTGCCGTTGTGTCAGGAAAATTCGCGGAGGTGGAATTGACACGGAAAAATAGTCTTACAGCAGTGCGACCGAAATGGAATGTTCGGAGCGCTGCTAAAGACCGGCAGTGAGAAAAATGACGAAAAGACCTTGTACTTATCTTTAGCGGCGGCACCACCAGAGCTGCTGGTGAAAAAAGGATTCCAGGACGATATCCTTATCCGGTTTGAAGGACCATGTTTGTGTAGGGGGGTGGCGAGGATCCTCCGCTAAAGGATTCCAGAAAATATAAAGTGTATGGGGCGTTCCACGCAAAATTTGCCACCAAAATTTGTTTTCCTTCTTATATTTTTTTTCGGTTTATTACTTGAAAATACATATTCGATACGTATTTCTTTATTTCAATCTGATACTTGGAATTTTCGAGAAATAATTTTCTAAAGTTTCCCGTTTTTAAAAAAGATACTTTTTTCAACCGCATGTACTGAGAAAACTAATGAAGATACAACAATTTGTCCAAGACATGAAACATGCGCCCTTTCCCTAGCTTTCCAATAAGTTAACTAAAAAAAAAAAATTTTTTTTTTATGAAAAAAAATTAAAATTTAACAAAAAATTTAAAAAATTTCAAATTTGGACCTCCCAAAGTATTCATTTCTCCACTCTGAAATTTTCGCAGGATTTAAACAAGCCTTAAGGCTACCTTTTAAAAATAAAAAATTTTAAAAAAATTAGGTCCAAATTTGAAATTTTTTAAATTTTTTGTTAAATTTTAATTTTTTTTCATAGTTTACTTATTGGAAAGCTAGGGAAAGGGCGCACTTTTCATGTCTTGGACAAATTGTTGTATCTTCATTAGGTTGAAAAAAGTATCTTTTTTAAAAACGGGAAACTTTAGAAAATTATTTCTCGAAAATTCCAAGTATCAGATTGAAATAAAAAAATACGTATCGAATATTTTCAAGTAATAAACCGAAAAAAAAATATAAGAAGGAAAAAAATTTTTGGTGGCAAATTTTGCGCGGAACGCCCCGTATATATCCCGCGAAGAAGAAGACGTAGAAAATATTCGGGGGTCGAGAGTCGACAATGGCATGGAGCGCCCGTAGTGTTTTATTGAACATGCATTTGGTTACTAATCTAAGCTTAAACATACATCCGTGCTCCCGCCCGCTTTACTCCGCTAGAGCGAGAGCGGGAGATCAGCGGCGGCCGACTGCTTATTCGGATTTGAACCGATGCACTAGCTCGGGCCGCTGGAGCACACAAGAAGGTGAACTCGGGAGCATCAGCAGGCCGAGAGAGGATGAGCTTGGCCAGGGAGCGGCGGAAGAGCGCTGCGGAGCGGCCAAAGATGCAGAGGAGCACAAGAAAGGTGTCGATGAGGAAGTGAAGCGGCCGAAGATTGCCAAAGAGCGGGGAGCGGGCGAGCATCGGCACGCTCAACGAACAATGCGAGGAGGCGCGAAATACGGGATCGCAAGAGCGGCCGAGCTTTCGGATGCTCGGTGGCCAGAGGGGGTACAGTGGGGGTATATTGGGCCCCTCACGTAAACAATTTTTTAACATTATACGGGCGTTTTATACGCGTTTTCTAATCGAAATTTAATCTCCTTAGCATAGTCATCTATATTATATAACGGGTCTATTCTATTGAAATGTATTGACAAGTTGCTTTGCTTACCAATTACTAGTAGATATCGACTGTAATTATGGGTTACTGATGGTGTAGTGTTAAAACAATACACAAAATAATGTAACCATATGTCCTAATCAGTTTTGTCAACTGAGATATATGAACGAATGTACTCGTTGAATGTTCTGTGACTTCTTTCAACGGTACCCAAAGTCTGGTGATGATTGCAGTAGACGTTATGTAGTCTATTTTCATATAACTGCACAAGTCATTGATTATTGAATTTTTATATTCTGTTCCCATGTCCGTAATGAACGTCTTCATTGGACCGTACTTCAGAATAAAATGTTCAAAAATTGCTTTAGCGACAGTATTTGCACTTTTATTGGAATGCCAACTAAATATTTTGTTAGGTCACAGATCAAAGTGACTGCGTATTCGTTGCCATACTCGGATTTGGATAGTGTCCACTATCACTCTGTGGAAAGCCTTAGTTGGTGTGTCCGTTAGGGTCATAGGTTTTTTTGTGTGCGTCGTTGTTTTTGACGTTAGGCATTTCTGACATCTACGTACGTACTCTTTGACACCACGTGTAATGTTTTTCCAATAGTAGTGTCTTTTTATTTTGGCCAATGTTTTTGTAATGTCTGTATGACCACCTTGTACCGGATCGTCATGATTTGTAAACAGTATCGCTTCTTGATCTTTTATACATTTTATTAGGGGCACCGGCTTGAGTAGCGCTACTCTTAATGTATTTGGTATTTTATTGCCCACTTTGAGTTGGCTGATCTTAAGTATACCGGCTTGCGTTTCAAGCCTTTGGAAGAACTGACCTAGGTCTAGAATTCCAATGGTATAGAAATCGCTAACATCAATTCTCGCAACAACTTTATTTCCATATTTCAATAAACATTTGGATTCGGTAATTCGCAAGGTCACTACTTTACGTACTTCGTCATTTGACTTCATATACGTTGGGCTTAGAAGCGTTGACAATTATTATTATTATTATTACAAAGGCCTTGTTGCACTGCGACCAGATTTTAGATCTTTTGTGCCGGCCTGTAGGATTAGGGAAGAGGCCCTATACCTAGGCTTTTAATAAAAGAGAGCACTTTGGTAAGGTCTATTTGTTCCCAAATCCTGTAGGGGGGAATAAGTTCACCTCCTAGATGTTGAAGTCGACGTCTGATTAGCGATGGGCACTCACATAGAATATGTTCTGATGTTTCTTGCTCCATCTCGCAGAATCTGCAGGTGTCGTTTTCTGAAAGTTTTAATTTCTTAAGGTGATACCTAAGGTTGCAGTGACCCGTTAGGTAGCATGTTAGAGTGCGAATTTCGCTCTTTGGTAGGTTGATGATGCGTTTTGATCGCGTCATCGGGGGGACGAGAAATTGTTTGGCTTGTCTCAGCCCTGCACTGTCGATCCAGTGACGATTTATCTCCGTTTCCTCCCATTTCCTGAGCAGTTCTCTATTGTGTCCTTTCGATAGTCCACAGAACGGCTCAGGGCCGATAAAAGGTGTTATCGCCCTGCGTTTAGCTAGGGAGTCTGCCACCTCGTTTCCTATATGGCCTACATGCCCTGGCACCCTTGGTCCGAAAATACCAGCCCCGGTGTCACCGTTTTCCAGTTTCGACCCATCAGTGTACCATGTTTGTGATCCACTGGGCAGATATATTGATTTTGCTTTTCCATTCATTCCTAGTGTACAATACTACAGAGAAGTTTCTGTGGAAAACAAGTTTTGGTTTCTGCTCGTCAGTTACGCGCAGAATGGGCTCATTTATTTGGGATTCAAGGACCCTAAGATGCCCGGTAAGATCACCACTTTTTATATTGGTTATGTTTTGAAGGCCCCCAGGCAGGCCTCCTTTTTCAGTGTAATTGGTATAGGGGGTATGCCAGTTATGACTCCCAGTGTTGCAGTAGGACATGTCCGGATGGCTCCAGTAATGCCTATGCATACCAGTCGTTGTAATTTAGTAAGTGCAGCCGCAGCTGTCTTCTGGGTTGATTTCGTCCACCAAGCAAGAGATGCATAGGTTAAGATCGGTTTTACCACAGTGTTAAAAGACCAGTAGATCATTTTGGGACTTAGGCCCCATGTTCTACCGTAAAGCCTGTTGCAAGCAAAGTGTGCTCGAGTGGCTTTGTTTATAGTCTTTTCTAGGTGTGCATTCCAGTTGAGTTTGGAGTCAAGTGTGACTCCTAGGTAGTTGGCCTCAACCGAAAAGTTAGGGATGGTCTTTTTAAGGAGAGAGACCTTTTCCTAGTAAATGGGACTAAAACTGTTTTTGATGGGTTTATGGACAGTCCTTTGTCCTGACATCATCTGTTGGCTATATCAAGGGCTTGCTGCATGCGGTCCGAAATGGTTTGCTCATGCCAGCCCACTATATAGATGACTAGATCATCAGCGTAGCCTTGAGTGGGAAACCCTAAGTTGTTGAGCTCATATAGTAGCTCGTCGATGACCAGAGTCCACAAGAGAGGAGAGAGTACTCCCCCTTGAGGGCACCCCCTTGTGGCTGTGATTGAGGTCATAGTTCCTCCAAGGTCTACAGTTATGATTCTGGATTTAAGTATTTCCAGAATCCACCTAATAATAGGTGTAGAGACATTCTTACGTACAAAAGAGGCACGTATAGCCTCATATGACGTGTTGTCGAAAGCTCCTGAGATGTCTAAGAAGGCACCTAGTGCTATCTGTTGAGCGCCAATGGACTTTTGAATGGTTGTTGTAAGGCAGTGTATGGCTGTCTCAGTTGATTTACCTTGATTTAGCTTGATACGCGTATTGGTATTTGTTTAGGGGTAGTTCCTTGAGGGTCACCTCCCTTATATGCTGGTCAATTATCTTCTCCATCGTTTTAAGGAAGAAGGAGCTAAAGCTAATCGGTCTATATGATTTAGGCAATTGGGAATCTTTCTTCCCTGCCTTTGGGATAAACACGACTTTTACTTTAGCCCAGTTGCTTGGTATGTGTCCAAGCAGGAGACTGGCTCGAAATAGACGGACCAGGGGGAGTGCGATTAGGTGCAGTCCCCGCTGCAACAAGCATGGATATATACCATCCGGTCCGGGTGATTTATATGGGCTGAAACTTTGTAATGCCCATTGTACGCTATTTTGATGAAACATTCTATAGGGCATGTTTCCAATACGTTCTGAGCGATGGGGGGGTTCCCCTCTCTCAGCCCCATTGGAGTCTGCCACCATAGTCTTATGCAGGTGTGGGCACTCTCCAGTCTCAGAGAGGTAGGTTGGTGCCTCTCTCTGTGAGATGGGTTGCTCCACAGCCACGCACCCAGGAAAGTGAGTGGCCAGGAGTAGGCTACTCGTCTCCTTTGGGTTGTTTGTGTATGTTCCATCCGGCTTTTTCAGCGTGCAGATGCCGTTTGAGTGGTCTTTGGAGAGGGCTTTTTGCAGCCTAACAGCTTCCGGGAGAGATGAGATCTGCCCGCAGTGTTGACGCCAAGTAGCCGGTTTTGACTGTCTCAGCTCTTTATTGTAGAGCGTTAAAGCAGATGTGTAGGAGTCCCATGAGGCCCTCCCACTCCTCGCCTTATTGAAGAGCCTGCGCGCAGCTTTTTTGAGATCGTCAAGGCTTTAGTTCCACCAGGGAACAGCCCTTCCGGTCTTGCGTACCTTTTGGTCGCAGCTGGCGTGATATGCTGATTCAACATTTGTATGAAGCACAGTAGCTTCACGCTCTAACTCGTCTATGGATATTATCGGACGGGTTGAGCAGTCTCTGGATTGCTCAAGTTCAAAACAGAAGAGATCCCAGTTGGTTTTCCTGGGATTTCTGGTGACTAGGCTACATTGCAAGGCGCATCCTATGTCAAATCTAATGTGTTGGTGATCTGACATAGTGATCTCACTTGCAACGTGCCAGTTTGAGACAACGGACAACATATTTGTACTACAGAGAGTCAGGTCAAGAACCTCCTCTCTAATGGCATTAATAAATGTGGGTTCGCTGCCCTGGTTTAGTAATCCTATATTATTACTAATAATATATTCAAGAAGGTACTCACCCCTCTTGTTGATGTCACTGCTCCCCCAGACCGTGTGATGTGCATTGGCATCACAGGCGATTATCCATCTGAGCCGGTTTCTCTGGCAGTGCTCTATCAGGGCACAAGTAGCCGCCGTAGGCACTTCCTAGGCGGAGGCCAACACTGCCTCCTGCTCGCCGTGGGCGGTGGGTATTTTAGCCCAAACCGCCACCAGGTCCTCAGTTATAAACTGTGAAAGGGGAACAAATGTTAGATTTTTGTTAATTAACAACGCCGTTCTAGGGCGAGGTTGGTCATTTGCATATAGCAACTTACCGGATGGGGTGCTAAGCCCCCGGACACGTCCTGCATTTATCCAGGGCTTCTGGATGAACGCTATGTCCATTGTAGCGAACCTCTCGCAAAGTACGTCGGATGCGGCCTTTGCGTGGTGGAGGTTCGCTTGGGGACATCGGAGGTGTCTCCTGGTTTTAGGGGGAGTGGGGAGAGGGGGAGAGGACATTAGTCCGCCCTCTTGCGGCCCCTGGCCGCCATCTTCCGGCCGCGGTTGGTGCCTAGAAGGGCCTCCTCCTCTTGTGTGCGCCTCGCACCCTTGGGTACGCGCCCGGTGCCTCGAGTGGGGCGCCCGGTTCCGCGCGTGATGCGCCCATGGAGTGGAGGGCGCAGGACTTTCCGCAGTGCTGCGGGCTCTCGTGCGGCTGCAGTGCCCTGTGGTGTCGATGCAGCCATATCAGGAGCACTGGCACTCGAGCAGGTGGGCTTCTCCGTTGGGGGAACGGGAGCCTCTGCCTGCCTCTTCGCCTGCGTGTCGGCCTTTGGCTTTAGAATAGCCGTGCCAAACGCGAAATTGAGCTTATGCCCAAGCGCTTTTAGCCGGTTGGCCGAGACCGGATCCAGCGCGATCGTCAGTACAGCTGTGCTTTGCCTCATTTCGCGATGGAAGACTCGCCAGTCTCCCACTCGCAGGCTGCTGTTCTGGCCTTCGATGAGGTTTAAAACCTCAGCTGTCTTGAGGTCCACACTTGGAAGTGGGAAGTAGCCGACGTAGACAGCGGCACGTGGAGCCTCTGCCTCAGGTACTACTTTTATATGGGCGTCCTTCCACAGCCGGAGCTTGGGCACCTCGGTGCTCAGCCACTCAGCTGTCTCTGAATTCCCACAGGTCACAGCCATCCAGCCCGGTCTGAAGGTGCAGCCGGAGAACAGTGGCTTCACAGAGCCGTGCCTCAGTGCCATCACCCTCGACAGGATAGCAGCCTGGATGGTGTTCAGTTGCTCCGTGGTGAGCAGGCTGTTGGGATAGTCGGCAGGGAGTATCGCCATCTTCGACGAGCTGGCAACGTCCCTGTAGGAGGGCATGATACCAACTTGGGGTGATTGCTCCTGTATCTGCTGCCCAGCCGCAGCTGCTGCTGCGGATGTGGAGGCTACTGGAGCCTCCGTGGCAGGCGGTGCAGTCGCAAGGCCACCCCTCGTCAAGGCACTGGGTGCCGCGGTTTTTATCATGGCCCTCTTGGTCGACACCTCTTCTGGGGTCGTGTTGGCCGATCTGATCCTCTTTTTGGTCGCTCCACTCTTGCTGGGCTCTACCCTTGGAGGGTCCATAGGCTTCTGAGCGAGCCTTTTGGCCTCCTCCATGGGAATGCCGTTTGCAAGGTGTCTGCGCAACCTTTTCCTAGCGGCGCCCTATAGGGTTATCCGCTTGGGCTTATTCACCTTGGGAGAGGCGAGAAGGGCTTCTTCCTCTTCTTTGGTGATGGAGTCGGTGCCAGAGCCTTGTGAACATACGTCCATGGCTTCTTCGGGCTCCCGGATTGGTTCGATATTAATCGATTTGGGGCTGCTAGAGCACCCTGTTTCTGTCTTGCTACTGTTTTTGGTTTTCATAGACTGGTCCCACGAGTAGTGAGGAAGGAAGTATCCGGAAGCCACCGTTAAAAGACACACTGACGTAGTGCCATTCATCACAGAGGCACGGTACGGTAACACCGGTGAATACGGGTTTTTTCGAGTTGTCCTCTCTAGATCCGAAATATTTAGTCTAGAGCAGGGGCACCTCGAGCAGGATGTGGTTCTTCACCACGTATGATCGGTCTTTAGTAGTCGGCATGTGACTGCCAACTACCACTAGCTGAGTCAGATCGACACGGCGACAGGCGCACACGCTTCACTGACACAGCCTTGGCCCCCTGGTGTTCGGTGTTCGTATGCTCCTCCACCAAGGCCATCCATTTAGAGCCGACGTCTGACCTTACGACTGAGAAGTTTCTCGCCGCTTTCGCCCGGTTCGTTTCCCGAAGAAGATGCCCCCGTCAAGTTCAGTAGGACAATGGAAACCCCTTTGTGGGTGCGGCCAGCCTACTCTCCCGCGATTTCCTCCAGGCTCTCAAGGGGGCTGTGACGAATGCCTATTATCACCAGCAGCTGCTTTGGGATTTCATCCCTCCGGGAGCCCCCCACATGGGAGGCTTGTGGGAGGCAGGAGTCAAAAGCTTCAAGACCTTGTTCTACAAGTCTACTGCCACGAGGAAATACACTTTCGAAGAGCTGTCTACGCTTCTGGCTAGGATCGAAGCTTGCTTGAATTCGCGTCCACTTTCTTGTTGGAGGCCCCCTCCTTGCAATCGAACGTCCCATCGCCAAGGTCGTGCTTCTTCCGATGGAAGCATCGGCCTGCTCGCAATAACCAGTCGCCCGTCCAGTCGAATGTTCCAAGTCACTGTGCTGTGTTGTAGTTGTCCGATTCGTAGTTTGTTTTACCAGTACTAATTGCCACGTTTTTTTTCATCCTATTCCGCTAGACATATCCAGCACGATGTCTTCACGTCCACGCAGCGCCATCGCACTGGAGAGCAGATGTACTCGAGGTACTAACTCCTACCGATGCCGAGTCTGCACTGGGATCCATCCGTTACGGAAGTGCCGCCGATTTCTTCGCTTGAATGCCGAGAAGCGGCTACGGGCAGTCCTCGCCAATCGGTACTGCCCCAGTTGTTTGGCTCACGAGCATTCCGACGAAGCCTGTCGGCGAGGAGACTGTTGCAGAACGTGCGGCCAGGATCATCATACGTTGCTGCACCTTTTCGAGCAGCCATCGGTTTCGCGGCCGCTGCGTTAGGAGCGTCGCCGGTCGCGGAACCACTCCCCACGGAACTCTTCAGCTGCTCTTCGCCCGTCGTCCGCCACTCCCCAGCCGTTCGTCGGCCCTCATCCGCCACTCCACGGCGTTCCCCATCTGTTTGTCGGGCCTCATTCGCCGCTCCGCGGCGTGCTTCAGCCGTTCCTCGGCCCTCCTCCGGCCGGTTCTTTAGCCGCTCGTCCGCATTCGTCCGCCGCTTCTCGGTCCTCGGCCGTCACACCACAGCGTGCTTCGAGGACTCATCAGCAGCCGTCCGCCGCGCATGGGCATTTTTCCGCCACCCGTCCGAGGAGCCCACGCCCACGAGCTGCATTGACGCCTCGCTGACAACCGCTTTCCGACTGCCAACGACTAGAGTTGGGGATGAGCAGGTGTGTGCGGCCACCGTGGGCTCCAGACAAGACAGGTTTGTTCGAGGTCGTATTTAAAGTCGAACCCCACGTGCGCATTCGCACTCCAGTCCGGAAGCTGAGCGAGACGGTGCGGGCCCACTTCGCTTTTTTACCTACCCGCGACCATCTGCGTGGTCCTAGGCGCGGATATGATCCAGGAAGGACTGCCGGTGGCCCAGAGCACCGTTTTTGGATGGGTTGTATCCGGAGCCTGCCACCAACCGTAACAAGACCCATGTTGCAACCCGGGTGCTTGCAAGGGGGGGCGGAATGTTTATGCGAGGGGCCACTGTGCCGCCTCTGCGGATAGAGCTTTCGCTCCAGTCCGCTCTCGTCCCTCTAGTGGGCTTACGCTTTCGCGCTCCGTAGTTCGGGCTCGGGTTTCGTCGCTCTCCCGTGCTCGCTTCAGCGGAGTTAAGCGGGCGGGAGCGCGACTCTACTTTGTAAGCTAGTTTAGTTCCATGTATGAATGCGCAGAATAAACATTGAATTCTCACGACGCCCCCGCCTCTTGTTCTTTTTCTCTGGTGCCGCCGATTCCCTTCGTCGGACTTATTTCGTTTTGCGCCGTGGGAGTTTTCCTGCATTTTCATCATCTACGTGATCGCTGCTTATTTTGGAAACCGAGATCGGCCCCCCTACAAACATTTAGTATTAAGGTTTTTAGTTTGGGAAGGCTTTCTACGTTTGATGTTATCATGTACAAATCGTTATAATTTGCACATAAAACTGTAAAGGGTTCATGCAGTTTAAAAGACGTTCTACAGTGGCGCAAAACTAAAGGAATATAGGATCAAGTATTTCTACTCGGTACGTGAAAGTTAAGCTGACCCAACAAGTCAGCACTTTCCACGTCACCGTGGATAAGGTTAAAAATGAACGTAATGCCAAGCATGGTTCTACGGTTAGCTAAAGTAGGTAAGTTAATTAGGAGAAGTCTACTAGAGTACGAGGGTAACCTCTGGTTTGGATCCCAGTTCAAACCGCGTAAAGCGAAAAGCAAAAAGTTCTTCTGAACTGACTCAATGCGTGTACTGTGAACCCCATACTGAAGGCTCCAGACGCAAGATCCATATTCTAAGATAGGACGAACTAACGAAATATATAAGGATTTTGTAACATAGGGGTCATTGAATTCTGTCGACCACCGTTTAATGAAACCAAGCACACCTCTGACTTTATTCACCATGCACGAAAGAAATATGTTGCGAACAAATTAAATGAATTAATATACACCCCTCGCCACTTGAATAGGACACCCCTATATGTTTGTATATAAACGGCCATACCATCTAAATGAAGTAATATACATATTCAATTTCTTTTTAATAAAAAAGGATATTTTATTGAGTTAATATATACCAAAGATAAATGGCTTCGTTGCCTGCGAGTACAAGAAAAAAATAATATCCAAAAACCCTATAATTTTTGGTTTCATAATTTTGCGCCACTTAAATAGGACACTTAAGCATAAATTAGAATAATAATAACACAGGCCGACAAAATTCTGACCCAGAAACCAGTATATACTTTTCCAAAGGTTTTCGGTGCGCTGAATCCGAATCCGAAGTCGAAATTTCCGAATTGGCTCTGGTTTCCGAGATATCCTAACCTAAAAGTGCAAAAACAGCGTTTTCTGCCTATATTTGAGGTTATGTAGCATCGAATTTGTTCTTTTACTGAAAATACTAAACAAACCATCTTAAAGTATAACCCTTGCCCTTTCAAATGCTGTTGAGTTTGATTAAATATCTCTTTTTTTCGCTGAGATATCGTACTTTGAAATTTTCATGTTAACGAATTTACCTCAAAAAAAACATTATGGATAGGCCCTATGAAGCAAACATTTTTCTTTGCACATAAAACAGCTTTAATCTGTTACTTGGGGGTTTTTGGGGTCGATGATCACGAATCCGGATTCAAATTTTCAAAATTCAAGATGGCGGATCCAATATGGCAGACCAAATTCGTAGAAAGTTACTGGATCAAGCTGAAACTGGGTATATGGGGGTCTTCGGAGTCGCTGTTTACCAACCTGAGATAAAATTCTGAAGTTTGAAGTTCAAATTTGATGTTAGATGTTAGATGTAAATAAAAAAATTCAATATGGCGACCATAAAACGACCATAAACGAAATGGCGGGGAATGTAAGGCAGCTCACTCGACAAAGAATACTTTATATCAATTTCAAAGTACGATATCTCAGCGAAAAAAAGAGATATTTAATCAAACTCAACAGCATTTGAAAGGGCAAGGGTTATACTTTAAGATGGTTTGTTTAGTATTTTCAGTAAAAGAACAAATTCGATGCTACATAACCTCAAATATAGGCAGAAAACGCTGTTTTTGCACTTTTAGGTTAGGATATCTCGGAAACCAGAGCCAATTCGGAAATTTCGACTTCGGATTCGGATTCAGCGCACCGAAAACCTTTGGAAAAGTATATACTGGTTTCTGGGTCAGAGGGTTGAGCTGATTTTGTCGGCCTGTGTAATTTAAGTGTTTTTTAAATAAACCAAAATTGGCTTAAGAGTGGAATTGTAGAGCAGGACCTTGTAGTCCAGACACAAGGGCGATCGTGAGTTTATAATCTAGTGGAGGCTGCTTGCTTTCAGTTGTAGGTGTAGCTTCTTGCATTCGTTACGTCTACGCCATGTTAGACGTCTTTCGAGGTGGATGACGAGATACGTTACTTCATTGACTTGGGGGATCTGCTTTAGACTTCTCGCTAGGTGCGATGTAAGCTTGTAGTAGTATTTCCTCTTGATTTCAGCTATTGCATTTTGGACTGGAGGGATGTTCACGACGTACCACGGTGCCCCGGTAATAGTTCTGATTACACAGGCCGACAAAATCAGCTCGACCCTCTGACCCAGAAACCAGTATATACTTTTCCAAAGGTTTTCGGTGCGCTGAATCCGAATCCGAAGTCGAAATTTCCGAATTGGCTCTGGTTTCCGAGATATCCTAACCTAAAAGTGCAAAAACAGCGTTTTCTGCCTATATTTGAGGTTATGTAGCATCGAATTTGTTCTTTTACTGAAAATACTAAACAAACCATCTTAAAGTATAACCCTTGCCCTTTCAAATGCTGTTGAGTTTGATTAAATATCTCTTTTTTTCGCTGAGATATCGTACTTTGAAATTGATATAAAGTATTCTTTGTCGAGTGAGCTGCCTGACATTCCCCGCCATTTCGTTTATGGTCGTTTTATGGTCGCCATATTGAATTTTTTTATTTACATCTAACATCTAACATCAAATTTGAACTTCAAACTTCAGAATTTTATCTCAGGTTGGTAAACAGCGACTCCGAAGACCCCCATATACCCAGTTTCAGCTTGATCCAGTAACTTTCTACGAATTTGGTCTGCCATATTGGATCCGCCATCTTGAATTTTGAAAATTTGAATCCGGATTCGTGATCATCGACCCCAAAAACCCCCAAGTAACAGATTAAAGCTGTTTTATGTGCAAAGAAAAATGTTTGCTTCATAGGGCCTATCCATAATGTTTTTTTTTGAGGTAAATTCGTTAACATGAAAATTTCAAAGTACGATATCTCAGCGAAAAAAAGAGATATTTAATCAAACTCAACAGCATTTGAAAGGGCAAGGGTTATACTTTAAGATGGTTTGTTTAGTATTTTCAGTAAAAGAACAAATTCGATGCTACATAACCTCAAATATAGGCAGAAAACGCTGTTTTTGCACTTTTAGGTTAGGATATCTCGGAAACCAGAGCCAATTCGGAAATTTCGACTTCGGATTCGGATTCAGCGCACCGAAAACCTTTGGAAAAGTATATACTGGTTTCTGGGTCAGAATTTTGTCGGCCTGTGTTATCTTTGATTGAGCTCGTTGGACGATGTCCATATTGCTATTGCAGGTATTTCCCATAGCTGAGAGCCATAGGTTCAAATTGGTTTAAGTACAGATTTGTAGAGTAGTACCTTGTGGTCCAGACTTAGCGGGGAGTGTGCGTTGATCAGCCAGTGCAGGGTGTTGGCTTTGATTTTTAAATGGGTTTTTTTGGCTTCAATGTGCTTGCGCCAAGTGAGACGTCTTTCGAGGTGTACTCCCAGGTATGTTACCTCTTGTACTTTCGGTATCACTGAGTTGTTTAGCGAAAGTGATGGGCAATCCTGCTTGTTTAAAATAAAGGTGACGTGCTTGCGTTTTTGTTCGGTTACTTTTATTCTTCAATTTGAGAGTTACTTCTCAAGTAAAGAGCTAGTTGCGCTGATGCTTGGATCGGGCATCTGGAACGGCTAAGAATGGCGGTGTCGTCGGCAAAGTTCGATGTTGTCAGACTTCTGCTTGTTGGTAGGTCAGCTGTGTATAAGAGGTATAGAGTTGGCCCAAAAACGCTGGGGGACCCCTGCTCCAATTTGCTGGTTATTGGATGTAGCAGTATTGCTTCTCACTGTAAACTTCTTTTCGTAGAGGTATGACTTGAGTAGTTTGTGCGTGTAGTTGGGTATTCTTAGCTTGATTTTGTGCATAAGGCCGTCAAGCCAAACTCAGTCGAATGCTTGGGATACATCCACAGAAACTTCTATGCAGTATTGTCGGTTCTCTAATGCGGTTCTTATTTCTGTTGTTATTCAGTAACCTGTTCTATAGTTCCATGGTTTTCACGAAAACCAAATTAATGTGCTGGTATTATGATGTGAGCTCTAAGGTACGGGTTGAGAGTAAGCTTATGGGTCTGTACGACGACGCAGATGTTGGATCCTTTCGGGGATTAGGAATCATTATGATGATTGATTTTTTCCATCTCTCTGGGAAGTAACCAACTCTAGTTATGGAGTTGATAGCTGGGTTATATAGCGAATGGCGCAGTAAGTCAGTTCAATGATCATTTTTGGAGTTATGAGGTCGCAGCCGTGGGATTTCTTTGGATTAATGTGCTCATTTCTGAGTTTTAAAATTTCTCTTGGGTGAAACACATTTGGCTCATGCGTAGGACTGGGGTCATTTCTTTATATTGGTAATGTAAATGCGTTAGTAGCCTGGTTTTTTTGGAAGACTTTTTGTAGGTGAGCGGCAAATGTACTGGCCCTGTCTGCATTACTGCGAGCCCAGCCGCCTCTGGAACTTCTTATTGGCGACACGGTGACGGTCGTTGGACAAAGAGTTGGGTGAGCTCTCCACAGTGAATGTTTTGTGCTTGTTGTTGATAGTTTCTCTATGTATCGACGGTTGGCATCCTCCTCTTCTTATTTCAGGGCTTTGGTTAGCTTATTTGTAGCATCTTTTAGTCTATGTTTGGCTGATGGGGATCTGTAAGTTTACAATTCACGGACTAAACGTCGCTTTACGTGGACTAATTGCTCGATTTGTTTATTTGTCTTTTTTGAATAGGGATCTTTTATGTAAGTTTGAGGAGTAGAAGATTGCCCTGCTGCAACAAGAATGGATTTCAGTGTTGTGGTTGATTTGTCAATGTCGGACTCACTATTGAGTTGAGAGCTTAGATCAATGTGTAAACTATCATATTTTCTATACTTGAGCCAGTTTGTTTTGTGTGACGTCAATCTAACAGTTTTTCTAACCGTTTTGGCAAGTCGCAAAACATAGATGAGAACTGGGGAATGATCTGATGATAGCTTTGGCAGGCATTCGGCTCTCAACAGACTGCGAGGTGATTGCAAAGTCGATCAGATCAGGCAGTTTGTTGAGGTCTGTTGGCCAGTATGTTCGACTTCCAGAGCAAGATGGTCAAGGTTTTTATCATAGTGTTGTTTAGCTGCTTTCGTCTTGGGTTCACGAGGCGCGATCCCCAATGTGTGTGCTTAGCGTTGTAGTCTCCTGCAGCTAGGAAATGGTCTCCAAGAGATTTAAAAAACGAAGGAATTGATCTTCCCTTATTTTGAAGTGGGGGGACAATAAACGGCGGCTAGGGTAAGGTGTTTGCTGTATGTTTATAGATGTGGCCTGCAGATAATTTTCAGAAACTCCATTGTGGTAGTGATAGCCTCATGCTACTCCTGACAAGAATCCCTGTCTCTCCATGGGCTTTAGCATCGGGTTGATTAGTACCGTAAAAAAGGTAGCCATTTATTTGGAAGTTGTATTTGTTTGTAAGGTGTGTTTCTGAGATAAGCATTACGTCGATGTGTTTTTCGTGTAGAAATTGAGTTAGTTAAAGTTTTCGTTGTATAGCACTATTAGCGTTCCACATAGCTATACGTAGGTAAGCCATTATTTATTTAGACTGTTGTGATACAAGCATTTGTAGGAGGTTTTGGTTTCGCATCATGTCTTGCAAGGGGGTTTTCATAAACGACATAAACTCCATCATGCTTTTTTGCAGGGTGTACATCATGGCGTCTATTTTCGTTTCATTTTGTTCTGAGGGCTGATGTTTTTGGGCCTTGCCAGATTCGGTGTACGTTGTTGGAGGTGTTCGGTGGCTGATTGTGTAGTTTGGGCTCGGATCCGGGGGCAGTTCCTGAAGCTCTGGGTAAGTAGATTTCTGGGTTTGTGTTTAATGGGGCGAATGTGGGCATTCCTTGTTGCGTCCTTAATGTAGTGGTTCTTAGCTGGAGGAGACTCTTCAGCTCCTTCAGCCTTGTGCTTATGCGGCTCTTCTACTGTGATTCTACGATGCAGAAAAAACTACTTCAAAACAATTGGTGGAACCTTACTTCTTTTAAGCTGGTAGTTATAATAATATTTATTTTTGTCGTTCAGTTACTTCGTGAGTTCTCTGTAGTTGTCTTCCGTATTTGTTTGAACTTTAATTTCGTGGATAGTGCTTTTAATAGTGGAGTTATGTGTAAATTGTTACTTCCAACGAGGTCAACCAGTTGAGTTTTATGTTTTTTTTTGTTCTTGTCCGTTTTGGCTTTCAAGTGTCGCGGTGAGATCACTTTTTTTGGTTGCTGCGTGTTCAGCATAGCTGTAGACCGCTGTCGTTTTTGAGCATAGAGTTGATGTTGTTGTCGTTGTTGTTATGGGTGCAGTTACCGCCGGATTTATCCCCGGAGCATTTAACAACGTGACCACTGACGCTATAATGGATCGCCTAGCAGCCAAATTGCCCCCCGCTATCAGCTTGTGGATATGATATCTTCTAAGCTGAAGGCGGGTACAATCCGATAGGGGCACCACGGTGAAAGGAGCTCACAGGGGCACGCCGCAAGGTGAAAAATTGTGCTAGACGACCTGATCAAGAGATTCGAAAGGAAGGTCCCACAAATGACAGCCTATGCTGAGTCTGTCCATCGACTCAGCTCGATTACGGAATCAACAAACAGGGAGATATCGGAGCGAGCGAAGAAGGTAGGACTTAGTATCAACGCGGACAAGACGGACCTCATTCTCTTCAACAAAAGAGACACAAGGTGCCGCTATGTGTCCCGAAAAAATAACTCAACCAGGCTGACCTCGAAGACACAAGTCAAGTACCTCGGAATTGTATTAGATAGCAAGCTGGCATGGTAACCCAAGTAGATGCTTAGCAGAACGTCGAAATTACCGGAACGGAACCAAGCAAACCACTTTTGTGCAACACGTTCGTTTATAGTATCGGGGCACATAAACTAAATTAATTTGTTCAGCCGCCTTGGCTGCTTTTTCGCTTTCATCAAGGAAAAATTGTAAAATATTGCGAATTTTTTTCTTTGCTGGTGTCCATCTTTAATGAGCGCTCACAACGTACTGAGTAAATCAATCAAAAAACTGTTAAAGACAGCGCAAAAAAACACCTTTCCAGCGCCATATAGTGGGACATTATGAGATACGTAACACCAGAACAATGGACCAAAACTGCTGTGGTATGCGCACATATAAACAATAACAATAACAACAATAAAGTCATTGGACTTTGTTTCAATGGTTAAGTAAAGAGTCGCCGAAGCATATCCAACATGAGCACCCACTTGGCGACTCGGAGCAAATGCGGAGTCAGCGTTCTCATGCTGGCCAAAGACATGGGCGCATATAACATACCTTCCCGTATAGAAATATATATATGAAATATACAGTCATGGTCAAAATTATTTTCACAACGACCGATATTTGCAAACTCCAACTTCTTTTAGTTGTTATTCTTGTTGTTGTAGACCAATTTAACTGATGAAAAGAAATGCGAAAGATAACGGTTCATAGGACTAAGCTTAAAGCAAAAGAAAATATGCATGCAAGTTGTCAAAAGTATTTTCACAAGTTTATTGTATTTTCACATAAAATGTTTTTATCATAAATATAATTATAATTAATTGTTGTATTCTTTTAAGCAATAATCTCGTTAGTTACATTATTAGTAATCAGAAAATTTTCATTTGGCATCGATGGAGGCTTTTTGCCTTGATGAAATTGATTTTATGAAAGTATGTTGAAATTTAAGAGTACATTTTTACAAACTCTCTGTTATTTCGAGTGCAGGACCTTAAAGTTTTTGCCTTTTTTAAATAATGATTTACAAATTATGATATCTAACTATTTTGGATAATATTAATGTCAGAAATGTTTCAAAACAATGGTACGCCAGCCGTGGACTGTATTCCTTTACAAATTTTGTATGCATCTATCCGTTGTGACATTGAGCACCATCATGTTGCAGGATACATTCAATGCTTGGAAATAGTCTAATTCCAAACAAAAAACTATGATCTTTCCGAAAAATAACATATCCAGACTTATTTCAAGTGATGTTGACAAATATCCCATTTTCAAATCGAAAATAAGAAAAAGTACAAAGTACCTGACCGAGCCATCTACAAATCTGGTCCTTTTTCTTCTTATGTTCTTGTGGTATATTTAATATATGTATTCTAAATGAACCTTGTAATTATTCTGAAGCCACATTACTTCATAAAACATTGTTACAAACCCTATTAGCTTTTCAGTATAATTTTGTGACGCGCAGACGCGCACATGTATAATATATTAGGCATAAATAAGTAATAGGAACGATTGAAGACATAAGAATGTAATTTGATTTGAATTAAATGCGCGCGCGCGACAACGATCATGCACGACGGGTCACACTGGCCCGCGATAGATCGGGCACACTAATGCGGCCAAATGCGGGTGGAGATGCGGGCACAAGCCCCGCCGAACCGCTATATAAGGCGCACCACAGCCCTACAGAGCTCATTCAGTTTCGGCCGGCGATCGGCAAAGGTTCACCTAATCAGGACCAGCGGAAAGGACTAGCAGCCAAGGATCAGCGGTAAGGAGTGCACCAGAGCCATAGGAGCCGGGTAAAAGGCGTGGTAACTAACTAATCACAGTAGCCTTTGCGTATTACGTCTTATTATATAGTAGACCTGATCGGCCTCTAAACTCTTCTCATATATAGTAGACCAGACCGGCCTCACTAATTAGTAGACCAGACCGGTCTCTAAACTCTTCTCACCAATTAGTAGACCAGAAGGGCCTCTAAACTCTTCTCATCAATTAGTAGACCAGAACGGCCTCTAAACTCCTCTCACCAATTAGTAGACCAGACCGGCCTCTAAACTCTTCTCATATATAGTAGAGCAGACCGGCCTCTAAACTATTCTCACCAATTTGTAGACCAGAACGGCCTCTAAACTCTTCTCATTAATTAGTAGACCTGATCGGCCTCTAAACTCTTCTCGATATATAGTAGACCAGAACGGCCTCTAAACTCTTCTCACCAATTAGTAGACCAGAACGGCCTCTAACCTCTTCTCGATATATAGTAGACCAGAACGGCCTCTAAACTCTTCTCATATATAGTAGACCAGACCGGCCTCTAAACTCAACTCTTCTCATATTTAGTAGACCAGACCGGCCTCTAAACTCTTCTCATTAATTAGTAGACCAAACCGGCCTCTAAACTCTTCTCATCGATTAGTAGACCAGAACGGCCTCTGAACTCTTCTCACCAAATAGTAGACCAGACCGGCCTCTAAACTCTTCTCATATATAGTAGACCAGACCGGCCTCTAAACTCTTCTCACCAATTAGTAGACCAGACCGGCCTCTAAACTCTTCTCATATATAGTAGACCAGACCGGCCTCTAAACTCTTCTCACTGATTAGTAGACCAGACCGGCCTCTAAACTCAACTCTTCTCATATTTAGTAGACCAGAACGGCCTCTAAACACCCTTCCCAGTTCTTAGGACCTCAGAACGAGCCAATGGAAGGGTCGCATCCGTCACTAGATCACGACGTTACCGGGCGACGAGAAATGAAACTATCAGTAATCTGTACCTATTAAGTCAATAAATATAAAGATAATTTGTACCGTATTAGCTAGCGTTCTACTCTGGGACCGGTCCGGAATCTCTTTCAGCAACCACACCTGAACCAAATATAAATTCCTGAGACGAATCCTGGCCATCCCTGAGCCACCCGAGCAATGACAGATCGTCACAATTTAAAGAAAATAAAGGGGGCTAAGGCTGTGTCAGTGAAGCGTGTGCGCCTGCCGCCGCGTTGATCCGACTCAGCTAGTGGTAGTTGGCAGTCACATGCCGACTACTAAAGACCGACCATACGTGGTGAAGAACCACATCCTGCTCGAGGTGCCCCTGCTCTAGACTAAATATGGCGGATCTAGAGAGGACAAGTCGAAAAAACCCGTAATCACCGGTGTTACCGTACCGTGCCCCTGTGATGAATGGCACTACGTTAGTGTGTCTTTTAACGGTGGCTTCCGGATACCTGGCACCTCCGGTCGTACAAGCGCCCGATCCGGGGTATGAGGCTCTGCCCCGGGGGATACTTCCTTCCTCACTACTCGTGGGACCAATATATGGAGACCAATACAAGTAAAACGGAAACAGGGTGCTCTAGCAGCCCCAAATCGATCAATATCGAACCCACTCGGGAGCCCGAAGAAGCCATGGACGTCTGTTCACAAGGCTCTGGCACCGACAACATCACCAAGGAAGAGGAAGAAGCCCTTCTCGCCTCTCCCAAGGTTGATAAAATAAAGCGGATCGCTCTATCGGGCGCCGCACGAAAAAGGTTGCGCAGACACCTTGCGAACGGCATACCCTTAGAGGAGGCCAAAAGGCTCGCCCAGAAGCCTATGGACCCTCCTAGGGCAGTGCCTAGCAAGAGTGGCGGGACCAATAAAAGAGGTAGATCGGCCAACACGACCCCAGAAGGAGTGTCGAATAAGAGGCCCATGACGAAAACCGCGGCACCTACTGCCTTGACGAAGGGTCCTGCAACAGTGCAGCTTGCCACGGAGGCTCCAGTAGCCTCCACATCCGCTGCTGCGGCTAGGCAGGCAGCACTGGAGCAGTCGACCCAAGTCGGTGTCATGGCCTCTTACAGGGACGTAGCCAGCTCTGTGAAGATGGCAATACTCCCTGAGGACTACCCTAAAAATCTGCTCACGACGGAGCAGCTGAAGACGGTGCAATCCGCCATTTTGTCGAGGGTGATGGCCCTGAAACACGGCTCCACGAAGCCGCTGTTTTCGGGCTGCACCTTCCGACCAGGCTGGATGGCCATAACATGTGGTGACGCAAAGACAGCCGAGTGGCTGAGCACCGAGGTGCCCAAGCTCCGGTTGTGGAAGGACGCCCACATAAAAGTAGTCCCCGAGACAGAGGCTCCACGTGCCGCTGTCTACATCGGCTACTTTCCGCTCCCTAATGCGGAAATGAAAACTTCAGAGGTTCTGGACCTGATTGAAGGCCAAAACAGTGGCCTAAGCGTGGGAGACTGGCGCGTCTTTCACCGGGAATCTAGGCAGAACACGGCGGTCATAACGATCGCGCTGGACCCAGCCTCGGCCAACCGGCTGAAAGAGCTAGGGCATAGCCTGAACTTTGCGGTCGGCAAGGCTACCCTTAAGCCTAAGGCCGACACGCAGGCAAAAAGACAGGCAGTGGCTCCCGTTCCCGCAGCGGAGAAGCCCACCTGCTCTACTGCCAGTGCCCCTGCTATGGCTGCATCGACACCACAGGGCACCGCGATGGCCCAGGAGCCCGCAGCACTGCGGAAAGTCCTGCGCCCTCCACTCCATGGGCGCATCACGCGCGGAACCGGGCGCCCCACTCGAGGCACCGGGCGCGTACCCAAGGGTGCGAGGCGCACACAAGAGGAGGAGGCCCTTCTAGGCACCAACCGCGGCCGGAAGATGGCGGCCAGGGGCCGCAAGAGGGCGGACTAATGTCCTCCCCGTCTCTCCCCCTTCCCCCCAACATCAGGAGACACCTCCGATGTCTCCAAGCGAACCTCCACCACGCAAAGGCCGCATCAGACGTACTTTGCGAGAGGTTCGCTACCATGGACATTGCATTCATCCAGGAGCCCTGGATAAATGCAGGACGTGTCCTGGGGCTTAGCACCCCATCCGGTAAGTTGCTGTATGCAAATAACCAACCTCGCCCTAGATCGGCGTTGTTAATAAACAAAAACCTAACATTTGTTCCCCTCTCACAGTTCATAACTGAGGACCTGGTGGCGGTTTGGGTCAAAATACCCACCGCCCACGGCGAGCAGGACTCAGTGTTGGCCTCTGCCTATCTACCCGGCGACTCGGAGGAGGTGCCTACGGCGGCTACTTGTGCCCTGATTAAGCACTGCCAGAGAAACCGGCTCAGATGGATTATCGCCTGTGATGCCAATGCACACCATACGGTCTGGGGGAGCAGTGACATCAACAAGAGGGGTGAGTACCTTCTTGAATATATTATTAGTAATAACATAGGATTACTAAACCAGGGCAGCGAACCCACATTTATTAATGCCATTAGAGAGGAAGTCCTTGACCTGACTCTCTGTAGTACTAATATGTTGTCCGTTGTCTCAAACTGGCACGTTGCAAATGAGATCACTATGTCAGATCACCAACACATTAGATTTGACATAGGATGCGCCTTGCAATGTGACCTAGTCACCAGAAATCCCAGGAAAACCAACTGGGATCTCTTCTGCTTTGAACTTGAGCAAACCAGAGACTGCTCAACCCGTCCAATAACATCCATAGACGAGTTAGAGCGTGAAGTTACTGTGCTTCACAGTAATGTTGAACTAGCATATCACGCCAGCTGCGACCAAAAGGTACGCAAGACCGAAAGGACTGTTCCCTGGTGGAACAAAAGCCTTGGCGATCTCAAAAAGGCTGCGCGCAGGCTCTTCAATAAAGCGAGGAGTGGGAGGGCCTCATGGGACTCCTACACTACTGCTTTAACGCTCTACAACAAAGAGCTGAGAAGGTCAAAACGGGCTACGTGGCGTCAACACTGCGGGCAGATCTCATCTCTCCCGGAAGCTGTTAGGCTACAAAAAGCCCTCTCCAAAGACCACTCAAACGGCACCTGCACGCTGAAAAAGCCGGATGGAACACACACAAACAACCCAGAGGAGACGAGCTGTCTACTCCTGGCTACTCACTTCCCTGGGTGTGTGGCTGTGGAGCAACCCATCTCAGAGCGTGAGGCACCAACCTACCTCTCTGAGACTGGAGAATGCCCGCACCTGCACGTGACTATGGTGGCAGACTCTAATGGGGCTGAGAGAGGGGAACCCCCCTATCGCTCAGAACACATTGGAAACATGCCCTATAGACTGTTTCATCAAAATAGCGTAAAATGGGCACTACAAAATTTCAGCCCATACAAATCACCCGGACCAGATGGGATCTATCCATGCTTGTTGCAGCGGGGACTGCACCTAATCGCACTCCCCTGGTCCGTCTATTTCGAGCCAGTCTCCTGCTTGGACACATACCAAGCAACTGGGCTAAAGTAAAAGTCGTGTTTATCCCAAAGGCAGGGAAGAAAGACTCCCAATTGCCTAAATCATATAGACCGATTAGCCTTAGCTCCTTCTTCCTCAAAACTATGGAAAAGATAATCGACCAGCACATCAGGGAGGTAAATCTCAAGCAACATCCCCTAAACAAGTACCAATATGCGTATCAAGCTGGTAAATCAACTGAGACCGCCATACATTGCCTTACAACAACCATTGAAAAGGCCATTGGCGCTCAACAGATAGCACTAGGTGCCTTCTTAGACATCTCAGGAGCTTTCGACAACACGTCATATGAGGCTATACGTGCCTCTCTTGTACGCAAGAATGTCTCCACACCTATCACTAGGTGGATTCTGGAAATGCTTAAATCCAGAATCATAACTGTAGACCTTGGAGGAACTATGACCTCAATCACAGCCACAAGGGGGTGCCCTCAAGGGGGAGTACTCTCTCCCCTTCTGTGGACTCTGGTCATTGACGAGCTACTTTATGAGCTCAACAATTTAGGTTTCCCCACTCAAGGCTACGCTGATGATCTAGTCATCTATATAGTGGGCTGGCATGAGCAAACCATCTCGGACCGCATGCAGCAAGCCCTAGATATAGCCAACAGATGGTGCCAGGACAAAGGACTGTCCATAAACCCATCAAAAACAGTTATAGTCCCATTTACTAGGAAAAGGTCTCTCTCCTTAAGAAGACCATCCCTAAATGGGTCTATCATTGACTTTTCGGTTGAGGCAAACTACTTAGGAGTCACGCTTGACTCCAAGCTCAACTGGAATGCACACCTGGAAAAGACCATAAACAAAGCCACTCGAGCACACTTTGCTTGCAACAGGCTTTACGGTAGAACATGGGGCCTAAGTCCCAAAATGATCTACTGGTCTTTTAACACTGTGGTAAAACCGATCTTAACCTATGCATCTCTTGCTTGGTGGACGAAATCTACCCAGAGGACAGCCGCGGCTGCACTTACCAAATTACAACGACTGGTCTGCATTGGCATCACTGGAGCCATCCGGACGTGCCCCACTGCAGCACTAGGAGTCATAACTGGCATACTCCCTTTACCAATTACATTGAAAAAGGAGGCCTGCCTGGGGGCACTTCGCCTTCAAAACATCACCAATATCAAAAGTGGTGATCTTACCGGGCATCTTAGGGTCCTTGAACCTCTATTAAATGATCCCATTCTGCGCGTAACTGACGAGCAGAAACCAAAACTTGTTTTCCACAGAAACTTCTCTGTAGTATTGTACACTAGGAATGAATGGAAAAGCAAAATCAATATATCTGCCCAGTGGATCACAAACATGGTACACTGATGGGTCGAAACAGGAAAACGGTGACACCGGGGCTGGTATTTTCGGACCAAGGGTGCCAGGGCATGTAGGCCATATAGGAAACGAGGTGGCAGACTCCCTAGCTAAACGCGGGGCGATAACACCTTTTATCGGCCCTGAGCCGTTCTGTGGACTATCGAAAGGACACAATAGAGAACTGCTCAGGAAATGGGAGGAAACGGAGATAAATCGTCACTGGACCGACAGTGCAGGGCTGAGACAAGCCAAACAATTTCTCGTCCCCCCGATGACGCGATCAAAACGCATCTCCAACCTACCAAAGAGCGAAATTCGAACTCTAACAGGTTACCTAACAGGTCACTGAAACCTTAGGTATCACCTTAAGAAATTAAAACTTTCAGAAATCGACACATGCAGATTCTGCGAGATGGAGCAAGAAACATCGGAACACATCCTATGTGAGTGCCCCTCGCTAATCAGACGTCGACTTCAACATCTAGGAGGTGAACTTATTCCCCCTACAGGATTTGGGAACAAATAGACCCTACCAAAGTGCTTTCTTTTATTAGAAGCCTAGGTATAGGGGCTTTACCCTAATCCTACAGGCCGGCACAAAAGACCTAACATGTGGTCGCAGTGCAACAAGGCCTTTGTAATAATAATAATAATAATAAAGAAAATAAATGTCGATTTGATACTTTCACCAGAGTAACATATTTTCGTTTCTAGACAAGATACTAGCTGATATTCAATTTATTTTGTCATCGGTGGAATGTACTATCACTAGTCGTTATATTAATTAGTGTTTTATGATATTTCGGCAATTTTAGCATGACCAAAATAAGGATTTTTACTTTTTACCATTATTTTATATAAAACTGTAGACAGTTTTGCAAAACAAATTTACATGATTAAAAAAATTAATCCTAAAATATAGCCTAAAGCCTAAATGCTTTTTCACCAGTTCGTTCGAATTTTCTTCATATTCAACATTTTGGTAATTTTTTTGTTGTTAATTATTCAACCAAAATCTTCTTAAAACTTCAGAAAGTCCAAACGACTGCGAATATTTAAAAATATTCCAAGAACAATTAAATATTTGCATAGTGAAAATACTTTTGAAGCGCAATAAACTTGTGAAAATACTTTTGACAACTTGCATGCATATTTTCTTTTGCTTTAAGCTTTGTCCTATGAACCGTTATCTTTCGCATTTCTTTTCATCTGGATTCTGCATAGATCAAACTATGCGATAAGAACTATTTCAGTCAAATTGGTCAACAACAACAAGAATAACAACTAAAAGAAGTTGGAGTTTGCAAATATCGTTCGTTGTGAAAATATTTTTGACCATGACTGTATATAAGAAATATATATAAGAACGCCGCTCTGCTGCTGGCGTCACCGACAGCGCAGCTATGCGGCTTTTAGCTGTACAAATTAAAATGTAAAATAAATTAAGTCAATTAATAAAAAACTCCCGGAGAGACTTGTGTTGCTCCGGGCTAAATCCCCAAAAAATGATCAAACACTAAGTTGTTAATATATGGCGACGGAAAATATAAATATTTGTAAATTATATGGTGACCGTGACTCCTGATCCTGCAAACACAAAGTTGTAATTATGTGAAAATGATTTTGTGAAAAAAACAAAACGTTGGGCCTAGATGATCAAGGAAAACGCCTATCAAAGGAAAAGTTTATCTGAGACACAGCCAGAATTGAGCGAAAGCTAAAGCCAGGACAGCAGAAGAATATAACGAGTGCGGGAGGCACGCCGCCACCTTCGCCTTTGATGGAGAGTCAGCGATATCCAGCCGGGCAAAAGATAGTGATCCGACAGCGCTTCCAAGAGCGCACAGCGAAATAAAATTTTTGTTGTTGCCCTGCGTGGCACGCCCAAAATCGATGCACTGTGCTGCATATTACATAGTTTAAATGAAATATTGTAACATTGAGCGGAACTTTTTCTGCCCGATGAGGTGTATGGCCCGTAAAGCCGTACGAAATAATAGGTAGGATTATTGTACATTCAATTCACCCAGGAGTGAATTAATAGTTACAAAATACAACGAAACGCCTTGCACTATCTTTTGATGGACAAACAAAATCCATCTTCAAAGGTTCATAATGGCAATCAAATTAGTGGACCTTGCAAAAGGTACATTCGAGGACATTGCAGTCCAAGTAATAAAGTCAAAATTGATTGGCACAACATTGAACGTAGTACAGGATGAAACAACAATTCTGGCAATCTATATATATAAAATACTTTTTCCTCACTGACTCACTGACTGACTGACTGACTGATATATCACAGCCATGGCCAAACCACATGTCTTAGAGACTTTAAGTTTTTTTTTTTTTAAGTCAGAAAACAAATTTCCAGATTCGTATGGGTATTTTAATTTTCTAATTCCACCTGCAACCTATTTTGACCCTCTCAGCCCATTTGTTGCCTATAGGCAACATTTTACAAATAAGCCTCAGTTACCTGGAATATACATTTTTTTGCTTCGCGCTTTTTTTTCAACATCTTCCTTAATGTTTTCTGCAACCAAAATAACTAATAAGTTACTTCTAAGATGCGCACGTGATTATTTAACAGACGATTTTAGTGCAGTTGTTTGAAAATTTTGTTTTTCGCGGGAAAAGTGTTGGTGAGAAAAACAAAAATTAAAAGAAAATAGGTGGAAAATATAAATACTTAAAGGTAAGTAAATGATGTCGCCTGGTCGATGGGCCCTCATTTCCTTTGTGGTGAGTGTAAGGCCCCCAAAGTGGGCCAACCTCAACCGACTGATAGCCGGGCACTCCTCAAGTAGGTGCTCCGGAGTCTCTTCTCCTTCCAGACAAAGTCTGCAAAGGCTGTCCTCCCCTATTTTGAGATTGTGCAGATGCTTGCGCAGTCTGCAGTGCCCGGTCAGGAAACCCGTGACTATTCGGAGAGATCCTTTGCTCAACTCCAAACAGTCCTTGGTCCTCTTACTGTTGTAACTACCTAGCAGACGTTTACTCTGCCTTGCCCCTTTCGACGACTGCCAGAAGTCATCGCAGGCAGTCATGAGATCCACACGACTGCTCTGGCTAATGACTCCTGGCCCTAGTCCACAGAAGGGCTCCGGACCATAGAAGGGGGTGCTCGCCCCCTTTCTAGCCATTATGTCGGCCACTTCATTGCCGGGGATCCCCGCATGCCCTGGTACCCAGTATAAGGTTACTTTCTTGTTCAAACCCAACTCATTGAGTGTTCCTATACATTGCCATACTAGTCTGGAAACAATCTTATGTGCACTAAGTGCTCTGATTGCTGCCTGACTATCTGAGAAAATGGCTATGTCTCTCCGATTGTAACCCCGCTCAATATTGAACGAGGCACATCTCTCTATCACGTGTACCTCCGCTTGAAAGATACTGGCGAATTTCCCTAGAGGTTCGTGATATTTGAGTCGGGGTCCGCAGACACCCGCACCCGCACCATCCTCTGTTAGTGAGCCGTCAGTGTACCACCTAATAGCATGTGGTTTCACACCATAGGTGGTAGACATGCTGGTCCACTCCGACTTGTTGCTAAGCTCTGTTTTAAAGAGCTTATCAAAGCTAAACTTGGCCAATTGAACATCCTGCGGATATTCTAATAACAGGTCAGTTGCAGTCGCGGCCGAGTCAGCTGGTCTTGCCCCTGTTATCCTCATGGTAGATCTGCGCGCACTGTGCTTGATATGCAAGTGCAGTGGTGGAAGCCCGAGCAGCACATCCAGAGCAGTGGACGGGCAAGTGCGCATAGCGCCCGAGATGCACGTGCAGGCAAGTCTCTGGAGTTTGCCCAGTTGCCTTTTTGTGACATCAAGGTCAGCGCGATTCGCCCAAACCACAGCCCCGTAGCTGACGATGGGCCTCACCATAGCAACATACATCCACAGTAGGATCTTTGGAGATACTCCCCAATTTTTCCCTGCAAGAGACCTACAGCTCATTAGGGCCATAGTGGCCTTGCGAACGGCATGTTCCACATGTTGTCTCCACATTAGTCGCTTGTCTAGGATGACTCCCAGGTATTTGACTTATGTGGAGATCGGAATCTCCCCCAATGGCTATGGACCGAATGGATTTCAGCTTGTAGCGATTGGTGAAGGCGACCACTGTGGTTTTCGCTGGATTGATATTCAGCCCCACGTCTCTGCACCAGTCTAAGCTAAGTCTTTGGCCCAGTGTGATCCTGTCGCACAATGTGCTCTCAAAATTACCTTTACAGACTAAAGTGATATCATCGGCATAGCCTTGACATTCAAACCCATTTGCTGTAAGTTTAACTAGCAGCTCGTCAACCACGAGGCTCCAGAGTAGTGGTGATAGGACACCCCCTGCGGACAGCCTCTGGTGGTTTGAGCTCTAACAGTCACACTGTTGACAGTGACTTCTGCTATTCTGCTATCAAGGAGTTTGCCCAACCAGGTCGTGAGACCCGTCTCAACTCCCTTCTACAGAGTGCTTTTACCACAACGTCATGAGATGTGTTATCAAAAGCACACTCTATGTCCATAAAGGCACAAAGAGCTACCCCTTTGGCTTTTACGGAGCGCTGTAGACTGTCAACCAGGCTCAAGAGAGCCGATTCAGTAGACTTTCCTTCTCTATAGGCATGCTGATTCGCATGCAGATGCCTTCGCACCAAGTGCGAGTTTCTGATGTGGTTGTCCACAATCTTCTCAAGGGTTTTCAGCAGGAAGGCGGTTAGGCTGATCGGCCTGAAGGATTTGGGATGAAAGGGGTCTTTCTTCCCAACCTTCGGGATAAAGATCACCCTAGCCGCTAGGCTCCGTCGGAAAATACTTATAAGGAACAGCATTAGCTGTTCGACACCCTTCTGAAGATGGATGGGTATGATTCCATCCACCCCCGGAGCCTTGTAGGGGCTGAGTGTACTCAACGCCCACCTAATCTTTTGTTCAGTTACGATCGCTGCAGCCAGGCTCCAGTTGGGTCTCCCGTTGGGGATCCTTTCTTAGCTGTTGTCTACATCGGAGATGGTTCTGCACAGAGGGAAGTGTGTTTGCAGGTGTTCTCCTCCTCGTCCTCGGTGAATGATCCATCCGCCCTCTTCAGACAAAGTTCAGAAAGTACTTTGCCTTTCGAGATTGCCTTAAACACTCTAGCCGCAGGTGCGGCTTGCTCTATGGTAGAACAGAATTTCCGAAAGTGAGCACGCTTACTGAACCGGATTTCTTTGTTATATTCTGTCAGCTTTTTGGTGTAAAGTTCCCAATTGGCTCTGTTCTGTTTAGCTGTGTTAAACAGCTTTCTGACTTCTGCACGAAGTAGTCCTAGTTTCCGATTCCACCAGGGATTGTCCCTACTGAACTCTATGGATTTTTCGGGACAGCTTGCATGATATGCATCCAAGATTGTCTCTCCTACTTCTCTTGAGAGTTGCTCAAGATCTTCTGGAGACGATACTCTCCTACTCTGATTCAGTCTGCTCAGATTTAATCCCAAACAGGACTGATAGGCTGGCCAGTCAGTCCGTCGTGGATTCCTAATAACCCTGCTGAATCTAAGGTTACTATGAATGTCTAACAGGATGATCCTGTGATCCGACATTGACGGTTCTGAGGAGACCTTCCAGTTGCGAATCAACCGGGAGCCCCCCTCATTGCCAAAAGTGATGTCCAGTACTTCAGCTCTGGTTTTGGGGGGGTGGGGGTTCGGCCCCCACATTGAAAAAAGTTGAGAAATTGAGAGAGACAAAGAAAGTTAATATCCTTTCGCACCAAGATACAAGCTCTCGGTGATGCCTCCCTTACATCTGCAATAGTCTGCATACTCACTTTACTTAGGCCGCAGATCCTGCCTCTGACGACCCAAGGCTCCTGGATGAGCACCAGCCCCAGGTCCGACCTGGAGACCAACCTACCGATTACAGACTAAGCTGCCTTCGCGTGATGCAGGTTGATCTGTGCCACGCTGGGAATCCCCATCCTTAGAGCTCTTCTTCACCCTCCGAGAGCGTCAGATAGGCCTCTGACTGCATCCCGGTGGGTGTCCGCTCATCATCGGATGGCTCCTCAATGCTGGTTTACTCCTCCTCGCCGCCCATGTGCAGGCGCGCCAGGTCCAGCCCCTGTAGCGAAACCGAGTCCAACTCGGCGTCCACTGCTGCTAAGTCCATGACCTCAGCTGCTTCGCCCGAGGGGCAGGAGGGTGCCTCCTTGGCTGTCGCCGTTGACGTGCCAGGCACATCATCGGTATTCGCCTTCGTGGGCACCTCCGCCCCCACAGGTTCCTGCTTCTGTAGCTCACCAGCATTTCGCGCTTCTTAAGGAGTGTCAACGCCTCCTCATCCAGGCCGAGCATCAGCACCTTGCCGCCATTGGACTCCAGGTGCCGGATGATCCGCCAGGTCTCGGTGAGAAGGCCCCTGTTCTGCTCATTGAGCAGCCCGAGGTACTTCTCCATCGTTTCCCCAGCCGTACGGGGCAGGTAGACCGTGACGATGTTCATCGCCGGCAAATCATCCTGCAGGCAGGTGCGGAGCTGCACACCCACCTTGGTGCTGATGCTGGGGACCGTCAGTTCCAGCCAGTTCTTGGCATCGCAGTCCATGCAGTCCACTAGTAGTAAACCATCACGGAACTGGATGCCGTTAAAGTTTAGAGCCGCGGTCCAGCCCTACCTCATCTCTTCGACGAGGGTCTGCTCCACCGCCGGCAGCTCATCCTTGGTCAGGAGCCTCCTCGGGTAGTCCTCCGCCAGTATAGCAAGGTTCGTGCCCTTGGCTACACTGGCGTACGAGGCAGCCTTCGGACGCTTCCCGACTAGCGAGGTCCTAGATCCCTCCAGCGCTGCGACGTTCCTTCTCTTAGTCCGTTTGGACTCGGTCTTGGGGAGGTCAAGCGGCGACATGTGTTGCAGTAGCCTCTTCCTCCCCGCAACGGCCTGGCCGCCAACTCTCTCCACTGGAGACACGTTCGTCCCCGCAACGGCCTGGCCGTTCGGTGCATGGTGCTCAAGTGATCTTTTCCGGGCCTCGCCACGCTCGAGGTACCGGAGGTACCACTTTCGGCCGGCTCCGCTGAGTCCTTGCCTCAGGGGATCACCGGCTCCTCCAGGCTGACCTGCCGCTGGGACAGGCTGCTTCGCCAGTTGCTGCCTCGACCTTACGGAAGAGGGTGTTGCAACGTCTCTCCTGCTGGCGTCGCCCGCCTGCGGGACTTCCGCTGGGGCAGTGCCGCGCACTGCAACCCCCCCTGCTGTCAGTTCGTCTGGTGGCCTCACTTCGCTTGCTTATATGTTTTAATATAATACTTTATTATAACAAGGCACACACAAAGCGCCCGTATCAAGTGGTATACAGAGAATAATGCTTTCTTATCTAGAGTTACCGTATCCGTTTTTATCTAGTATGGTTGTTGGTATGGTAGGTGACGCTACCGATATATCGGTGTCGCCACAGTACTCCCCTTCCAGTGAATCCGTCACGATCCTTGGCTCGCGAATGTTACCTTACGCCGTTTTTCGTAAGTCCTTTGAGGAGTGGGGTTGGATTCCTCCGAGTCGAACAACTTGTCGTCCTTGACTAGGAAAACAGGCTTGAGGCGGTCGACTGATACTGCTGAGTCCTTCCCGTCGATTCGTATGGTGAAAACTCGGTCGTTGTCGTTTGATGATTTCGTACGGCCCGGTGTAGGGAGGCTCCAGAGGTTGCTTTACAGCGTCTGTGCGGAGAAATACATGGGTGCATTTGTCAATTCCCTTCAGTAGGAATATTTTTTCTTTAATATGGTGCGCTGTGGGAGTTGGACGAATTTTCTGCATGTGCTCTCGAAAACTGCTCAGGAATGTCGTAGGATCTACAGTTTCATCCATGTTGGCGAAGAATTCGTTTGGCAGTCGAATTGGTACTCCATATAACATTTCAGCTGCAGATGATTTAATGTCTTCTTTGAAGCAGGTACGAAGGCCAAGTAGCACAGTTGGTAATAGTTGAGGCCACGGCGTGCCACTGCTGCACATCAAGGACGATTTGAAGGATCTGTGCCACCTCTCTATGAGTCCGTTTGATTGCGGATGGTAGGCCGTAGTGTGGATATGCTTGCTTCCGATCAGGTTGGCTAGTTGTTTGAAAACTGCAGATTCAAACTGCGTGCCTTGATCAGTGGTGATTGTTTTGGGTGATCCAAAACGTGATATCCAGTGTGTCCAGAACGCCATGGCTATCGTATCGGCAGTGATATTAGTGAGTGGTACTGCTTCTGGCCATCGCGAGAAACGGTCAATCATGGTAAAACAATAGCGGTAGTTTTGTTGTAAAGGCATGACCACTATATCCAGGTGGACGTGGTCGAATCTTCCATTTGGCACAGCGATCTTCTCCGGCTGAAGGTGATTATGCTTGTGAATTTTGGAGCGCTGGCATGGGAGACAAAGTCTACACCATTTGAGGACATCTTTGTTCATCGCAGGCCAGACAAACTTCTGTCTGATTTGACGGGCAGTTGCTCGTCCACTAGGATGAGATAGATTGTGGATATATGAGAAAGCCTGTTTGCGAAGTGATTGCGGTACAAAAGGACGGAGATTTTGTGTGGATTTGACGTGCAGTTGCTCGTCCACTAGGATGAGATAGATTGTGGATATATGAGAAAGCCTGTTTGCGAAGTGATTGCGGTACAAAAGGACGGAGATTTTGTGTGGATACGTCACAGTATATTGAATTTTCTCCACCGAAACAAACTTTCTTGAGCTTTAAGGAAGTAGTTCCTTGCAAGACGCGTGTCAATTCAGAATCCGAGGCTTGCTCCTCCTCGAGCTGCGCCGCGGTGATCGCTGTGGGCATCGTGATAGTGCAAAGCCTCGAAAAAGCGTCTGCAACTATATTTTCTGTTCCTTTTATGTGAAGGATGGTCGTCGAGAATTGCGAAATATAATTTAGATGCCGCAGCTGTCGAGGTGATGCTTTTTCAGGCCGCTGTTGGAATGCGTAAACCAATGGCTTGTGATCAGTCTTGACGTCAGTTCATCGACGAGGTGTTGTTACGATATCTCAGCGAAAAAAAAAGATATTTAATCAAACTCAACAGCATTTGAAAGGGCAAGGGATATACTTTAAGGTGGCTTTTTTAGTATTTTCAGTAAAAGAACAAATTCGATGCTACATAACCTCAAATATAGGCAAAAAACGCGGTTTTTGCACTTTTAGGTTAAGATATCTCGGAAACCAGAGCCAATTCGGAAATTTCGACCTCGGATTCGGATTCAGCGCACCGAAAACCTTCGGAAAAGTATATACTGGTTTCTGGGTCAAAATTTTGTCGGCCTGTGTAATCTTAGTCTTGTTTTGTTTCTACTATATTTGACTATCGCTTCTAAAAATATGAAGCGATTTGATCATTTGGAACAAATATACCGAAGCAAAATGTAAAAGAAGTCAATTGTTACAGTTTTGCACTGGTATTATATATAAAATTAAAAGAAAATTTTTTTGAGAGTATTTTAATAAAGAGTCCACAGCCCATTTCATTTTTTTAGCTCCCCTATGCGATTTGGCATACTTTGGGTGTAGCGTAGCACCATTCCAGGAGGAATAGCGTACCAGACGTCCTTTGTTCTTTCCCACAGCTCCATCATTCCACTTGGAGGGACTGCATATTTTGCCAGTTGGGATTTTACATAGCTCCAAAATTGTCTATAGGAATTCATATCAAAAGATTGCGGGGCCACGTCAGCGACTGAAAATGTGGCTTTTCAATCAAATTTTTTACCAAAATCGAAGTGTCTTTGGGATCATTGTCTTGCTGAAATATGAATTTTTTTGCAGCATACCCATATTTTTAATTACATTTGGAAGATTTTGTTGCAAAATGGTTAAATACTGTTCCTTACACATTATTCCTTCAATTAATACCAAGGGACCAACTACGTTTTTGTGTATACAGCCGAAACTTTGCTGCAACTCACGAAAATTGGACGGTCGCTGATTGGAATGCTGTACGTCATAAATAATAAGTTAAAACATTTAAAACAATTTGGTTTTTCAGGTTATATGGTCAGATGAAACAAAAATTAATCGTTTCGAGTCAGATGGACGCTCTTGGTATTGGACTAGAGATCCCACAATCCAGTCACCAAGTAACGAGAAGCACGGTGGCGGATCAATAATGGTTAGATGTAATGTATACACAAAAACGGAGTTGGTCCCTTGGTCTTAATTGGCGCTAGCTCGTCATGGGCCATGTATCCGAAGGCTATGAGTAAGGCTGTCCCGTCCGCTGCTTCAAGCCTGGCCACTGCTATTTCTGAGTTGCTAAGATTGGGATGTAGAAGAGCGTTAAGGTTATTTTGAATTATTATACCCGTTTAGGCCGTTTGGAGACTTGCCCAGGTCTCGGTACGGAAGTGGAGTCATAGGAATTGTGGATAGAGGATTCACGGGAGACTGCCGCTCGTATTAGCCGTACCTTGGTACGTTTCCAGGAGGTACCACGCGGAGAACCCTCTCCGAGGAGAGGATGGTGTCTATCAAATTGATATTCACCTACGAGTCGACTTGATGCACCAGAAAGCCAAGGAATATACATCGGCAAAGACTCTGCTGATCTTGCCTTGGTCTGATACACCCTTACCACGTCCTTATATAGCACGCGAAGTTTGACGTCGTCCGCGTACATAAGTACTCTTGAGTTAGTCAGAACTTTGGGCAGGTCGTTGATAAATAATGTAAACAACAGGGGACCCAAATGGCTCCCTTGCGGGACGCCAGAAGTAACCCTGAGAACATTAGATAAAGAATTTTTAAAGAGGACCTTTTGCGTTCTGCCATTCAAATAACATGAGAAGAAGAATAAGAAGGTCAACCGGAAATCTCATTAGATCGAGTTTCCGAACAAGAAGAGAATGGTTAACAGAATCAAATGCTTTACTGAAATCAGTATAGATTACGTCTGTCTGAAAGCCCTTATGGAAGCCCTTATTTTGAATTATTATACCCGCCCTCGGCCTACCTGTCGAGTTGAGGTATAATGTTGTGTATCCTTTAATGGCCATGCCAGAGATTTGACCGTCCCTGGTCTATGGCTCTTATAGTAAGCCGATGTCGATGTCCTCCTCTTGGAGGAGGACTGCCAGATTCGCTGAAGCGTGCGAGCTACGCTTCAGGTTGAGCTGCACGACTGTCGGCATTTATTGCGGCGTGGTATTGGGGGTGTCGTCGTCGATAACCAAGTCGTCCATCAGCTGCTTGGTATCGTCGACTTCGTCCTCGAGGTTGTCATTCGACTCGGATAGGAAGACCTTTATCTTTGCCTTCCTGACCCCGTACCGTACTTTGTAGTCGGTCTTCTGCAGCTGTGGAAGTCATTGCTTGTTGATGAGGAACAAGTACGGCTGGCTTGTCCTCATCTCTCGCTCTGCCTTCAGGATGGCCCAGTCTGCCATGTCGACATATTGGTTTAGAGCCCTCAGAGTCTTGAGCACCCTATCATGGTTCGAAAGCCCCTTTGGCAACCAGATACGAGCTCTGGGCCTAGGCTAAGCCCCTTTCATGCGCCGCTAATCTTAGCGACGCACTCCGCCAGGAAGTCCTTCGAAGACTCATCGTCGCACCTGATCACCCGGTGCCCTCGAACCACGTCCGAGGAGTCAAAGGATGGTGTCGGACCAGCTGGCTCAGCTAGTATTTTGTCTGATATCATCTCAGACAGTCTGGTCTCGACCTCATCCCATTTCTCCGACAGCAGGCGCCCATCGTCGTTGAGCTCGTCCACCAGTGCCATGGCCAGGCTGTCTCTTGCCACCTCACTGAATTTTTTCGCCGGCTTGACGAAGGACGTCGCTCTAGGGGCTCCCTTGGAGTCCTTTGCCCTTTTCGGAGCGCTCTCACTCACTTCCTGTGAGCGATTGCGCTTCGATTGGGGCTGTATGAACGCCTCCGGGTGCTCCTTTTCGTATCGCTCGAAATCATCGGCCACTGCCTTGAATCGAGCTTTGTCCTGTTGATCTCGCTGGTCGGCTTTGCCCTCCTTCTCATTCTTGGCGATCTTTGCCAGAATGAAACGGGCCTTGCTGGCCTGCGCCTTCCTCTGTTGGTGGGTGAACGACTTTGTCTGTTCGTTACCCCCGTTCACCTTGGCGTGGCTCGCCTTGGTGGTTGTAATAGTTGGTCGTGACGTTTGGGGAGTGCTCGACTTAGCAGTCCCCACCGAACTCGACGGAGTTAAAGTCTCATCATCCGAGCGCAATAACTCATCTTCGTCGATTTCGGAGATGGTTTTTTAGGGTTTTACCTCCCCCATGAGGTCCGAAGCGGATTGTTGTGTGTTGACCCCTAAGCCACGGCAAGGCTAGTTCCGACCCAGTGTTTCCCGGCCCTGGGAAGGCTGCGAACCGAAAGTCAGAGGGCACGGGACGCTTTACACGCCTGACTTGAGGGGAGGCCGTTTAGAGACTTGCCCAGGTCTCGGTACGGAAGTGGAGTCATAGGAATTGTGGATAGAGGATTCACGGGAGACTGCCGCTCGTATTAGCCGTACCTTGGTACGTTTCCAGGAGGTACCACGCGGAGAACCCTCTCCGAGGAGAGGATGGTGTCTATCAAATTGATATTCACCTACGAGTCGACTTGATGCACCAGAAAGCCAAGGAATATACATCGGCAAAGACTCTGCTGATCTTGCCTTGGTCTGATACACCCTTACCACGTCCTTATATAGCACGCGAAGAATGTCATCAGGATATTCGGACGTTGATGCAATACGGTCAGTACATTCAAGTGGCCCATCTGACACCAAGCACGTGCCTGTTCGTGTTAGGTGTTAGTAGGCGCGACAAATGAAAGTATAGAAAAGGAATACGAGGAAGTGACTACTGGCGTGCTACCAGAGTGTTTGCCTGCATGCGTACTAAGTGGGTTAATACTAAGGTTTTTAGTTGGGGAAGGCTATCTACGTTTGATGTTATCATGTACAAATCGTTATAATTTGCACATAAGACTCTAAAGGGTTCATGCAATTCAAAAGACGTTCTACATTGGCGCAAAACTAAAGGAATATAGGATCTAGTATTTCTACTCGGTACGTGAAAGTTAAGCTGACCCAGCAAGTCAGCACTTTCCACGTTACCGTGGATAAGGTTAAAAATGAACGTAATGCCAAGCATGGTTCTACGGTTAGCTAAAGAAGGTAAGTTAATTAGGAGAAGTCTACCAGAGTACGAGGGTAACCTCTGGTTTGGATCCCAGTTCAAACCGCGTAAAGCGAAAAGCAGAAAGTTCTTCTGAACTGACTCAATGCGTGTACTGTGAACCCCATACTGTGGGCTCCAGACGCAAGATC
The DNA here is from genome assembly GCA_018903765.1 of Drosophila aff. chauvacae BK-2020. Classification (NCBI taxonomy): domain Eukaryota; kingdom Metazoa; phylum Arthropoda; class Insecta; order Diptera; family Drosophilidae; genus Drosophila; species Drosophila aff. chauvacae BK-2020. The sequence continues at coordinate 281,051 of JAEIGO010000967.1, forward strand.
CATATTCTAAGATAGGACGAACTAACGAAATATATAAGGATTTTGTAACATAGGGGTCATTGAATTCTTTCGACCACCGTTTAATGAAACCAAGCACACCTCTGGCTTTATTCACCATGCACGAAATATGATCGATAAAGTCAAGTTTAGGGTCCAGTCGGACACCCAAATCATCGACTATATTAATTCTTTCCAAAGAGCAGCAGTTTAGCGTGTAAGTGGCGAGCTTAGGAGCGACACGAGAGAAAATCATTAGCTTGCATTTAGAGCCGTTTAGGTTCAATAAGTTTATGCGGCACCATGTTTGAAAGTTATTGAGTTCTGTTTGTAAATCAGACTGGCAGGAAACGTCTTTATATTGCACGCAAAGTTTGACGTCGTCCGCGTACATAAGTACTCTGGAGTTAGTCAGAACTTTCGGCAGGTCGTTGATAAATAACCCAAATGGCTCCCTTGCGGGACGCCAGAAGTAACCCTGAGAACATTAGATAAAGAATTTTTAAAGAGGACCTTTTGCGTTCTGCCATTCAGATAACTTGAGATCCAACTAAGAAGATCAACCGGAAATCCCATTAGATCGAGTTTCCGAACAAGAAGAGAATGGTTGACAGAATCAAATGCTTTACTGAAATCAGTATAGATTACATCTGTCTGAAAGCCCTTATGGAAGCCCTTAACTAAGAAGGAAGTGAACTCTAAAAGATTGGTTGTCGTTGATCTACGCTTTAAAAATCCATGCTGACATGGAGAAATAATTGATCTACACAGGTGCTGCAAATGTGGAGTAATGATTTTCTCGAAAAGTTTCGGAATGGCCGACAACTTAGAGATTCCTCTATAGTTGCTGGCAACCGATTTGCTACCTTTTTTGTGGAGAGGAATAATAAATGATTCCTTCCAAATAAGGGGAAAGTGGGAGGTTTCTAGGGACAAGATAAACAATTTCAGAAGGGGTTTGCACAGAGCGTCGGCACAATACCTAAGCACACAGCCAGGTATACCGTCGGGACCTGGCGAAAAAACGGGCATAACGCGGTGAAGATCTGAAAGAATAGAGCTTTCGTCTAAAGTAGGACTGCAAATAAAGTTCGATTTTGGCATGATGTAAAGGTAAGTCTGATTGGAGTCAGTGGAAGTTGAGTATGTGGTTTGAAAAAACTGCGCAAACAGATCGGCAATAGCCCGATCGTTACTTACGGTTGTAAATTCAAACGAAAGGTACTTACGTTTAGTGTTAACAAAATTATAAAACTGTTTTGGGTCCTGAGAGATCTGGACCCTACAACGAGTCAAATCATTTTTGTAACATTGCGCGTTCAACACGGTAAATCTTGACCGAGCAGATAAATAAAGGGATAGGAAAGCGTTAGAACCGGTATATTTATATTTAGTATACTGCCTAAATTTTTTGTTTTTAAGATGACGCAACTCTTTAGTAAACCAAGGAGGCTTATTCGATGTTGATGGATAGTATAACGGAACACATTCAGTACAAAAAAAAATGTATGTCACTGTAAAAAATATTCACGGCTTCTGACATGTCAGTGCACATGTATAAATCGGACCAATTAAAATCTGATATAAAGTTATTCAGCCGTTTGAAGTCCGTCAGATATATTCTGTAAGACAGTTCCAATGTCGAGGGTCACATCGAAAGTAGGATGATAGGGATCTTGGGGAAGCGTCAACTGCGCCATCCTGGCTAAACTGACTCTCCCTGGATCTGAGACAAAACAGAGATCAAGCAAGCGCTCTAGGGAATTTCGTACGTGGTTGACTTGAGAGAAGCCAGAAATAAAGTCATACTGTGAGGTGGTTAGAAGAGTGTTTGTGGAATTATTTGAGGACCAAATGGGACCAAATAATATCCCCCTGGGATATTAAAATCCCCAAGAACTACTAAATGGTCCCTATCAGAAAGTCGGCTATAAACTGTCTGGATACTGGAATAATGTTTCCAATAAATAGGAACTTCCGACAATGGAGGAATGTAGGAACAAGTAATACAGATGGAGATACCACTTACTAATAGCTTTACACAGAAGAATTCAACATCGTTGCACTCCTTGACTGTTGGTAATTCAGACGGGAGACTGGAGTCAACCGCTATGACGACACCACCCCCACTTTTGATAGGCCGATAAAGGGATATATCGTGAATATCTGGCTTTAGCCAGGTTTCAGTGAACACGATAACCTGGGATGCAAACGAAAGACTGTCAGAATACAGTTTAGGAAGCTTACTATGTAAGCCTCTTGCATTTTCGTAGGAGATAGAGAGGCAATTTTTTAGTTTTTTGAAGCGGATGTCGTAGAGGGCACAGTGGTCTGGTCAGGCCTGGGAAGAGTTATTCTTACAGGCTGCCGATTCTTTTTCTTAGCTTCAAACTCTTTGACGACAACATATTCAGGCCGTTTGGAACATTTATTTTGAAAGATGAAATGCATGCTTATGTTACATATCCGCACTGCGCGGGGACTCATCAAATGTCCCATAGAAAAAGTCGTGCTTCTTCCAATGGAAGCATTCGCCTCCTCGCAATAACCAATCGCCCGTACAGTTCAATGTTCCACGTCACTGTGCTGTTTTGTAGCTAGTTCAATTCGTAGTTTTTACTAGTACTGATTCCAACGTTTCTTTCCATCCTATTCCGCCAGTCATATCAAGCACGATATCTTCACGTCCACGCAGCGCCATCACACTGGAGATCAGATGTACTCGAGGTACCAACTCCTGCCGAGTCTGCAGTGGGATCCATCCGTTACGGAAGTGCGGCCGATTTCTTCGATTGAGTGCCGAGAAGCGGCTACGGGCAGTCCTCGCCAATCGATACTGCCGCAGCTGTTTCGCTCACGAGCATTCCGACGGAGCGTGTCGGCGAGGGGACTGTTGCAAAAAGTGCGGCCAGGATCACAAGTTGCTGCACCTTTTCGAGCAGCCGTCGGCTCCGTGCCAGCCGTGTCAGGATTCTCGCAGGTCTCGCAACCACTTCCCACGGAACTCTTCAGCAGCTCTTCGACCTTTGTCCGCCACTCCACCGCGTTCCCCAGCCGTTCTTCAGCCCTCATCCGCCACTCCAAGGCGTTCCTCGGACAGTCCTCGGCCCTCATCCGCTGCTCCACGGTCCTCTTTGCAGGTTTCCGCCACCGGTCCGTCGCTGTCGTCGCTGTTGCAGCGGCACAGTGTGAACCTTCTACCGACTACTCTGGTACGGATAAATACAGGGCCGCAAGTCTTCGACGCGGCGAGGCTCATCGACCCGTCCACGCCCACGAGCTGCATCGACGCGTCGCTAGCAACCGCTTTCCGACTGCCAACTACCAGAGTTGGGGATGAGCAGGTTTGTGCGGCCACCGTGGCCTCCAAACTTGACAGCAGTGTCCTGTTCGATGTAGTATTCAAGGTCGAACCCCACGTGCGCATTCGTACTCCGGGAACTGAGCGAGACGGTGCGAGACGGTCCACTTCCGGGACATTACCCTGGGTGTCGAGCGGTTCTAAATACCCGCGAAGATCTTCGTGGTCCTGGGCGCGGACATGTATCCACGCGTGATGCAACCAGGTATCACACTGTGGGCGATTTGGCCGATCTAGCGACAGGAAATCAAAAAAATTGTTTGTTGAAATGTTCCAAAATTTGAATAACTAAATATTGTATTAGTACAAAAATACTATTTTTGTTGTTTTAATCGATATATTTTATCAGCTGTGAGCTTTCAAAGTGAGCATATGTTTTCGCTGCAATCATAATAAGTATTTCCAGAGTTTTTTCGAGGTACTTCAATTCTTTGTAAAAATTGAAATTTTAACCTTTTCGAAGATTTTTTTTGTTTTACAAGAAGTCAGGTATGTAGTAATAGAAAAAAAGTGATAAGTGTTGAATTATTAAATGGTGATTGAATGTGGTAAGCTTTAAATGACCCTTTTTGTGAATAATTGTTAACTTCTGTGGAATAAAACTATATGATGACCGTCCTTGTATGTGATAATTGTGTATACATTTGAAAATATGAATCGTCTTCTATTCAAAATGAACAAACTTAGCTGACGCAACGCGCCGCTTCTAATATTTTTCATATTGCAGAAATCATGTCAGTGGTCCAGAAGCGCCCTTTTTTCAGTGTGGCATGCTGCTTTTTATGCGAATTATCCGAGTCTGATTGGAGCAGCGACTCAGAATACATTTTTTATACTTAAAAATAAATCAAAAAAAACAAAAACTAAAATGTTGTTAAATTAAAAAATAAAAAAAAAAATTTTTTTTCAAATAAAAAATTAAATTATCATAAAAAAAATATAATTTTTTGTATGGCTTTTTAAGTTATTATTACGATACAAAAATTTTTCCTTTGCAAAATCTTTTATTTTTTGAGTTATTCATTTTCTTTCGCTAGATTGGCCAAATCGCCCACTGTGCGCCGTCTCCTCTTTCTCGCCGCCATCTTCCTTAGACCGCGTTTTTTTTCGTTTCGCGTACATTAACGTCATAGATAATCTACACCAGTGCATTCCTCCGTATGTCCATATTTTTCCACTCCGCGCGAATTTCTACATTACATTTACATTAAATACAGTCCACTGCAATTTCTCCTAACGCCCATACACATTCACACACATACCGGCTTGTACCTTTTTCTCCATAAATTCAATCATAAAAACATTTATTCCGCAAATACAACAATATAAAAAAAGAAAATACATTGGAAATAAAACCACTCAACGCTGTTCATAATTGTCTGTGCATTCATACATATACATATATCCATACTCTTGCTTTGCATCAGCAGCGGCAGAGCAGTTGTTGTTGGTTGCTGTGCTCTTCATAATTGTCTGTGCATTCATACATGTGGGAGAGATATTTCCAAGTATTCATATACATTGACGACGCCCTGGACAACGAGAACAAACAGACGAAATACGAAGCAAAGAAAAGTTGAAGACGACGACCACAACGGTTCGAGGAAGACAACGAAGATATTACCCGAAAACCACGATCGGCAGAAAGACGTTAACGAAGACGAGTTTGCGCAGTTTGTGACGAGAGTCGATATTAAGAATTCGACGAGAGACGAAGGAAGACGCACATTTTCCCCGACGCGAAGACGATTTTCAAACATTAAATAGAGCGTTGCATTTGCCGGCACAGTGTCCCAACAGTCACTCTTTTGGAACGAAAAATTTAAAGGGTCAATAACAATAAAATAAAATGCATTATTAATTCTTTAATCATTTAAAAAATTCCTTCTCAATTAAAATTAATCAACTTATAATAATATTAGTAATTGAATTAAATAAATATTAAATCCAGTTCAAAACAAATTAAAAAATTATTAATTTATTATCGAATTAATTTTTTTTTTAATTTAACAACATTTTTAAATAATTTAAATTATTAATTAAATAAACAAAGAGCCAGAATCTCCGAACTACGCATTATATACATATGTATATGCACACAATTTATTATTTTGTTTAATACGTATCAAAACACATTCCTGCCTGTCTTTCACCTGCTACAAATCTTCACCTTGTCGCTTGCTTCCAGTTCGTTTGGATTTATTTTCTTCTTCATACTAACGCTACGCAACGGATGCCGCCTACGTGCAGAGTGACCATACTCTCGCGTAGTTGTTCGGTATTTCCCAGGATTTCCTAAATTTCTTCCCGGTGCTCAAACCATTTCCTTTTGTTCCACTCGGTGTCGCTTATTCAAAGTCAACGTTTTGGAACAATCGAGTGAGTGATTTCTTCATACATATACTAGGTGTACCAGTATGAAGTGAGCGGCAAGCTTCAAATGTCTCGATAGGGAACAGTTAGTGTGATAGAGCCGTTATCCTTTTTTTATTTGCTTTCTATGACAAATGCGAAAAATAATTAGTATAGATCAAGTCATTGAACAGACAAGATCATATTTTTTCATCGTGTTAAACATGTTGATCTTTGTATCAGAAAGTGATGATTTGCGGAAAGCGAAAAAACACTTGTGAAATTTAGCTTCAAAGATACGAAAATAAATCTGTTTTGCATCGAATTGTTACTGGCGATGAAAAATGGATTTATTTTAAGAATCTTAAACGGAAAAAATCATGGGTTAACCATCAACATCGACCGCAAAACCAGATCGATTCGGCAAGAAGACAATGCTCTGTGTTTGGTGGGACCAGAAAGGTGTGGTGTACAACGAGCTCCTTAAACCTGGTGAAACAGTTAATACTGTTCGCTACCGACAACAAATGATCAATTTGAACCATGCATTGATCGAGAAACGACCAGAATGGGCCAGAAGACACGGCAAGGTAATTTTCCTTAATGCCAGTAATCCTGGACCCAAAGCAAAACCGGTTCAGGCTACTATCAAAGCACTTGGCTGGGAGCTGCTACCCCACCCGCTGTATTCACCAGACTTGGCTCCTTCCGACTACCATTTGTTTTCATCGATGGGACACGCATTGGCTGAGCAGCACTTTGATTCCTACGAGGAGGTCGAAAATTGGGTGTTTGATTGGTTTTCTTCAAAGGACGAACAAGGATACTGGCGTGGTATCCACAAATTGCCAGAAAGGTGGTCAAAATGTGTAGAAAGCAATGGCCAATACTTTGAATAAAATGTTTTTACTTTCCCATTACTAATTATTGTTTTCTTAAAAAAAAAAACGCTCATTTCATACTGGTACACCTAGTATTCTGCAACGGTCAATTGTTTTTTGAGTCGTGGTTTCACGAGGTCCATTGGACCGCCTTCATTGATATTCGGTATTTCCAACTTTGTCAAGGCTCTCTGGTCATCCGCAAAGTCCGATTCCGAGTATGGCATAGGAGAGGAAAAGAAACCACATGCGATTCCATTAATTCGTTTAGACAGATCCAAGTCTGCATCTCCCCGGTCCTCTCAGCCGAAATCAATGTCCACAGTTGGCCAACACAGGGCGAATAGCGAAAAATCCTTGGATATCAGAACAGGTCTACCTGCCGTATGAGTCACTTTGATGCACACATCCACACTCCGGGCATCTCTGAAGCTGTAAATCTGTTCCCGTCCATGTGCCAACTCCATTTGGACCAAATCCGTGTTTTTTGGGAAAAGGTGGAGAAAAGCTACGAAAGCTGCTCCGACCTTATTTCTGAGACCGCTGACAGTACGACCGCCGCAACTGAACTGGAAACCAAGTACAGATACTGCTACTCCGTTTAGTGTTGTCCAACTTCAGGACATAATAAAGCAGGCTGAGTCCCAATCCACTCAGGTTTCCGTCAGTGCGTCCGCACCGCCGTCTACTGATTGTCGGCTACCACCCGTCGACACCCGTTGTCCACTGTTTTGGGTTCTAATCTATTTCTGTTCTCCGTAATGACATTGCCAGCTAAGGAAAATACTCTCTCGGCCGCTGCACTGCTAGATGCATAATAAGAAGATGCAATGCTAACTTAGATAAAAGAGGATAACAGTTTTCCTTACTTTTCCAGCATTCAATGGGGTCAAATTCATAGCTTAAAGCAACTCTTTCTACACAATATGTTTATATTTCCTCCAAAGGTGGTTTAGAGCTGTTTTTTTTTAATAAGCCTCTAGGTGAGAAAAAAAAAATTGGGTTTTTGGCACATTTGTTTGTTTTTTATAGTTGTTTGGACAAATGGACTTGGTGGATCTGATTCATTACTCGAAAAGCTATTGTTATTGGGGAATTCGCTTGTATTTTACAACGAATTATTCATTTTTTCATAACAGAAATATTTTATTTCCATTATATCCTCATGTTCCATAATTGCTGTAGGTGGATATAAAAAAATGCAGTTTTGTGCCAAATACTTAAATTTTCTTCTCAAATCGAATTCACATTATTTAAAATTTTTTCCTTGAGAACGGATATTGGTGAAATGTCTTCTGCGTTCGCTTCGCAAAGTGTTTTTATTTTGGCAATCGAAGGTAAAACGAAGCATAACGAAGGAGAACTGCATGTTTGTAATTCTTTAAAAATTCTATCGAAATTATCCATCAAAATTAATATTATCCTTAAAGTAGATATATTTACGCTTATCAGTTTTTGGCTTCCCTCAGTGTCATTTAATATTTGATTAACTGTTATCCAGTTATCCACTATAGAATTAAGCATGGTATAATTTGAATTCCATCGGGTAGGGCAAGAGTTTTTGAATGTTGTATTTAGCCGATGCTGTAAATTAGATTTTTTTAAATATTTAACGATTTTTTTACATGAGTGTAAAATGTTGTTGGAGCTCATCCGATTCTTCGAATGATTTTTCTCGAACATTAGAAAACAGATGGCTGCAATTCAATCGTATATTCATCGTCAATGCTTTTTTTATATATGTATATGTATATATTATATATATATATTTTATCCCCTATCTGTTATAAATTTAATATTGGCAAGGTCATCAACATCAAATTGTGCAAAAACGGTTTATAGTTTCTTGAGAATATTTTCACCTGTCGATTTTTCGAAGTCCATCGATTTCAAACATTTCATTCATGTTGCAGCCTTTTATATAATGCAGAGTGACACCCAAAAAATGTCTGTTCAGGTACTGATCTGTCGACATATCAATCGTTGCCGATACTCCTCCATTATTCACTGCTTCCTTTATTCCCTTGGAGATCATTGTCCGCTTTTCCTCCGCATCCTTTTCCACATTTCGGCTTAATGTTGTTGCGTCCGGCAGTAGGTCGTCAATATCCGCGTTCACTCCATAAGTAGCACCAATTTGTAAAAAGAACTTCACTAGATTTCTAAATCCAGTCCCGCTTACTGCAGAAAACGGGTGACAATCTTGAACCCATTGAACCCTTGAACCCATTCGCTGCACTTTTCTATTGCTTCTTTTTTGTCGAAGCTAGACACTTTCTTCGCCTCAGTGGGTTGTCTTAAGGACAGACAACATTTGTGTCTTGACAAATTTGAAGTGTGGTTCACAACAAATTTTAACACTTTTCTGCATGTCTTGCAAAAAATCCAGGCTTCAAGAACTGTTTTGTCTTCTTTTATTACTTTGCATAATATTGTCCAAATTACACTTTTGCCCTTGTGAGTTGGAGCTACTGTATTCGCCACTTTTTATTTTATTTTTTATTAATTCATGCATTTGGACGTTGAAACAAAATAAATAAGAGTAACGTCCCACAATGGCGCAAGAGATACAGATAGGTTGCAAAAATCAACTTTTTGATGACAACGGATCGTAAAATTTGTTATTGCATTCGACAGGTAATAGTTCAAAAGGGCTGAATCCAAAAAATTATTCAAATCGGTTCAGTATTTTAAAAGTTACAAGTGTTCAAAGTTGAACCTCTTTTGGGTTGCAAAAGAAGCATGTAGTTTTTTTGAAAACTGCTGACTTTGCGGTCGATTTTTAGGTCAAATATGTAACCGACCGGCATGGTTATAGTCTCTATCGAAAGGGTAATCAAATCTCGGTAAAACCAAGGTAGAATGAAATTATAATATTTTTTGCACGTGCAGGCATACCTGTTTTACCGAAGTACTACTTTTCACCTATTTTTCAACTTTGATGGAATGTCAAAAATGAGACTACACGAGATGATGGGTTTGGCGTATGAGGTGTTGTTCTTGAATATGTTCTTTATCATATTCAAAAAAGATCGGGTCCCCCGACGTCCCACCCCGGATTTCCCAAGCAAAAGATACTTTCAACTCAGCGTAAAAAACGCCCGTTTTCGTGCAAATTTGGCTACAGAGCACAGTCGCTGAGCAGTACAAAATTGTATGGCGGGCATACATATTTTCCTGTATTGGCGGCTTATTTTTCAATTCCTGACTTTGTAAGGACACTTAATGACTTGAAATGAATGTATATGATTAATTATTCTTCAAAAATATTAAATGACGTAAAATTGAATGATTATTTTGAACAAAAAGTGCATAAATTATTGAAAATTTGTCAAAGATATGGTAAACAAAAAAATTTATTTTTTTCTTTAAAATGTATTCTTTTTTTTTTGTTTTTTAAAACATTAAATACGCACCATATTAGCATTATCAGAGAAAAAAAATTAAAATTATTTTTTGAAATTGGATACAAATTGAAAAAACTGCCTCAAAAAACATTAATTTGAAAGTAAAAAATCTACTATTTAACACACCATATAGTATGACCACTTAATCGAAAGGTATTAAAATTACCTTTCAGATAAAAGAATTATAAAAATATCTCAACTGGTTCAAAATTTATGATTTTTGTAACCCTAAAGTATCTAATGCGCTACTGTGCGTCCGCTCGTTTCCACGACTGTGGAATTAATAAATAAATTGCTGCATATCGACAACACCTCTCTATCCTATCGATTAAATTAGCATGTAACTATCTAAACCTTGTTCAATATTAATCAACAAAATGCAACATAATGTTGAAAAACACTCGAGTTATTCTTGTGTGTTTTGCCTACCTCCTTTGATTTCGATTTCCCTTGTTTGCTACTTGTCTGATATTCCTTATTAGTTTTGACAGGAAGTGTGACCGGCACGCGTTGCTCAAAAATGAATGAGTGTAAATACAAAAAATGACAGCACCTTGTAAGAGCGAGAGGGCAAAAATGTCGGCACTCAAAGCACACATGAAATTTTTGATAAGTGTGTGCCTTTGCTTTGCTCACCCAGGTGTGAGTGGCACCGGGACCCAAATTTTATTGGGTGTGAGTAAGGTGGCAAAAAGTTACTCCCTTGCAGTTCTCTGGTCGACAGCAGCTCCTCGCATCATCTGTTCGGCCGATGCCTCGTTGGACAAACTCCTTACCAAATTCTGGGAGGTGGAGGAAGTTCAGGCAAACCTAATGACCGAGTCTGATTCGTTTTGTGAACAAAATTTTATCCGATCTACAAAAAGAGACAACAGTGGGAAATATGTGGTGACGCTACAATATGTGGTGACGTCCAGCCCGTCCGCCAACGGAACCAGGCTGAATGACATTCTACACGCGGGCACCGTCCTACAGTCCGATCTGACAATTCAGATTCTTAAGTGGCGTTACTTCCGGAACGTTTTTAACGCCGACATTGAGATGATGTATCGGTTGATTTGGGTTGATCCAAGCCACACTCCTTACCAACGTATCCTGTTTCGAAATTCCGAGGGAGAAATCCGAGATTACGCGCTCAAGGCGGTCACCTTCGGAGTCAACTGCGCTCCTTTCCTGGCAATCCGAGTTCTGAAACAACTCGCAGACGACGAAGAGATTAGGTATCCGCTGGCATTATTCGGGACTACATGTACGTGGATGACGTCTTAGCCGGAGCAGACTCCAAAGGCGAGGCTCAGCTAGCTATTCAAGAATTGGACAGGGCCTTAAGCTCAGCGGGATTCCTTCTAAGGAAATGGACATCCAACAGCAAGGCGATTTTGTCCAATATCCTTAGTGACCATCTCCTTAGCACTGACTTCCTCGAGATTCAGAGCACTGCAAAGACTCTAAGTGTGCGGTGGAAGGCGACTTCGGACGAATTTTTCTTTGTTCCGCCTGATCTTACTTCCATATCAGTATTCACAAAGCGCCTGGTCCTATCCCAAATTACGAAACTATTCGATCCAGCAGGCTGGCTCGCACCGTTTATTGTCCGATCAAAAATGGCTCCAGGACCTAGGGTGGGACGACGCTCTTCCTCAAGAATTGTCTCACAAATGGACTGATTTCCTACGAAGCAATTCCGCGCTCGATCAAATTCGCATCCCTCGTTGGGTCGCTTTCCGACCAGAACTGAAGGTGGAGCACCACGGGTTTTGTGACGCTTCGCAGAAAGCGTATGGCGCTGCCATTTATGTCCGAGTGGAGGTGGGTTCCACAATCGTTGTAAACCTGTTCACAGCAAAAACGAGGGTGGTACCAGTCAAAACGGTGTCGCTACCGAGGCTTGAACTGTACGGAGCCTTCCTGCTGTCCAAGATGGCCACGGCGCACAGTGGCCCCTTAGATACTTTAGGGTTGCAAAAATCATAACTCTTGAACCAGTTGAGATAATTTTAAATTTATATGAAACTAATTTTAATACCTTTCGATTAAGTGGTCATACTTTATGGTGTGATAAATAGTAGATTTTATACTCGAAAATTGATGCTTTTTGAGGCAGTTTTCTCAATTTTTATCCAATTTCGAAAAATATTTTTAATTTGTTTTCTCTGAAAATGCTAATATGGTGCATATTTAATGTTTTAAAAACAAAAAAAGAGTAAATTTTAAAGAAACAAAAAAATTTTTTTTTTTGTGTCCCAACTTTTTGACCAATTTTCGAGAAATTATGCACTTTTTTCAAAATAATCATTCAATTTTACATCATTAAATTTTTGGAAGAATAATTATTCATTATACATTCATTTCAAATCATTAAGTGTCCTTACAATGTCAGGAATTGAAAAACAAGCGCCAATACAGAAAAAAATGTATGCCCGCCATACAATTTCGAACTGCGCAGCGACTGTGCTTGTACCAGAATTTGCACGAAGCCGCGCGTCTTTTAAGCTGAGTTGAAGGAATCTTTTGCCTTGGAAATTCTTAGGGGCAGGTTGGGGCAGCCGATCTTTTTTGAATATGGTAAAGAACATATTCAAATTCTGACTTTTCAGTCGATTTTTAGGTAAAATATGTAACCGACCGGCATGGTTATGGTCTCGATCGAAAGGGTCATCAAGTCTCGCTAAAACCAAGGTAGAATAAAATCATAATATCTTTTGCACGTGCAGGCATACCTGTTTTACCGAAGTACTAATTTTCACCTATTTTTCAACTTTGATGGAAAATAAAAAAATGAACTTACACCGGCTTATGGGTTTGGTTTATAAGGTGTTGTTCTTGAATATGTTCTTTATCATATTCAAACAAGAAAGAAAGCTATCTTCGGCATGCCGAAGTTTAAATACTTACCCTTGCAGCAAATAAGTAAGACTTTTTCGTTTTCTCGGGTACTGACATAAATGTTGCGAGCGAAAAATGTTGCGAACGAAAATGTTCCAAACCAAAATGTTGGGAACGAAAATGTTGCGAACAAACTAAATGAATTTATATAAGTATATATTCCTATGGCAGCTATGAATATGATATAGTGGTCCGATTTTGGTCAAATTAAAACTGAAATTCTAAAATGCTTCAAAATGGCCATGTCTCAAATTATATGAAAATATAATATATTGAAAATTGGAATAGTTAAAATTTTGTTTCTCACAAATTTTCGATCGTTCCTATGGCAGCTATATGATACAGTCGTCCGATCTGGCCCGTTCCGACATATATAGTAGTGAGAGCATATAGAAGACTATCTGCGAAGTTTCATTCAGATAGCTTCAAAACTGAGGGACTAGTTTGCATAGAAACGGACAGACAGACATGGCTAGAAGGACTCGGCTGTTGATGCTGATCAAGAATATATGTATGTCGGAACGTCGTTTTCCTCCGCGGATTCCATTGCGTTGCGGACCGTGTGTTTCCTCGGCTGTGACATGTTTCGCTCTTCGATCAAGAATGACTCTTTGAATCGCAACTCCTCTTTTTATATGGCACCAATCTAGGTACTCGTCCTCTTCCTAGAATACATATACATTCGTCTGTTTCTCACACATTGTCACGCCGAGGCTACACAAAACAAAAGTATGTTAGGCCTTTACGCAGAAACCGTTTGCGAATACAAACGTCGACTTCTAATTTCCAATTAAATTCCATATTTCCACCAAAGACAAAAAGTAACATCTGCACGACTTCTAATTTCTAGGATTTACTTTATGAACGTTTTATTTCTAACTAAATAAACTAATTCGATCCTATTACTTAACCATTCAAGTTAATGACCCAAAAACACACGTCCTCGTGTTGTACCTTTTTAAACAGAATAATAAAGGTTACTTTAAGGTGACGCTCAATCTGCAATGACCATACAAAAAAAATCACAAAAAAATATAAAGACGTTGTTCGTCATTTTAATGAATTAAGAGTTATTTATTCATGAGGGGCCTGTGATCTGAGTCGATTCCCAAAGACTATTCTCATCTACTACCAACCCAGCTTTTGGGATCTCAACCGCTACTTGGCATCTTACGCCAACGCATCGGTCTGAGTTGACCCAAGCGAGTGATTGTGTAGACTTCAACATCGAAATCCATCAATGTCACCTCCTAGTTGGAATCCTCCAACTAGCTCTTTACATTTCTTGCCACGTCGCATACATCATTGGAATCCACCAACTGACTCTCGACATCTCTTTCAACGTCACTTACTTCATTGGAATCCACCAACTTACTCTCGACATCTCTTTCAACGTCGCTTACTTCATTGGACTCCACCAATAAGTAATCTTCTTATTTCACTTTTACTGCATTGGAATCCACCAATAAGTAATCTTCTAATTTCACTTTTACTTCATTGGAATCCACCAATAAGTAATCTTCTAATTTCACTTTTACTTCATTGGAATCCACCAATAAGTAATCTTCTACTCATTACTCACATCTAAATCTCTGGGAATCTCTTCAATAGGGCTTTTTTTTCAAGCCTCTGTGCACCAAGTTAGTTATTAAAAAGAGATTTTAAAGCATAGTATCACCTTCAAGTAGCTCTAACACTAAAAGCGGGCCTCTAAACTTATTGCCCAGTTTACTCTGAGGCATACCCCTCTTCGTTTTTAAGCAAATTAAACAAATTTCATATTTAGCACTGTTTCCCATATTTCTTTAGAATTTCCTCTTACAAAGTTTGACTCGAACTAATTTTCCATATAACAGATATCCAACATATTAAAAGGGCGAGCTTCTTCTCCTTATCCTTATATCTTATTAAGATATCGTCCATATAGACTATGACGTATGAATAAGCCAACTATCCTAAGGCTTTAATTATAGCCTTTTGAAACACGTGTGCAATTAGCCTGCAATAATTATTTTATCCTTTTTCTCACGATTTCGTTTTCGTCTACACTGAGTTTGTAAGGCTGACTTTTGACCGACTTATTTAGATTAATTAATCAAATATGATAGTATGTGGATGCCACACTACTTTTTAGAACACGCCTTTAATTAATTCTTTAAAAACGCTCAACAAATTCTACTTATCCACACTACTCAGATCAGTATCAATTTCCACAAAACTACGATTTTTAGTCAAAGAAGAACAGCTATTTACTGATACAGTTCCTTTTTTTTTTTAATTTAAATTTGTCGATGCACTTCACGAAAAATTATAACACTATAATCTAGAACCACCAATAGAATAATTTCAAGAGCATACTCGCCAATAATGACCTTTATTAATATTTGCAGCGTGCTAGTCTCCGTGTTTTTATCTATGTCTCTCAAAATAACAGTATTATTGACTCATATGCCAGCCAGTTTTAGGGATACAGATTTATTTACGAGCGTACACTGTGCTCCGGAATCAAAACAAAATGGGACTGACTCACCGGATAAAGTCAAGGGACTACATTACATAAGTTAAACACGCTCTTCTTCTGACTGGGTCTGGATCGGTGATGCACGACGTCCTGGACAAACAGATGCGATGTGTCCTGGGTTTCCACAATGATAGCAAATAATATTCCCCTTCTTTGTATCGATGGGCCGGCTGGAAGTTGTATGCGATCCCTCTGGATTTTTAAAACTGATTTTTCTTGTATGGCAGTCCACGATCTTGTGGACAATTTTTCCGCAGAAGTGGCACTTAGGTGGTGTTTGCGGACAAGGTTTTTAGGCCACTGGATTCTCCAAAACTATGCTCTCTCCACTATTAACGGACGCAAAAGCCCTAAGTTCGTTTAGCAGTTCAGCACGCGTTTTGATTTCCGTAGTAAAGACTGTACGTTGTAGCCTAGTGTCTTTTTGAGCTGTATGCGCTAGAACCACTGACAAGGCTATTTTCTCCGTGGTCATTGATTTCCATTTGGCCATCAAAGTAGTTAGCTGACGGCTTCCGTAGACTGATAGGCATTCGCCTGCATTTGGGTGACCGTTGAGGACTTTAAACACAGTTGCTGAAGTAGTTTCGTTGCCTTCGAATTGTTGCAAAAATAGTTCTTGGAACTGGTTCCAGGTCATGCCAGAATAGCTTATTTGGGATAACCAACCAGAAGCGCTGCCCTGAAGCGATTTACTCAATGCTGTGAGCAATACGCTTCCAGTCATAGGCCTTTCAGACACTATAAAGTCCACTGTAGAACACCAAGCAGCTGCACTTGCTCCCACTGTATCGGGATTGAACTTTGGTAATGTCACATTGTTCGTTTCAATTCGTCGTGGTTCCGCACTTGTCACAGACTTTAAAACTTCTATCATGCTTCGGTGTTGCATTTCTAGAAGTGCACAAACGCGATCACTGTACTCGGTTTGGGGCTGAGGCGATCCCACTTCTGATGTCGGAACGTCGTTTTCCTCCGCGGATTCCATTGCGTTGCGGACCGTGCGTTTCCTCGGCTGTGACATGTTTCGCGCTTCGATCAAGAATGACTCTTTGAATCGCAACTCCTCTTTTTATATGGCACCAATCTAGGTACTCGTCCTCTTCCTAGAATACATATAAATTCGTCTGTCTCTCACACATCGTCACGCCGAGGCTACACAAAACAAAAGTATGTTAGGCCTTTCCATATTTCCATCAAAGACAAAGAGTAACATCTGCACGACTTCTAATTTCTAGGATTTACTTTATGAACGTTTTATTTCTAACTAAATAAACGAATTCGATCCTATTACTTAACCATTCAAGTTAATGACCCAAAAATAACGCTTCGACATGTATATACTTTATAGGGTCGGAAATGTCTCCTTCACTGCGTTGCAAACTTCTGACTAAAATTATAATACCCTGCAAGGGTATAAAAAATAACCTTAGTCTTGAAAGCATAGCTAAAGGTTACTAAAATACATATAAATGGTAGGCGTGCTGAAGCCATAAATATCAACAAGTGGCAATTTAAAAAAAAAAAACATATTAACAGAAAACATTTAAATAAAAGTTCTTTGTCTTTTGAGTTCCTTAAAAAACAGGTTTTTATTACACTAAATTTCTTCCCTATATAGCTAACATTTGAATTTATTAATATAAGTTAATTTATGTAGTTATAAATTAAATAAAAAAATAAATTTACGAATTTAGTTTTATCAACTTTCTTTATTGAATGTAAAATTTAGACTGACTTAATGTTCTATTCTGGTTCCCTAATCTGGACTTTTTGTGAATCAGGTTTTTTATGTATCGGTGGCAGCGGCGGTGGCAGCGACGAATCAAATATTGGTAACAGTGTGTCAGGGCAGCGATGGTGGCAGCGCTGGTGCAGCGACGGTAGCAGCGACGAATCCAAGATTGATAACAGCGTGTCAGGGCAGCGATGGTGGCAGCGCTGGTGTGGCGAAGGTGGCAGTGCTGGTGCAGTCGGCTGTAATTGGTTAATTACAGTTCTGCTGATGATTTGTCTTTTCCCTGTTGCCAATACTTCTCGGGAACTGCATATGCCCGTGTGACTGCAATCCACTTCCTGCTTTGGCTTATATTTCTTGGGAATTGGAATTGGGAACAGGTGCCCGTGTGAACTGCAGTTCAATGCTCTGTGATTTTGATGATTTGTTTACTTTATGTTGGCGCGTGCAGGAAATACTGCAGACGCTGACCTAAGCTTTATCTTATAAGCTTTTGGTAAAGCGTGTTGTTAACTCCTCCCCCTCTATTTTGAGCTTGCCCTCAAGCGACGTTCATTAGAAGAATGGTATGGTGTTGAGATTAACTCTGTTGGTGGTTTTCAGGGGTTCGGGAGGTGCCACTTGTAGAATAATCTTCTCTTGCTTTCGTTTGCAACAGTATAAAAACCCTGCGACGATTGTGGAGGTAGCGAAAAGAAGGGTGACGTAGTATTTGTTATAGTTGCTATCTGTTTCCAATTCTGCCAAACGTTTGGTGTTGTTAATATGTAAACTTTCCAGAGCGTTGAGAGATAGTATTTTGATTCGTTCTTTCTCTGCTGGGGTTATTTGGATCATGGGCCTTGATGATTGTATGGGCTTCGTCTCAACGTTGCTGAACTCTTTTCCGTTGATGGTGAGTGTCTCGTTGAAGAAGTTGATGACGTATGTTCCCTCCAGTTTCTGCATTTTGTTGTTCCACTCTAGTGTGCCATTGTAGTTGTTAACCATTATAAGACCGCTGCTTATTTCCTCTATTGTTTCGATGTGGTCTGCGTTGCTGAATTCACATAACCCTTTCTCTCCTATCAAAAGCTTAGGTAGACAAGTACTATTGCTTATGTTTACAATATTATTCTTGTTACAAATTTTAATTTTATGATAAGTTTTACATTTATTTCTTTTGCCAAACATATTTTCGTTATTAAAAAATATTTTTTGAAATTTTATGTTTACAATTGTGTTCTTTTTGATAATGGGCTTGATAAGTGTGTTTTCGTATATAGTTTTTTCTAAATTTGGGACTTTAATTATATATAAAATTGTAGTTTTGTTATTTAATATAGTTACATCGGAAAATTCTAGCATTTCTTCTATTGATAGTAATGGCATATTGCTTTCTTTGAATATTTTATCAATTTCAATTATTTCTTTTTCATTTAATAAGAATGTATTTATTACATTTAGCTTAGCCCATTGAATGGCGTATTTAACATTTATGATTTCTTCTTTGACGAGCCTGATTTGATTTTGCAAGTTAAAAGTTATTTCTGTGTTAACATAGCTGTCCTTTCTGATAGAATTTGATAAAGAATTAGTAAATTTAGTTATCTGATTTAGTCTTTCCTGAAATTGATTGTTAATTAAGAGTTGTTTGTTGCTATTGTTAATTAAATCGTTCATATTATCTTGGAGTAGAATTAGGTCGTCGTGATCTGGAGTACCGGCAATGTACTTCCATGCGGTTCCTATTAAATTGATTGCTCTAGTGTTTCTATTATGTGGTGTGGGGGATAAAGTTTGGAGAATGGAGAATGTTTGATCCAATTCGTGTTTTATGGTGTGGTAGCTGTTTGAATTTTTTTAGTTCGTTATCTACATATGAAGCTAAAGTATTTAAAGTGTTTGTAATGTGGTTTATATCTATAACATGAATTATTCTTGTGGTGGATGTTTGAATTTTCCCTAGTCCTTTATTTATTATTGCAGTCTGTACGTCAGTATAGTTGGTAATGTCTAGAAGTCCATTCGCTATTGTTATGGTGCATAGCATTAATGTCCTGAAAGGGTAAGGTAATTTTAGTTATTTCGTATGTTACTTTTGTGTATTCTCTTCCCTGATTCTGTTTCAACTGTAGTATTCTTGTTAACTTTAACTATTTCTTTTCTATATCTTGCTGATAGTTTAGAACCAAGTCGTGTGTTTATCTTAACATAAATTTCGTCACCTACGTTATAGTTTTTTAATTCGTTACGGTTTTGGTTATGATATTCGAGGTCCTTTTTCTGTTTGTCTATTAGTCTGTCTATGTTGTCTAGTCTGGTTTGTTCGTAGGCTTCGGGTTTAGTTGATACTGTTCTACCAAAGAACACTTCAAGTGGTCTTTTCTTTGTTACAGAATGAATAGTGTAGTTATATTCGTACACTGCTCTTTCTAGTAATTCTGGAAAGTTTCTGTGGGTTCCATCTTTCTTGATACATCTCATTATTTCAGAAAGTGTCGAATGGAATCTTTCGACCTGACCGTTTACAGTGCTTTTGTGGGGTGGTGCTTGAAAAATATCTATATTGAGTTGGTCTTTGAGCATAAAGGTTATGGACTGTGAATTTAAAGACTTTTCGTTATCCATGACAACATATTTGGGGACGCCGTAGTAGAAAATAATCTCTCTTAGAGGGTTTCTTATGTCTTCTATTGCTTTGGACTTTATTATTTTGGCCTGCGCTAATTTAGAGAACTTATCTATGGCTGTTAGAACTAAATTCTTTTCTGTAGAATAGATATCGATGTGGATAATTTGTCCGGGGTATTCCGGAATAGGAGTTTGCTCTAAAACGGGGTTAGTCGGATGTCTATCATATTTTTCTTCTTTGCAAACTTTGCATTGTTTTACCAATTTTTCTATTTTCTTCTTCATTTGGGGAAAGTAAAATTTTTCGGACAATTGAGTTTTATTTTCCGTAGCATTTCTATGGGCTTTATTGTGGACTTTAAGTATCTCCTCTTCTTGCTCTGATTCATTAGTGAGGTCGGTAACTTTGTTTTGGGTAAAACGAATTTTAACTTTACTAAAGTTATCTGGGTATATTGATTGTATTTTCCCCATGATATCCTCAGAAGTTTGTATTCCGTTAATAACGGATGGGTTAAGGTATTTCCGAAGTATTAGTATAAGTTCGTCAAGTTCGTAAGTTTGTAAGTATATGTCATGTCTATGAAACGTAGGGAAAGGTATGCTAAATTTATAGTCGTTGTTGTCTGCTTTATGGATGAAGATTTGATTTCTAAAAGCGTTAATGGGTACTTCTATACTAGGGATGAGGTTATGGCTTGAACTCTCGTCGCTATGTTGAGTGGATACTGAGTTTATCTGACCTAAATTTGAAATGCGAGACAATGCATCTGCTACTACATTGTCTTTTCCTGGTTTGTAGAGTAATTCGTAGTCGTATTCTTCTAAGTGAGATTTCCATCTTTTAATTCTAGCGTTGCCATTCCAACTACTCAATGAATGTGTAAGCGGTTGGTGGTCAGTGAATATTTCCACTTTGGCTTTACCGTATAGATAGTTGCGTAACGCTTTAAGGGCCCATATAATGGCCAACATCTCTTTCTCGTTAGCTGCATAATTTTCTTCAGCTTTGGAGAGGGTTCGTGAGATGAATGAGATAGGTTGACTGTTCTGTGAGAGAACTGCACCAATGGCATAGTTTGATGCATCGGTGGTGAGGTGGAATTCTTTTTTAAAATCGGGGTATTTAAGTATCACATCTTGTGAAATTAATGAATTTTTTAGTTTCTTAAATGCTTTTATGGCTTCTTGGTTGAAGCTTATTGCTTTAGTTGATGCTGCTTTCTTGCTTACGTGTCCATCTTCACCTCTTAACAGTATGGTGAGTGGTTTAGCAAGTTTTGTTGTTGTTGTTTTTTGTTGTTGCCCAATTGGGCAAGCACTTCATTTATCTCGGGGATAGGGTATTTATCAGCTATTGTTACTTTGTTTAATTTCCTATAATCTATTACCATTCGGTATTTCTTTTCGTTTGAAGCGTCGATCTTCTTGGGAACAATCCACACAGGTGAATTGTACGGGGAACGAGATGGTCGTATTATACCGTTTGCTAATAGTTCTGAAATCTGTTTATTAACCTCGTCTTTTAGAGACATGGGATATTGGTAGAATTTGGAATATATAGGTGTTTAATTGTTCGTACGTATTTCTGCTGTCACGTTAGTAGTGTACGTCAATTTTTCGTCTGGTTTTGAGAATAAGTTGGGAAAATTTTGTAGTAGATTTTCTAAATTATTTTTTTGTTGATCGGACAAATGGGCTGTACGGGGGCAAATATTGTTTATTGAGTCATATTTTTTTTCTTTAATAATTACTTTTACGTTGTCCTTAATGGTCATATAATTCGAATGTGTGTGAATTACTGCTTTAAGTTCTTTTAAAGTGTCGTTGCCGAGAATGGCATCGAATGATTTTAATGTCGGCAAAAGGAAAAATTTAATACGCACATCTCGGATATTAAACAGATGTGCCATTTTATAGTGTGTAATTTTTACGTTACCGCCAACTGTAACGGCTTGAAACGGTTTCTCGATTAGAGCGGGATTACTAACTAAACTAGGTTTAATATAATTTCTATTAGATCCCGTATCAATAAGTATTCTCAAAACTTCTCCTCCTACGTTCACCTCAAAATAAGGTAGGGAGGAGGAATTTACTCTAAAAAATGCAGGTCGGCGTATTGTTCTTGTCCTACATCGGTCCCGTAACCGTACTCGTATTGTTCTTGGTATTCGTCTAACGTTTGTCCATATTCGTTTGAGTCTGTTTGGCTGTACGCTAACTGTTCATATTCTGTTTGTTCGTTTACTGTGTTCTGGTCATTGCTACTAGGTGTGGTAGTGTCATTATTTTGTTCATTACTTTCTATATTGAAAGTACGTTGTCGTTTGTCCTCCTGTGGAATGGAGTTTCCTGGTCGTTTACCCATTTCGAGGTTCCGTGGTTTGTTCATATAGTTCACTTGTTTTGTGCGGATGCTGGGGTCCACGTCCATAGGCTCAGGACGGGGCAGCGGTTTTGGTGCCGTGGGGCGATTCGGTGAGAAAGTTGGGTTTGGTGCGTACGGCTGTCTTGCGTATGGTTGCTGTGCGTATGGTTGTTGCACGTATGGTTGTTGTATTGGTGCCTGATTGCCAGAGAATGTCATGTTGTGCATTGGTTTGGTATATTGTTGAGCAATTGGTGCTCTTTGAGGCATGTTTTGAAATGCTCGGGGAGTCGAATAATTTAAGTATTGAGTTCTAGGCATTGGTATTGGTTTTTGGTTTGGTCGGAAGACCGTCGATTGAATTTTGCCTGTAGCATAGTTTGATCGATATGTTTGGTTTTCGATTTTCAAACATAGATGCAAAGCTTGGGGTAGATCTTCAGGCTCTTTCATTCCCAGAAGGCGAGGTAGGTCTCCTCTCAATCCACGAATGAAAGTGTCTAGAGCTTTATCTCTGTAAAGCTTAGTCATCATTTGTTCTGACTCGCGACATAATTCCATACAACCAACTTTATTCAGTAGTAAGGACAGGTGACGATAAACTACTTGATGGAATTCTTCTACTGTTTGATTGACACCCTGAGTAATGGTTGTCAATTGGTACTCTAATGTACTCAAATCGCGCTTATCTGCGTAATGCATTGTTAAGCACTTTGAAATAGCACTCCAGTCTAGTGGCACGTTATAGGATTCTAAGGCTGTGTCGGCATTGCCAACAATTTTGTTTCTTATGGTATGTATTATACCGAAATATTTAGCAGTGCCTTGTAGTGTCGCGTAGTTCTCTATGATTCTATCTACGCCCTTTTTCCATGAACTAAATTCTCCGCGGTCTCCTGAGAACTCTCGGATGCTTTTTGTAATAAGTATTAAATAAGTATTAAATATAACTATCGATATAAGTCAAAGCAACAATGTAATCTAAGTCTAAGGAGATGTTATCGAAAGCAACGCTCATCACTTGTGAGAGGGCACACCAACAAGAAGACATGTAAAAAGGCCCCGAAATAAAATCTGATAAAATCCTGAACATCACATCTTTTACACTTTTAACTACATCCGGTGTTCTATCTAATTCGTTAAGACTTCCCCGATGTTGAGGCTGAATTATTTGGTTTGGTACATCTAAGAAATTACTATTCGGGTTATTTTGTTGTCTGATTAATTGGGGAACCTGAGAAGCGATGGCCTCTGAGATTAGTCTGCCAATGTGTGCGTTAAGTTCTTGTTGGTTCATATTGACTCTGTTTTGTTCTATCTGGTTTGCTGGAAGCATTGGGGGTCTAAGTAAGTTATTAGGATTTGCCATTAACGGTCAATGAAATTTAAAAAATTTTAGAATATGTCGTATTAATTCAGGCTTATAAAAATAGAAATCGTAAGTGTTTGTTCGCAAAGGGATTTGTGGTAAAATATGCTCTTCACCAGTAAGAGTGATTCAACGAAATTTGAAATATTTTGGTCGAAGAGGAAAGTTTTTATATGTTTGAAAACCAGTAGCTGGTTTCTTCCTTCTACTTTGGAGGGTCCTCGTAGGGAATCGCAAAGTTGGAAATTTGTATACTACAGTATTCTGCAGTAAATTAATCGTTTATATTTTTACAGTGTTTATTTGCTTTGGTTGATCACTTCACTTTCGTTTCTTATGCTAATATGTTTTTTTTTTTTAAAGTTTTGTTTGATTTGAATTGTTTATTTCTAATTTTCTTTTGCGTTTTTGATTGTGAGTTTTTTTTTCTCTTTAAATATTCCTTAAAACTATCTTACAAGTAGCTTATTGTTGCCATCCTTCCCGATCGTCTGGATTTGGTCCGGTTTGCTGTATCTACTGAGGATCCAGGTGCGATACTTCCTTCAGAAGGTTCCGTGGGGACGGGCCTTGCACGGCGTTGGTCTTTGTAGACGATGAGTTGCCTTTATATTGTTTTTTAGGGCCACCACTGTGGGTGGGAGCATGATGTAATAACTACAAGGTGATCTCGTTAGAAAAAGCTCGAGTGTTTCTCATGCTTACGGGGTCTGTTCTCACTCTGATTTTGACAGTTGACAGGTTGTGCGAACGAATTTTTATTTTATTTGTTAACCCTTGGGAGTGCGTAAAAAATGTCGTTTTGTGAATTTTGTTGTGCGGTCGTAAAAACTGAAGGAGTCAAATTCATCCATGTTCCCAAAGAAGATCGGAAAAGAAAATTGTGGGAAGAATCCTTAGGATGCAGTTTGGCTCATAATGCCAGGATTTGCGACACACACTTCAAAGGATCGGATTTTTACGGAGAAACAAAGACCAAAGAGGAACGAAAGAGAAGGCGTTTGATGCCAAACGCCTTGCCAAGACAGCCTACCCCGGAGCCGGAAAGTATCCCGACCATCAAACCTGGATATTCAAATGCATACACACAAACAGAGTAAGTCCGAAATGCAGTTTCTAAATAAATTTTTTGGAAATTGAAAAAAAGTTAGGTTAGGTTGAGTTAGGAAAAAAAGTGATACAAAGCAAAAAAAAAGTGAATTGAATATATGTATGTATGTAAAAAAACACAAAATTGTTGCATCCATATGTGCATACATACATATTAAAGTGTAAACAGAATCGCAAAGAATTTATTTGGCACATCTTATATATATTTTCGAATGATTTTTAAAATACATTTGTTCTTTTGATATTCAGCATTGACTTGGAAAATTTTAAACTGAAGCAAAAAATTTCGGAGCTGGAAAAGGAAATTCACCATCTGCGCCAACAGCTGTCGGAGTCGGACGCATTGCGGCAGGGTCTGACTAAAATCTTCACCCAAAACCAGATAAAAATGTTGTCCAATTGCGGCAAAAGAATTAGGTACAACTCGTCGGACATGTCAGAAGCAATTTGCCTTCATGCTGCTGGACCACGGGCTTACAACCACCTGTATAGAAAAGGATATCCACTACCTAGCCGTGCGACTCTATACAGGTGGTTGTCAGAAGTCGAAATAAAAACGGGGACTCTCGACATAGTCATGGACTTGATGAAGAACGAGGACATGGATGAGGCTGACAAGGTTTGTGTCTTGGCCTTCGACGAGATGAAGGTTTCTGCTGCATACGAATATGACAGCGCTGCGGACGCAGTGTACAAGCCCGCAAGCTATGTCCAATTGGCCATGGTTCGAGGATTGAAAAAATCGTGGAAGCAGCCGGTTTTTTTAACTACAACACTGCCATGGATGCCTGTACCTTGAAAGCAATAACAACCAAGCTGTACAAGTCAGGATACATTGTTGTTGCTATTGTGTGTGATTTGGGGCCCGGAAATCAAAAGTTGTGGAGGGAGTTTGGAATATCCGAAGGTAAATATGAAAAAAATCATTTCAGAAATTTCTAAAATTTTTTTTTTTTTATTTTAGAAAATACCTGGTTTAGTCATCCAGTGGATCCAGCTCTCAAAATTTTTGCATTTTCGGATGTGCCATACTTGATCAAATTGGTTCGAAACCATTATGTTGGCTCAGGGCTTTTAATCAGCGGGACTAAATTGACAAAAAACACAGCCCAACAGGCAATGAACTGCTGTTCCAGCTCGGACCTGTCTGTCCTTTTCAAGCTAACTGAGAACCACATCAATGTTCGATCTCTTCAAAAACAAAAAATGGCAACGCAGCTATTTTCAAACACAACAGCAAGTGCCATCAGACGCTGCTATGAATTGGGCTATGAAATAGAAAACGCATGTGAAACGGCTGATTTTTTCAAAATGATTAATGATTGGTTTGACACGTTTAATTCAAAATTATCTACAGCCAATTCATTAAAGTATAGTCAACCGTATGGATTGCAGCTCGACTTGCAAAACGATATTTTGGCCAAAACATCTCTAACAATGTCTGGAAAAATAATTGAAAAGTCGCAAAGGCGTTTACCATTTCAGCATGGAATTATAGTGAGCAACAAATCACTGGACGGGCTATATATTTATTTAAAGGAAAAATATAATATGGAATACATTCTGACAAGCCGATTGAATCAAGACATTCTTGAACAATTCTTTGGTGCCATGAGGTCAAAAGGCGGCCTGTACGACCATCCGACGCCACTACAGTTTAAGTATAGACTAAGAAAATATATTACAGGTATATTTGAGCAACAAAAACAGCAACGAATTAACTTGTGATATGACAAATTAGTTAATGTTTATATTGTAGCAAACCCCGTGATTGTTGGTAGTTATGTCTTGTCCTTTGTTCTATAAATGTTTATAAATGCCATTATAGATTTTTAATAACATTCACATTTTTCGCAGCCAAAAATACAGAGCTGCTGACAGGCAAAGGAAATGTCGAAGATGGTGAAGAAGAGGAGTGGTTAAATTTGGGGTTCAAAAAAGAAAAAGACTGTGAAGACTCCCAATGTGACGATGCCTTGCAGACGGAAGGAAATAAAGAAAATGAGACTGAATATAATCCTGACGACACTGTGTTGCTGGATATATGATAAAAAAACTGAAATTGCGTGACATGTCAAATAAAGACGCAACGTACACATACGTGGATGAAGTATCGCACGGCGGCCTTAAAAAACCTAGCTCCCAGTTTGTTGAACAGCTAAAAAAGCTAGAGGCAATTTTTCAACTTTACCCCAAAGAAGAATTTGACCTACAAATAAATGTGAAGAGAACCCTGTTAAACGCTGCCGAAAAGTTAAATGTCCCATTAGATATAAAACAATTATTTTTTAAGTGTAGGATATATTTTAGAATTAAGCATTTAAATAAGAAACTGGCCATCAAAAATCAAAAGCAGCGCATTGTGGCGAATTCAAAATTGTTAAAAATAAAACTTTGAAAAGGATTATAACGAAAACTACAATTCAATTGTTCTTATTTTGCTTATTTTTTATTCAGTATCTTTTCTTGGGTAGCCGGTCTTCCTGAGCATTCAAAATTTGTTTTTCCGACTTATGGTCAAAAATTATTAAAAATCAAAATATATTTCAAAAATTATTAAATTTTTCACCAACATATTTCGGAAACACATATGTAGCCGCCAATATTATTTATAGCATCTTAGCTTATGTTTCAGCAGTGGGTTGTACATATACACACAGCCAGACTAAGGGTTAAACTCATCTTGACTCAAAACAAACTGACAGCAAAAGCTCTTTTGAGTGTTTTTGAAAAGCTTTTTTCCCGTAAGCTAGAGCTTTTTCTAACGAGATCACCTTGTAGTTATTACATCATGGGTGGGAGTCTTCCCTTTTGTTTGGCGGAACACGGTTATTCGCGACTTACACTTTTGTTTTTCGTCACGACGCGAGCGTAGAGGCTTTTTGCTCTTTTATTCGCGAACACTTAGAGGCTTTTTGCTCTGTTATGTTAGTTATAAACCGGTCCCTGTTCGGGCGCCAGTTAATTTATTTAGTTATAAATTAAATAAAAAAATAAATTTACGAATTTAGTTTTATCAACTTTCTTTATTGAATGTAAAATTTAGACTGACTTAATGTTCTATTCTGGTTCCCTAATCTGGACTTTTTGTGAATCAGGTTTTTTATGTATCGGTGGCAGCGGCGGTGGCAGCGACGAATCAAATATTGGTAACAGTGTGTCAGGGCAGCGATGGTGGCAGCGCTGGTGCAGCGACGGTAGCAGCGACGAATCCAAGATTGATAACAGCGTGTCAGGGCAGCGATGGTGGCAGCGCTGGTGTGGCGAAGGTGGCAGTGCTGGTGCAGTCGGCTGTAATTGGTTAATTACAGTTCTGCTGATGATTTGTCTTTTCCCTGTTGCCAATACTTCTCGGGAACTGCATATGCCCGTGTGACTGCAATCCACTTCCTGCTTTGGCTTATATTTCTTGGGAATTGGAATTGGGAACAGGTGCCCGTGTGAACTGCAGTTCAATGCTCTGTGATTTTGATGATTTGTTTACTTTATGTTGGCGCGTGCAGGAAATACTGTAGACGCTAACCTAAGCTTTATCTTATAAGCTTTATAAGCTTTTGGTAAAGCGTGTTGTTAACTTATATGAAGGCCAACCGTGGGAAGTGCTTAAGGGGTTATATACACTTGCGTTTGTCAAAAAAATCGAAATTTTTTTATTGCATTTTCTGAAAGTACATATCTTGGAGAATGTTTTCCCCAAAAATCATAAAATTCTGAGCATTAGAACCGGATTGGCAGCTATTTATAGCGCGCTATCTGCACTACGAGTCAACGGCGAATCATTCTTTACACGCGATTATCTCGAAACTGTTTTTTCAAAAAGTGTGGTTTCGGTGACCACGATTACTAAAGAACCGTTAACTCGGTCAGTCTGAAATTTTGCCTGCTTATTAACAACAATATTGGCCAGTGCGTGGACGAAGGATTTTGAATTTAAGGCAAAACTTTTTTTTTCCTGATGAAAAAACCAAAAATGTATACGTTCAAAACCGGTTTTTTTTTAGTAAAACGATCATAATTTTCGTAAAAAATTTTGTTTTGCAAAATCCTTCGTCCACGCGCAGCGTATAGGTGTAAACTACATACATTTTTTCTATTTTTGTAGTTCAGATGAGCACATCCTTCATTATCGTGGTCACCGCGGACGATATTTGAAAAATTGTGTTTTTGCATTATGGCCTACAGCAACTACAAAAATAAATATTTTGTTTTGGAAAATTTCATGAAGAATCTCAGAAAGTGTACAAATAAATATACATTGAGTGTTTCACGACAAGTTGTTTTGTTATTCCACAAAAAAAATCTTAAAAAAGCCTATTTTTCCGCGCGCGCAAGTGTATATAACCCCTTAATGTGCGAGTGGGCGAATTTTACCGCTCACATGGGATTCGTGTTTCATGTATTTATTTGGAATTAATTTATTATTGTTTTACATGTATGAACATTCTGCCAAGGGCCAGCAAAGAAAATACTCAACATTTAATCATTATTTAAACATTGGGTGCATGGCCCTGAAATACTATAGCTTGAAACTGCTTTTTACCCTACATCTACATAGAGCATATGCAATCAAAATGACAATAATAATTATACCTCTTTAGGTATGGCCAGTAATATTATGAAAATCGAATTCATGTATTTATACCTTATGTGCTTTTAAATATTTTATTTAATTTAATATTTTATTCAATTTTGAAGAGGACGTCGAGGCGGATACTGAGATCGATAATGGATCGATAATGCACGGCGGCTGACTCCGGGACACATGGAATCGATCCTGCCGAGCCGCCACTCATTGGATGGCAGATTTTCGTCCTTGATGGTAGTCATCATCATATTCCCCACGCCGAGGTTGGCTTTGAGGGTTTGCCACTTATTTCGTTTATGGAGCTCCTTGAGGTATTCTTCCTTCCATTGTAGCTGAAATTGTTGATGAAGATCCTTATGGTGCTGCCAGCGATTAATGATGGAAGTGGTGGCACCCTTTATTTCGGGTTCAACGGTGGCGAGGAGTGGTCCACCAACAAGAAAATGACCCGGCGTGAATGCCTGCAGATCGCGAATTCAGACAGGCCTCGATCTTGGCCAGAAGTGTAGAAAGTTATTCGAATTGAACCTTTTGACTCCAGCTTTCCACAATCCTCCCATATGGGGAGCTCCCGGAGAAATGAACTGCCACAGGAGCTGCTGAGGACTATAAGCATTCGTCACTGACTCCTTTAGTGCTTGAAGAAAATCGTGGGAAAGCACAGCCGCCGCACCCACAAAGGTTTTCCCGTTATCCGACTGGACTTGTCGAGGGCATCCCCTCCGAGACACGAAGAGTGCGAAAGCTGCGAGAAATTTCTCTGTTGTAAGGTCCAAAGTTAGCTCTAAATGGCTCGCCTTCGTGGAGAAACACACAAACACCAACACATACCTTCTTTATGTCGAAGGGTCCAGTATAGTCCATGCCCGAATAAGTAAATGGACGCGAAAAGAATGCTCTTTAGGTAGCTCTCCCATGAGCTGGGTTTGTATCTTCCTTTTATGGATTACGCAGACCTTGCATGAGAAAATCACGGACTTAACCAAGTTCTTAATTTTTGGTATCCAGAGCTTTGAGCGGATCAGACGTACCATCAGCTGGTTACCTCTGTGTAGAGTTATGCGGTGTGTGAAACGAACGAGGAGACGAGAGAAATGACAGTTGTATGTGTTTACGTGAGGGGCCCATTGTACCCCCTCTCTGGCCACCGAGCTTCCGAAAGCTCGGCCGCTCTTGCGCTCCCGTCTTTCGGGCTTCCGCGCAGTGCCGACGCCCGCCCGCTCTCCGTTCCGCTGCAATCTCCGGCCGCTTCGCTGCACTATTCCGCCGCTCCTCGGCACCTTTCTTGGCAGCGATCGCCCTCTATGCTCCTCTCTACATCTTCGTCCACTGCACTCATCCGTCGCTCCCTGGTGAAGTGCATCCACTCTCGCCCCTCTGATGCTCCCGCGAGGATCCCCTACATAAACAGTATGGAAGAATTACCAGATGCCGTTCGCGCTGGCATTTTAATAAGAATCGCCGCATAATGGGGCAAAAGATAGAGCTACATTGCAAAAATCAACTTTTTGATGACAACGGATTGTAAAATTTGTTATTGCATTCGACAGGTAATAGTTCAAAAGGGTTGAATCCAAAAAATTATTCAAACCGGCTTATTATTTTAGAAGTTACACGTGTTCAAAGTTGAACTTCTTTTGGGTTGCAAAAAAAGCATGCATTTTTTTAGAAAAATTCTGACTTTGCAGTCGAATTTTAGGTAAAATATGTAACCGACCGGCATGGTTATGGTTTCTATCGAAAGGGTCATCAAATTTCGGTTAAACCAAAGTAGAATAAGATTATAATGTTTAATGCACGTGCTGGCATACCTGTTTTACCGAAGTACTAATTTTCAACTTTGATGGAATGTCAAAAATGGGATTTAGGTGGATTTTGGGTTTGGCGTATGAGGTGTTGTTCTTGAATATGTTCTTTATCATATTCAAAAAAGATCGGCTGCCCGAAACTGCCTGTACGAATTTCCAAAGCAAAAGATACTTTCAACTCAGCTTAAAAAACGGGCGGCTTCGTGCATAAATGATTGAAAATTTGTCAAAAAGAAAGATTTGATTTATAAAAAAAAATGCTTTTTTTTTCTTTAAAATTAATTTTTCTTTATTTTTAAAAATATATTTCAAAATTGGATAGAAATTGAGAAAGCTGCACCGAAAAACATGAATTTTCGAGTATAAAATCTATTATTTATCACACCATATAAGTAGTTTGATAATTTAATCGAAAGGTACTAAAATTTCCTTTTATATGATTTGATGTAAAGCATTTTTGTAAAGCAAAAGTATCTCAACTGCAAGTGTGAGCCGCACAATAGCGCAAAAGATACAGATACTATACAATAATCAACCAAGGTAGAATAAAATTGTAATATATTTTGCACGTGAAGGTATACCTGTTTTACTGAAGTACTAATTTTTACCTATTTTTCAACTTTGATGGTATGTCAAAAATGGGATTTTGGTGGATTTGTGTTTGGCGTATGAGGTGTTGTTCTTGAATATGTTCTTTATCATATTCAAAAAAGATCGGCTGCCCGAAACTGCCTGTACGAAATTCCAAAGCAAAAGATA
The DNA here is from genome assembly GCA_018903765.1 of Drosophila aff. chauvacae BK-2020. NCBI lineage: Eukaryota > Metazoa > Arthropoda > Insecta > Diptera > Drosophilidae > Drosophila > Drosophila aff. chauvacae BK-2020. Next base: position 312,806 of record JAEIGO010000967.1, read on the forward strand.
CTTTTAACTCAGCGTAAAAAACGCGCGGCTTAGTGCAAATTCTGGTACAAGCACAGTCGCTGCGCAGTACGAAATTGTATGGCGGGCAAATATTTTTTCCTGCATTGGCCGCTTGTTTTTCAATTCCTGACTTTGTAAGGACACTTAATGATTTGAAATTAATGTATAATGTTTATTTATTTTTCAACAATATTAAATGATGTAAAATTGAATGATTATTTTGAACAAATAGTGCATAAATGATTGAAAACTGGTCTAAAATTTGGTCAAGAAAAAAAAAATTTTTTTTTTCTTTAAAATGTATTCTTTTTTTGTTTTCAAAAACATAAAAATGCACCAAATTAGCATTATCAGAGAAAAAAACGAAAAGTATTTTTCGAAATTGGATAAAATTTGAGAAAACTGCCTCAAAAAACATTAATTTCCGATTATAAAATCTATTATTTATCACACCATATAGTATGACCACTTAATTGAAAGGTATTAAAATTACCTTTCATATAAAAAAATTATGAAAATATCTCAACTGGTTCAAGAGTTATGATTTTTTTATCCCTAAAGTATCTAATGCGCTACTGTGCGCCGTGGGAACACATATATTTTCCATCAACTTGCCGAACTCTTTGCGGAAGTATCGCCCTCTATAAAAAGATGTTGTTTTTGTCTCGCTTTTAATTTATATATATATATTGGGGCGGGTCGATTTAAAAATCGCATAAGCGGCACGGAAAATCATGTTCTGGGGATCAAAATAAGCAACTTTGCCCAAAGAACCATACCTCTAAAATGCATTCTGATGTTCCCCTTTTTGATGCAAAGAAAAATCTCTTTTCATCAGTAGAGAAATTCAGTTTTGACACATTTAGAGAGCCCCAATCGAGTCCAAATGTATGACCGACCCCCACTACTTTTCGATGGCCGATCCACTCATGGCATACCCCCTAGACCGCCCCCTGGCGGTCTCTCATACAAAAAATATTCAAAAATCGCAATTTTTCGCACTTTGCATTAAAAAAACTATGAAATACATACCTAATTTAGCGAAGAAAAAATAATTATTTTTGGAAGTCCTTTTTGCTTTCAAGTCTGGGAATTTTCGAACGGCTCTCCAATGTCATCGCCATAATAGCCTCTATATTGTCCGGTGTAACTCGTTTGGCAACGCTAGATAGTAATTGCACGTGTCGTTCTGTTCCTTGTGTGTGCAATGGAATTTGTGGATCATTTAATGTTGGATCATCAAAATTTAAATATTCTTGCAATGTATCAAATGGAATGCTTCGTGTAAATGGAGGTTCAAATACGTTATTCATGTCATTTAAGTTGATCATTTCCATGTAAATGTATGAACTTTTATTTTTACTTATTGTACACGTAATATTTTAGCCCATTTGTTTACTTCTACCGATACTATAAGATATAGAAAACATGTACGTTCACGCCCATAACCAATCATACTTGCATCAGTGTGCAACTCTACTGGGTATTTGGGGTCGAAGATAGTCAATACTGGAGAACTTGTTAAAATTGTTATTACTTTCTGTCTTATTATTTCATGTTCACTTTGCCAGGTCAGTTCTTTACATTTTTGAGAATTTAGTAAAAATAAAGGCTTCAACACTTCTGAGAATTTCGGCACGAACTGGCGGAAGTACGAAGCCAATCCGATAAATTGCCTTAACTGCCGTACCGCTTGCGGTGGGGGTAGTTCTACAAGAGCTTTTATTTTGCGACTGTTTGGTCGAATTTCTCCTGCACTAACTTCATAACCTAAGTATTCTATTTTTTCTGTCAGGAACGTACACTTGTTTATGTTAAAGGAGAAACCTGCTTCCATTAGGATTTGTAAAACTTGGTCTAATCTCTCCATCGCCTGTTCTTTTGTCTCAGCGACTATCAATACATCATCAATATAAACAATGACAAATGTATGCGCTACCGATCCCAATGCCTTTATTATTGCCCGTTGAAATACCGAAGGCGCGTTTTTTAGACCAAAAGGCATTGCGAGAAATTCATACTGCCCCTCGGGTGTTACAAATGCCGAACGTTCGATAGATTCTGGGTGGATTGGAATTTGGTAAAAGCCGCTTGCCATATCTAAACAAGAAAAGTAACTAGCTCCCCGCATACGAGCTATTTGATCAAAAATTAGTGGCAAAGGAAATTTATCCGCCACTGTATTCGCATTTAATTCTCTGTAGTCTACACATAAACGGTCTGTACCATTCTTCTTCTTGACCAGCATCATCGGACTAGCAAAAGGGGAACTACTCGGTCGTATAACAATTCGTCTATCATTCGCCTTCTCCTCTTCACCTAGTCTATATGGACGACGCTGAACAGTTTTATGTGGATCACTAAGACGTATACTAAGCAAACCAGTTGTTACTCTTGTTCGTGGAATGCCATCAACAAATGATGTCGAATATTTTCCCAAAATTTCAGTTAGTCTTTCTTTTTAGAACTCATTTAAATCTTTATTAAAATTAAAACGATTAACCAAACTTGAATCATACGACAGTGCTTTCACAATTTTAGATTTATAGAACTCAAATTTATTTGCTTCTATTATAACTCCAAATCCTTGGCTTAAAATCTCTCGACCAATTAGAATGTCAAAATTAAGAATCTTATCCGATACGACATGTAGCATTAGCTCTAGAAAATGATCGTTTATATTAACGTCGGAAAGGATCTGCGTTGTGCTCCATACAGGCTCGCTTCCAATACCCCTCAGGAAAACTGAATTAAAAATACGTGAAGTTTTTAATTAGTTTATTAAAAAAATATTAACCGAAACTTTGGTGGCAAGAATAATTAATTTTGAATTTCGCAACGACGAGAACGAAACAGAAATGCGTGTGCTCGGGTTAAATTCAATTTTCGACATAATGTTCTATTTTAAATGCTCATACTTAGACCTAGCTTAACAGAGGTTGGCGAAGGCGGGGCGAATTCGCAAAGAGCGAGAGAGAGCTTTATTATGCTCCCGCCTTCGCCTTAAACTAACTTACACTAGACTTCAAGATTTCCTTCTTCATCTATGGCAACAATAAAAACAAACAATAAACAATAAGCGACAATATGGATTCAGCCAACACCGGCCCCGTTGAACGCCTCGACGGCTTCAACAAATTGGCAGCGGCGCCAGCTTGTGGATCGCCCTCCGGAAGATCGCTCCATCGCTCCTCCTAAGGTCGACGACCCTGACCTTGCGGTCCTCTCCTGCGTGCGGCGCGACTATCCTTCCCAGGAGCCACTGTTGAGGCAGCAGGTTGTCCTCTGCCACGACGACGAATTGGCCCTCCTCGACGTTGGCTTTCTCCTCGTGCCACTTGCCCCGAACCTGAAGGCCCAGGACATATTCCCAGGACCATCACCGCCAGAACATTTGCCTGACTGACGAGACAAGTCGCCATCGCCGCAAGCAACTGAGACCCGCCTGGTCCGGGGTCCGGAGTGCTGGTGCTGCGATGAGCGCCTCTGCGGGAGTTAGCGCCTCTCCGTCGCTTGGGTCCTGGCTGAGCGCTCCGAGGCGCCGCGAGCTCATTACCGGCTCGATCCCGACGAGGACTGTTCCCAGCTCTTCGGCGTTGAGGAGTGCGCTGCCCACCGCTCGTAGGAGTAGGTGCTTTGCAGTTTTCACACCTGCCTCCCATAGTCCGCCCATGTGCGGAGCCCGAGGGGGTGTGAACGCAAATTCGCATCCGCTTTTTGATGCGAACTCGCGAATTGCGTCCGCCTGCTCCTCGATCCAATCGCGAAGAGCCAGGAAGTGGCGACTCGCTCCGACGAAGTTCGTCGCGTTGTCGCAATGCACCGTCTGCGGACATCCTCGTCGACCAATAAATCTTTGAAAAGCCAATAAAAAAGAATCAGTACTTAGATCGGAGACAACCTCTAAGTGAACCGCCTTGGACGCAAAACAAACAAATAAGGCAACGTAGGACTTATACGGGGGCCTTCCTCGAATTTTTAATGTCGTATAGACAGGGCCACAAAAATCAACGCCACATATCGCAAATGGGCGGAGAGCACGGAGTCTATCTGCGGGTAGATTTCCAATAATTTGTGTCATCAGTCGAGGCTTGCATTTAAAGCAGCGCACACATGATCGAACTGTCTGACTGCAGAGTTCCTGAGCGTTTACGGTCCAAATACGCTGTCGTAGGATGCTCACAAGTGCTCGAGGGCCGACATGAAAATTTGAATGGTGCAAATGCCAGACGAAGCTGCGCACAAATTGCGAGCGTTTCGTCAACAGCAAGGGAAACTTGGCATCTATGATATAGGAGCGTTAGCTAGTCGCCCCCCAACTCGCAACAACGAAAAGTTGCACCAAGTGCCCGTATCCTCATGGATGAATGGGTTCAATCGCTGAAGACTTGGGCCGACCTTGGAGCCTTTACGAACTTTTTCAATTTCTACTTGATACTCGTGCTTTTGTACTATTTCGATTATCTTATGAAACGCTTCATTATATTCAGTCGGTGACAGAGTTTCTTCGAAAACTATACTCTTGTCTTTGCATTTTCTTATAAAGCGGAACATATACTCTAAGCAGTTTGAGGTGTGACGAGAATCCCTCGATGACATCCAGCAAATCGGAAGTTTGCACAGCAGCGGTCAGTCCGACCACAGTCTTCCTCGCTTCCTGACGCAAGACTTCCTCATTCGGCTCGAAATGAGCATTTTTGGGCCAGTTTTCTTCTTCGTCCTTCAGAAATGGTGGGCCAGTGAACCAGATCGACTGCCCTATCACGTCGACGTCACAACCTCTCGAAACGATATCTGCTGGGTTCTGCTTTGTGGGAACATGCCGCCAGTGAAGAGTAACTTCAGAGTCTGACCAGTATACAATTCGTTCGATAGGGACTTTTAATAAGGGTTTGATTCTATGGCAGAGATATGCGAGAAGGTGAGCGGCACATAACTCAAGCCTTGGGAGCGTTTTGGTCTTGAGCGGCGCTACTTTCGACTTTGAAGTCAACAACGATAATTTAAAACCTTCGGCACCTTTTGCTACGAATATAGACGCAAGCTCCATAAGCTCTCATGGAGGCGTCGGCAAAGGCATGTAGCTGTACCGGTGACAATAGGTCGGTATGCACGAACCGAGGAGTCGATATCTCATCCAGTTGAGACAGAGTGCTTTTTAGCATATCCCAAGCTGTTTCCAAATGCATCGGAATTGACTCATCCCAGTCTAACTTATTAAGCCAGAGTTCCTGCAATAGGATCTTTCCTTTAATCACAATGGGACTTAACAAGCCGAGGGGGTCAAACAGCTTCGATGTCACCGATAGTTTGTTCCGTTTTGTCGCTCGGAGACCCATAACAGAAGTGTCAATCTTGAACTTGAAGGCATCTTCGCTAGGCAACCACGATATTTCTAACGCCTTAGTTGACTCTGAATCCGAGATAGGTATCGGCTTAACTGTGCTCTCAGATGCAGTGACCTCAGGTGAGTTTGAAAACCACTTTGTCAATTCAAAACCTGCTGTTTGAAGAACCTGAGACACTTCAGACTTAATTGTCGTTAGCTCCTCTACGCATGCAGCACCAGTTAACATGTCATCGACGTAAAAATCGGATCCAATTACGTCGGCAGCTCTAGGGAATGAAAATTTAGCAGATTCACTCAACCTCTTTAAACACCGAATAGCCAGAAATGGGGCTGGTCCAGTACCATATGTGACGGTGTTGAGCTTGTATAATCTCAAGGATTCAGAGGGGTCTCTCCTCCACACTATGGGTTGAAACTTCCTATCCGCTTCATTAACCATTACTTGGCGATACATCTTCTTTACATCGGCAGTCAGAGCATACCTGTGCAGCCGGAAGCAGAGTAGAGTGGAGTACAACTCTTCTTGAATGGTCGGCCTCACCATCAGGATGTCGTTTAAGGCCATCTGAGACGATGTTTTGCAGGACGCATCGAACACGACGCGCAACTTTGTTGACGTACTCTAGGGCCTTAGCACGCATTGATGGGGAATGACATAATGTGGAGTGGAAAGGATTTTGTTGTCTGTAGGCGACATATGACCTAGGGCGAGATATTCTTCCATGAATTCCAAGTACATGGTCTTCATGTTAGGATCTTGAGACAACCTTCGCTCAAGCGACAAAAACCGCCGTTTTGCAACCTCGAAGGAGTTGCCTAATCCATTTGGATCAGATTTAAATGGCAGCCTTCAACTTCAACTTCAAACCGACCTGATGGCAATACCTGAGTAGTCTTCCTATAATGGTCTTCACATAACTTGTGCTCAGGCGACAGAATTTTCTTTGGATTTGGCATTTCCTCCAGCGACCAAAATTTCTGTAGTGTGCTGTCAATCGATACTAAAGGTTCTTCACTACAACTGAAACTATTCACTGTTTCGAGACTGCAGACTTGTATCTGCCCGAAATAACCCAACCAAGAAGGGTCTTCTGTAGAGTTGGATAGTCAGGACCTTGTCTAATTTGACCAACAGCTAGCAATTCGAAAAATGATTCTGCTCCTATCAACATATCAATTTTTTGTGACTTGTAGAAATATGGGTCTGCTAATGGTAGGTTCTTCGGGATCTTCCAATCACTGACGTTCACCGACTGATCAGGATGGTAACCGGAGATCGATTTTAAGATTCAGAAATCGAACGAGAACTCACTACCATTTACTCGCGACTTCACCACTGTGTGTACTGTGTGGCAATGCTAAACTGTTTTCCGGCACTGTATATCTATGAAGAAGAATATGGTGTGAGCGGTCACAAGCTCGACACTTTTTGCCTTTGCATTTCGAAACAGTATGGACCTAACAAACCTTTGCATTACAGAGAGACGCCCAAACGGGCTACAATTCTGTAGCTAATGATCTGCTGCATTTCAATAGCTAGAGGTACACGAAAATGAGCTCCGATTATTTGGCTTGCTCGATACTAATTTGTCTTGCTTCGGCTTTGTCGATTCATTAGCTGATAAGTGCTGATATCGACGATGTAACATTTTTTCAAAATCGGTCCAAAGCGGCAAAGTTTCATAATCGAGCTGTTCTGTTCCTCCCATTTTTGTTTGGTCACTGGGTCGACTCTATTCAATACCAAATATATCAACATTGCATTCGACATTTTTGTATCATCTCCTATCGATAACAGAGAATCATAAATCGACGAAACAGTATCGATAAGGTTTCTCAAGGAGGAAGCGGACTGATGCGATATTTTTGGAAGACTAAACAATGTTGATAATATTCATAAAGATTAGGCATTCGTTATCGTAAACCTTTTTAAACTGGCCAGTGCCTTTTCGTAGTTGCTCTCGGTGACTTGGTGAGCTTTAATTGTTCCTAAAGCTTCACCAGAGAGACATGAAATTAAATGGTTAAATTTTTCGATAACTAGAATGCTGGCGTCTTTATGAAACAAAGTTTTGAAAAGGCTGATGAAATTTTTGAACTCCGAATAATCTCCACAGAATTTTGGCAATGCCAAATTCGGAAGTCGCGCACGAGTTGGAGCTACAGCAGCTGGACCCGGAGTTTTGCTGACACTTGCCACCTTCAAGGCAGATAACTGGGACATTATTTTTGCCTTGGTCACTTGGTTCTTCCAACTCGTCGCCAAATTCATCGCCACAATCTATGTCTTCTATCTGTTCTTGTAATTGATTTGCCTTATTAATTGAAGCATTTAAGTTTTCTAGTCGACATTTCAATTCTTCCTCTAATATCGGAATCGATCCCGTTTCTAATCGCTCATTTAATCGGCTAATTGTTCTGACCCGACTTTGAAGCTTGCTTTTCAGCTCTTCCTGAATCGATTTATTTTTGGTTTCTAGGCTCATTTTAAATTAAATATTTAAAATAATTTAATTAAATTAATTAAATATTATTTCCAAATTGAATAAATAAATGGCCGAAACAAATTATCTCAATCAGACCGACAATATAATTTAATAACCTTCGAATCAATAATTTGAAATTTATTAAACCAAAAAAAATAGGTTATTTTTAATTTGAGAAATTATGAATTTATTGTTCGAATTGTATATTAAATATTTTTTCTGATGAGAACAACGAAAACAAATTATTTAAATTGAAATTCAGTATCACGCAGTATCAATTAATAGTGGGTGCGAAATGACGCCGAAAAGGGTATACCCGCAGAATACAGGGTAGCGAGTCACTTGGCGGTCCGCTAATCTAAGAGCGCCAACGAAAAGGGCCAAACAACAACAACAACGCTAGTAGCGGTGCAAAAGCGAAGCGAAAACGAAAAGTTCAGCGCTGCAGCTGCTAGTATATAAGGCTGTCTGTGTATTAGTGCGCAAGCTTGGATTAACTTCCCAACTATTAATGCGAGTTTAACGATCGAGAGGGGGAAGAGGGCGACAGTGATTGCAATAATACAATACAAAACAATAAATAAATGTTGCGTTCAAGGCGGTTCAATATATGTAAATTGGATAATTTGCATGCAATCTAGCTCTACTATATTGATACGTACATATGTGCCAAGAACTGAAAGCGAGGCGCAATATTCCAGCACAAGACAATAAACATTATATTTTTTTATAACTCTAGCTTTCAATTTTTTGCACAAATACCTCTGATTTCCGAATGCTAAATTTAGCGTCCACTTTCCTTAGAAGTTCCCTCGGTGGTGGCGGCAATTCTCGCCAGCAGGGTATTTCGCGACCGACACGAAATATGTTTAATATATATTTATTATTTAAACACAATAGCGCGTCGCGGGCAACAATATATTTATTTATTTGAACACTAAGCAATCAACACAACAACGAACAATTTTTTATATTGCACTTTTATGGTTATGTATAAATATATGTATATTTTATATATATGTGTCACTGTCACTTTTAATTTTGAATGTTGCCTTTTGTTTAAACTAATTATCTTGTCCACCCGGGGGCGCCATGCAATTTTTAATTAGTTTATTCAAAAAATATTAACCGAAACTTTGGTGGCAAGAATAATTAATTTTTAATTTCGCAACGACGAGAACGAAAAAGAAATGCTCGGGTTGAATTCAATTTTCGACATAATGTTCTATTTTACATGCTCGTACTTAGGCCTAGCTTAATAGAGGTTGGCGAAGGCGGGGCGAATTCGCAAAGAGCGAGAGAGAGAGCTTTATTATGCTCCCGCCTTCGCCCTGAACTAACTTACACTAGACTTCACGTTTCTCCTTCTTATTCTATGGCAACAATAAAAACAAACAATAAACAATAAGCGACAATATGGATTTAGCCAACAATACGTTTTCCGTGCAACTTCGCCGCTACACTTTCCTTTATAAGAGAACATTCAGCGCCTGAATCGAAACAAAATGGAATAGACTCACCAAACTGTTTTAAAATGCCCTTGGGTTCAAAGGCCACCACGTTCACGCGCTTCTCGGCGCTGACTTCTTGAGAAGTATGACGACTCCTTGGGCAATCCGAAGCACAGTGCCCAAACTCCCCACACTTGAAGCACGTCCTGTTGTTTAGTGGACGAGGCTTATGTCCAGGGGCTACACTCGCCCGATTCCGGTCTTCATTTCGCCTTTTGAGGCATTCGGCGATTTTATGCCCCATTCAGCCACAGTGATGACATTTTATTTGAGGGGACATCTTCATCTTCTTTCGTTCGACTTCGTTGCCACCCACAGGTTCATTACGCCTTGAATACACATGCGCCTTTAAATGTTGTTGAAGATCACTACGGGTTTTAACGGTTCCCGTAAACATCGATTTCAAAAGGCGAGAATCTAGGTTGGACAGGTGTGTCAAGACGATGGACACGACAATTTCTTCCAATTCTATGGATTTAAATTTTGACATCAATGACGTCGCAAGGCGGCTCCCGTATTCGGGAATATTTTCTCCTTAATTCGGACGCCCATTGAAAATGTTCATCAGGGTTGCAGCCGAAGTCTCAATGCCAACATATCGTTGCACGAACAATTCCTGGAATTGCGGCCAGGTCATGTCGCTGAAACAGATTTGCGCCAACCACTGAGATGCACTTCCTTGCATAGCTTTGCTTAGTGCCATGACAAGGGCACTACCCGTAAGCATATGCTCAGCAAATTAATTCGACCGTGTTGCACCACGCACTTGCATCAGCACCCGCACAGTCAGGATCAAATTTTGGCAACATTATAACCGAAGTTTTCAGTCCCGACACCGGCGCGCGAGTTGTGTTTATGTTTTTCACTAGCTCCAACAACGCGCGATTCTGTGCCTCCAATGCAGCCAAAACACCCGAGTTGTCTTGTGGCAGGGCCGATACCACTTCTGATGTCGGAGAATTAATATTTTCGATATTTTCCATCTTCACGATAGTGAGTTCCGATCGCGACAAGAGTTCGAATCGAAGTGTCCGTTCCTAGAGAACGTCCCTTCACCATCGAGCTCATCTTCATCTCATTGGCAACACCGGCTCCAATACTTTGGATTCTAGGAATAAGAAATGTGCTTTGGTAGCTTTGGATTCTAGAAATTAGAAATCTGCTTTGGTCGTTTTTGGTAGTTCTAGGAATATGAAATATGCATTGGAAGCCGCCAAATAAATTGGCGGTTTTACTAATTCAAATAATTCTAAGTACTGCGACATATATGTATGCAACCTCTTTTGGGTTGCAAATAAATCATGTAGTTTTTCAGAAATATTCAGACTTTGCGGTCGATTTTTAGGTAAAATATGTAACCGACCGGCATGGTTATGGTCTCTATCGAAAGGGTCATCAAATCTCGGTAAAACCTAGGTAGAATAAAATTATAATGTTTATTGCACGTGCTAGCATACCTGTTTTACCGAAGTACTAATTTTTCACCTATTTTTCAACTTTGATGGAAAATAAAAAATATAACTTACACCTACCTCTGGGTTTGGCGTATGAGGTGTTGTTCCTAAATATGTTCTTTATCATATTCAAAAAAGATCGGCCGCCCCAATCTGCCCCCAAGGAGTTCCAAGGCAAAATATACTTTCAACTCAGCGTAAAAAAAGGGCGGCTTCGTGCAAATTCTGATACAAGCGCAGTCGCTGCGCAGTACGAAATTGTATGGCGGGCATACATTTTTTCCTGTATCGGCGGCTTGTTTTTCAATTACTGACTTTGTAAGGACACTTAATGATTTGAAATGAATGTTTAATGATTAATCATTAGTAATAATTAGGCGTAACGTTCTACTCCCGCATAGAGCGGACGTGGTCTCGCGCGAGCTCCGGGAAAACAATTTAAAATAGTGGATGAAATAGTGAAAACTTAAAGAATATTATACTGGAGTAGTCCAAACAGTGCGAAAAGACGCTAACAATTAAAAAAACAAAGAAAAATATAATCATAACTAGTGTTATGATTAATACAAGTGCTTATTTAATTTAAACTAATAAGTGCCACGCATAACAATGAGCGTAGAAGCTCCGTTAATCCAAGAAATACTTGCTACTCTTATTTCTCAACTCGCGATATAGATCAAAATCAGAAGTCGACAAAGAGCAACTCGACTCTACTGACCGTCGACAGCAAGAGAGCCAGCTCTTGCTCACCCTCTCTGCTCACCCCAACTCCCGTATCATGGAGTTACCAATGCCAACCCCACCACCGCTGGCTTCGCTGAATGAAGCTCCAACAACAAGCAGTGCTACAATTTCTGCAGTCGCAGCAAAATCACCACCAATAATTAAATCAACTACCAATATTGCGAATTCGGTCCCAACGGCTGCACAGCAAAATAAAATGGCAACAAAAACAAAAAACAAAAAAAAACAGTTAGATTCGATAAGCAACAAGCGGTCCCGGCTATACAGACCGGTATGGACAGCTACATCCAGATTAAGCGCAAGCTTAGTCCACTCAACACGGTTGGTAACAAACCAAAGATCAACCGAACCAACAAAAGCACCGACCAAACGAGGAGCTCCAATGAAAACCGTTTCTCCATCTTAGCAGAGGCGGACAACAACCAACCAGAGTTGGGGCAGGAGACCCAAAGGAAACCTAAGCCCCCACCTATTTACATAAGGGAAAAAAGTTCAAGCGCCCTGGTCAACAAAATTGTTGCGCTGGTCGGGGACGAGAATTTTCATGTTGTTCCGCTTATTAAAGGGAACATACACGAAACAAAGGTTCAAACGAAGTCCGAAGAACACTTCCGAGCTGTGTCTAAGTACCTGGAAGACACAATAAAGAACTTCTACACCTATCAACTAAAAAGCAGCAAGGGACTGCAAGTTGTGCTAAAAGGAATAGATCTTGACGTCACCCCCTCTGAAATTCAAGAAGCCCTTAAGACCAAGGGCTTCTGTTCCAAAAATGTTAGCAATATTGTTAACAGAAACAAAAAACCACAACCACTTTTCAAGGTCGAGCTTGAACCAGATAGCAAAGCCTTAAAGAAAAACGAAGTGCACCCGATCTACAAGCTGCAGCTCTTACTGCATCGAAGAATCACCGTGGAAGAACCCCACAAACGCAACGGCCCTGTTCAATGCACAAACTGCCAAGAGTATGGACACACCAAGACATACTGCACACTTCGGACGGTCTGCGTAGTCTGCGGAGACTTCCACAACTCCGTAAACTGCCCCGCAAACAAAGAAGACTCCCAAATGAAAAAATGTGGCAACTGTGGAGGAAACCATACGGCAAACTACAGAGGCTCAGAAAATGCTCAGCAGGTTCCAGGGCAGCCGCAAAGCAAATTGGAATCTATCATGTTCACCATGCAACAAAGTATGATGGAACTTATATCATTCATGAAAACAACCATGCAAACCCTTGTTCAGAACCAGAACATGGTAATTCAGTTGCTTGTAGCATAACAGTCCAAATAATAAATGACTAACCTACGTATATCCATGTGGAATGCCAACGGCATTTCACGGCATAAACTTGAAATAACTCAATTCCTAAACGTAAATCACATCGACGCCATGCTGCTGGTTGAAACGCACCTCACAGGGAGATATAACTTCCATATAAGAGGTTATACCTTTTACCGCACAGATCATCCGGATGGCAAGGCCCACGACGGAACGCGTCAAACACCACTTTCATCACAGGTTTGTAACAAATTACCTGCAAGCCACGTCCATAAAAGTACACTCAGGAAACGGCAACCTTTGCATTGCCGCTGTCTACTGCCCACCTCGATTTAATATCTCTGAAGGTCAATTCATGGACTTCTACAACACTCTGATCGCTTCAAGCCGCAGGAGACTACAACGCCAAACACACGCACTGGGTGACTCCCAAGTGAAGGCAACTGTATAATGCACTTATAAAGGTGAGCAATAAACTGGACTACGTTTCTCCTGGTAGCCCCACATATAGGCCTGCAGACCCAAAAAAGATCCCAGATCTAATTGATTTCGCGGTGACAAAAAACATCCCACGCAATCTAATAAGCGCCATAGCACTACCGGATCTCTCATCTGACCACTCGCCTTTGTTGATAAGCCTTCTTCAAAGCCCAGAAATTACGGACCACCCCTACAGGCTGACGTCGCACAACACTAACAGGATGAAATACAGAAAGTATGTGAGTTCCCACATTGAGCTAACTCCCCAACTAAATATCTAAGCGGACATCGACTGCTCCACCTCCGCCCTGGAAGAGGTACTCGTCACAGCAGCCAGGATCTCAACCCCTATACGGAAAGATGGGGAATTTAAGAAGTTCAAAACCAACCGGCAAATCGAACAGCTGGTTCATGAAAAGAGGCGTCTGCGACGAGCGTGGCAAACCAGCAGATCGCCATGCTCAAAGCAACGTCTTACTGAAGCCACCCGCAATCTAAACAGGGCCCTGAAGCAAGAAGCTGAAAATGAACAACTTAAATATATTGGAAAACTCTCGCCAACTAGTACAAAGCATCCCTTTTATGGAGGGCTCACCCAAATTTAAGCTCTCCAATTCAAACCGTCACCCCTATAAGGAATTCCTCAGGGTGCTGGGCCCGCAGCGACGAAGATAGAGCCGAATCATTTGCATTACATCTCAGAGGCGTCTTCCAGCCGAACCCCGCAGCTAATGATTATGTTCCTCCGCAAATCCACCTCGAAACTGAATCCACGCCAACTACATTTCAGCCGAACGAGATCACAAAAGTCATCATGGAGCTAAAACCAAAAAAGGCTCCAGGCGGTGACCTAATAACTACAAAAATGATAATGGAACTTCCGTACTGTGCTATTGAGGTCATCTGTAAACTTTTCAATGGAATCATAAGTCTCGGCTACTATCCAAGGAAATGGAAAAAATCAATTATTATAATGATACCGAAGCCCGACAAGGATCACACGATTCCGTCATCTTACAGACCAATAAGTTTATTATTATGCTTGTCCAAATTATTCGAAAAATGCCTTCTAACGCGCATAATACCATATATGGGAGCCCACAACATTTGGGGGCTAAGGCTGGGTGGGTGAAGCGTGTGCGCTTGTCGCCTCGTCGATCCTACTCAGCTAGTGGTGGTTAGCAGTCACATGCCGACTACTAAAGACCGACCATACGTGGTGAAGAACCTGCTCGAGGTGCCCCTGCTCTAGACTAAATATGGCGGATCTAGAGAGGACAACTCGAAAAAACCCGTAATCACCGGTGTTACCGTACCGTGCCCCTGTGATGAATGGCACTACGTCAGTGTGTCTTTTAACGGTGGCTTCCGGATACCTGGCACCTCCGGTCGTACAAGCGCCCGATCCGGGGTATGAGGCTCTGCCCCGGGGGATACTCCCTTCTTCACTACTCGTGGGACCAATCTATGGAAACCATTTTAAGTAAAAACCCAGAAACAGGGTGCTCTAGCAGCCCCAAATCGATCGATATCGAACAAAACCGGGAGCCCGAAGTAGCCATAGACGTATGTTCACAAGGCTCTGGCACCGACACAATCACCAAAGAAGAGGAAGAAGCCCTTCTCGCCTCTCCCAAGGTGAATAAGCCCAAGCGGATAACCCTATAGGGCGCCGCTAGGAAAAGGTTGCGCAGACACCTTGCAAACGGCATTCCCATGGAGGAGGCCTATGGACCCTCCAAGGGTAGAGCCCAGCAAGAGTGGAGCGACCAAAAAGAGGATCAGATCGGCCAACACGACCCCAGAAGAGGTGTCGACCAAGAGGGCCATGATAAAAACCGCGGCACCCAGTGCCTTGACGAGGGGTGGCCTTGCGACTGCACCGCCTGTCACGGAGGCTCCAGTAGCCTCCACATCCGCAGCAGCAGCTGCGGCTGGGCAGCAGATACAGGAGCAATCACCCCAAGTCGGTATCATGCCCTCCTACAGGGACGTTGCCAGCTCGTCGAAGATGGCGATACTCCCTGCCGACTATCCCAACAGCCTGCTCACCACGGAGCAACTGAACACCATCCAGGCTGCTATCCTGTCGAGGGTGATGGCACTGAGGCACGGCTCTGTGAAGCCACTGTTCTCCGGCTGCACCTTCAGACCGGGCTGGATGGCTGTGACCTGTGGGAATTCAGAGACAGCTGAGTGGCTGAGCACCGAGAGCTCCGGCTGTGGAAGGACGCCCAAATAAAAGTAGTACCTGAGGCAGAGGCTCCACGTGCCGCTGTCTACGTCGGCTACTTCCCACTTCCAAGTGTGGACCTCAAGACAGCTGAGGTCTTAAACCTCATCGAAGGCCAGAACAGCAGCCTGCGAGTGGGAGACTGGCGAGTCTTCCATCGCGAAATGAGGCAAAGCACAGCTGTACTGACGATCGCGCTGGATCCGGTCTCGGCCAACCGGCTAAAAGCGCTTGGGCATAAGCTCAATTTCGCGTTTGGCACGGCTATTCTAAAGCCAAAGGCCGACACGCAGGCGAAGAGGCAGGCAGAGGCTCCCGTTCCCCCAACGGAGAAGCCCACCTGCTCGAGTGCCAGTGCTCCTGATATGGCTGCATCGACACCACAGAGCACTGCAGCCGCACGAGAGCCCGCAGCACTGCGGAAAGTCCTGCGCCCTCCACTCCATGGGCGCATCACGCGCGGAACCGGGCGCCCCACTCGAGGCACCGGGCGCGTACCCAAGGGTGCGAGGCGCACACAAGAGGAGGAGGCCCTTCTAGGCACCAACCGCGGCCGAAAGATGGCGGCCAGGGGCCGCAAGAGGGCGGACTAATGTCCTCTCCCCCTCTCCCCACTCCCCCTAAAACCAGGAGACACCTCCGATGTCCCCAAGCGAACCTCCACCACGCAAAGGCCGCATCCGACGTACTTTGCGAGAGGTTCGCTACAATGGACATAGCGTTCATCCAGAAGCCCTGGATAAATGCAGGACGTGTCCGGGGGCTTAGCACCCCATCCGGTAAGTTGCTATATGCAAATGACCAACCTCGCCCTAGAACGGCGTTGTTAATTAACAAAAATCTAACATTTGTTCCCCTTTCACAGTTTATAACTGAGGACCTGGTGGCGGTTTGGGCTAAAATACCCACCGCCCACGGCGAGCAGGAGGCAGTGTTGGCCTCCGCCTATCAACCCGGTGACTCGGAGGAAGTGCCTACGGCGGCTACTTGTGCCCTGATAGAGCACTGCCAGAGAAACCGGCTCAGATGGATAATCGCCTGTGATGCCAATGCACATCACACGGTCTGGGGGAGCAGTGACATCAACAAGAGGGGTGAGTACCTTCTTGAATATATTATTAGTAATAACATAGGATTACTAAACCAGGGCAGCGAACCCACATTTATTAATGCCATTAGAGAGGAGGTCCTTGACCTGACTCCCTGTAGTACAAATATGTTGTCCGTTGTCTCAAACTGGCACGTTGCAAGTGAGATCACTATGTCAGATCACCAACACATTAGATTTGACATAGGATGCGCCTTGCAATGTAGCCTAGTCACCAGAAATCCCAGGAAAACCAACTGGGATCTCTTCTGTTTTGAACTTAAGCAATCCAGAGACTGCTCAACCCGTCCGCTAATATCCATAGACGAGTTAGAGCGTGAAGCTACTGTGCTTCATACAAATGTTGAATCAGCATATCACGCCAGCTGCGACCAAAAGGTACGCAAGACCGGAAGGGCTGTTCCCTGGTGGAACTAAAGCCTTGACGATCTCAAAAAAGCTGCGCGCAGGCTCTTTAATAAGGCGAGGAGTGGGAGGGCCTCATGGGACTCCTACACATCTGCTTTAACGCTCTATAATAAAGAGCTGAGAAAGTCAAAACGGGCTACTTGGCATCAACACTGCGGGCAGATCTCATCTCTCCCGGAAGCTGTTAGGCTGCAAAAAGCCCTCTCCAAAGACCACTCAAACGGCATCTGCACGCTGAAAAAGCCGGATGGAACATACACAAACAACCCAAAGGAGACGAGTAGCCTACTCCTGGCCACTCACTTTCCTGGGTGTGTGGCTGTGGAGCAACCCATCTCACAGAGAGAGGCACCAACCTACCTCTCTGAGACTGGAGAGTGCCCACACCTGCATAAGACTATGGTGGCAGACTCCAATGGGGCTGAGAGAGGGGAAGCCCCCCAATCGCTCAGAACGTGTTGGAAACATGCCCTATAGGATGTTTCATCAAAATAGCGTACAATGGGCATTACAAAGTTTCAGCCCATACAAATCTTGTACACTAGGAATGAATGGAAAACAAAATCAATATCTCTGCCCAGTGGATCACAAACGTGGTACACTGACGGGTCGAAACTGGAAAACGGTGACACCGGGGCTGGCATTTTCGGACCAAGGTTCAACAAATCCATAGCCATGGGAAAGTCTCCAACCATTTTCCAAGCAGAGATACACGCCATAGAAATCTGTGCTCGTGAATGCCTTCGCAGGAAAATGCAAGGCGCACGGATTTACATCTTCTCTGACAGTCAGGCAGCGCTCATAGCGCTGAGTTCCTTTACGATCTCATCCGGACTTGTAGAGAACTGTTTCCAGCAGCTGAACGCCCTTGCCTCCAAAAACACCCTAACGGTGGGCTGGGTGGCAGGGCATGAAGGCCATATAGGAAACGAGGTGGCAGACACCCTAGCTAAACGCGGGGCGATGACACCTTTCATCGGCCCTGAGCCGTTCTGTGGACTATCGAAAGGACACAATAGAGAACTGCTCAGGAAATGGGAGGAAACAGAGATAAATCGTCACTGGACCGACAGTGCAGGGCTGAGACAAGCCAAACAATTTCTCGTCCCCCAGATGACGCGATCAAAACGCATCATCAACCTACCAAAGAGCGAAATTCGCACTCTAACGGGCTACCTAACGGGTCACTGCAACCTTAGATATCACCTTAAGAAATTAAAACTTTCAGAAATCGACACCTGCAGATTCTGCGAGATGGAGCAAGAAACATCAGAACATATTCTATGTGAGTGCCCATCGCTAATCAGACGTCGACTTCAACATCTAGGAGGTGAACTTATTCCCCCCTACAGGATTTGGGAACAAATAGACCTTACCAAAGTGCTCTCTTTCATTAAAAGCCTAGGTATAGGGCCTCTTCCCTAATCCTACAGGCCGGCACAAAAGATCTAAAATCTGGTCGCAGTGCAGCAAGGCCTTTGTAATAATAATAATAATCCCAGCCCATCAATTTGGCTTCAGAGAAAAACACGGAACTATCGAGCAAGTAAACAGAATAACATCAGAAATTCGCACAGGCTTCGAACATAGGGAATATTGCAGCGCGATATTCCTCGATGTATCTCAAGCATTCGACCGCGTCTGGCTCAAAGGTCTCATGCATAAAATTGAAACACACTTGCCCGGGTACACTCATAAACTTCTTGAATCCTACCTCTACAATAGAGCCTTCGCAGTAAGATGTAACACAACAATTTCCGACAGCTACACTATCGAAGCTGGGATCCCACAAGGTAGCGCACTTGGGCCATCTTTATTCGTCCTTTATACAGCAGATATTCCCACGAGTGACCGACTAACAACATCCACCTTTGCCGACGACACTGCGATCCTTAGCCGCTCCAGATGCCCAGTCCGTGCAACAACCCAACTCGCCAACCACCTCTGTGGTAGCCAGTCGGAAACGAAAATATTTAAAATAAATAATTTAATTAAATACATTGCGGAAATTCAAATTAGGTTTGAATCCGCATATGACCACCGCGGTAGGGTATAGCAGAGAGCGCGAGCGACGAGAAGTTCCGCACCGTTCCCGCATACAGCCTACTTGTATAGCGCTTACTCTTTCTCATGTGCACCGAATGCCTGTGAAGACGATAAAGGAGAAGAGAGCCTGGAAGTATGCCGTTAGGTGAAGTTTGGCAACGCCGCAGCGCACCGCCAACTTCTCGCGACAGAGTTCTCGCTCATTTCTTTTGTGATCTCAAATCGTGCGCATGCAAATTGCTGCTGATCGTCACAATAAGAACATTAAATTTTCACACCGCGTGGCCGATATTTTTCAAGTGATATTACGGGCAACAAAACAAGCCAACAGGCACAGGAGGAGTTTTCGAGGGATTCTGACCCCAACAAGAGGTGAATATTTTAGTGGAAGTGCAAGTGAAAAGTGTTTAAGAACAGCCAATTTATTCCTATAGGGAAGAGTGAGACGGAAGATCCGTCAAAGCCGGCAGAGCAGCGCCAGAGCTGCAAACTCAGATCAGCTCGGGAGCGTTGGCCACCGGCGGAGCAAATTCGTCGAAATTTCTGGACAAGATTGGGAGTTATCTCGGTGCGCTGCAGAAAGCGCCACGTGAGACCTTAACCTGCCGAGGCAGCGCTTCTGACGTCGAGCAGAGCGCCGCTCAAGACGCCGAGCAGAGCGCCGCTCAAGACGCCGAGCAGAGGAGAAGAAGAAGAGAAGCTAGTGTCAGCGCAACTAGGGCCGCATTTTCTGCCACTGCCGCGTGCCACCCGCTACATCTAGGCAATTTTTCGCCCGCTGCCCAGTGTCGTTTTTGATCGCGAGTGCGACATTTTGGCCGCGACAACCGCGTGCCACATGGAGGTTCCGACATAACCTCAAACCGATTCGCTAGCCCTACGCAGCCAACCCATCCCATACGCGGCGCCAACAAAACCGCGTGGGTTCGGCAACATCTGGAGCAGCGATCGGCAAGGCGATGTGAGTCACCGACACAGGTAGACCCTATCCCTGGTGGATGCCACGTCCAGCGAGCGGCATCGAGGAAGCAAAAATAGGAAAAAGAGACATTTGAAGTGCTAATTGCGGAAGGCTTATCGCACGTGCCACGTGCGGCACCTAGCCTGGCGTAGGCGTTGGACAAGAGAGGACAGGCCTGCCGTCTGGCATGCGAGGACGCATATCCCTTCGTATGTGAGGAGCTGATTAGGAGGATGCCATAAGGAGGCGTCGCCATCTGCAGAGACGTTGCTGATCGAGTTGTTAGGCGTGTGCTGTAGTTTTTCTCTGATTTTTGCTTTGTCGAGACACTTGTAAACTCGATATTAAATTTGATAGAGTAATGATATTGGAATTCTAATCCATTCACCGAGCCTGCGTCCCCATTTGTTGTGAACTTTAAATCGAATTCAAATCAAAAATGGTTGGCCAAATTTAATTCTTTTGTCAGAAGTTAAAAACAATTAATTTTGATAAAGTTTCCTAGCACAGCGTCTTCGATGGGCCCACCGAACCTGCTCCGCCGGATTTGTTATGAGTAAGTGAGAAACTTCTTTCCTTTTAACTTCTGAACCTGACTTGAAATTACATTATTTTGGTGCGTGTGCCAGAATAGATAAAAATAAAATAAAATAGATAGGATAATAAAAGCAAAAGAACAAATAATGTGAAACAAAAAAAAAAAGGAATGAAATATCATGCAACTCAACATTCTATATCGTAATTAAATATAAATATAAAGCTTATGGATTAGGAGTTAATTAAAAAGAATATCTTAATTAGAGATATAGTTCTAAAGATGTAAATTATAAGACAATTCCACTCAACAATCTCATGTCGTTCTAGAGCCGATTGGCCGATATGATTGAATCTTTAAACATACTGATATAGAAAATTTGACCCTTTCGAATATGCTTAGATAGAATCTAAAATAATTAAGTGCAGGAACGCGATGCTGCCGCAATATGAATTTAATTTGAAAAGAAAAATGTGAATTTTTGAATAAACGTTGATTAAGGGATAACCGTAAATTTATTCTTACGCGTTATCGTAGTAGGGAGGGTAAAGAAAAGGGGGCGAACAACACCAAGCCACCCTTACTTCTTATGTTTATCTTGACCAGCTTTAATAAACCCGTCTGTCTGTATGATTTTGAGTCCGATTACATCCTTGTTGTTTGAACCAGTAGTTTACAGAAAGTGCACTTAAAACTCATTTTCGCGTAGTGCGGTGTGTGCTTATAAGAGGCGGAAGAACCCATGACTATCCGACGAGCTTAGCACAGAGCAATGGTAGGAGTGCACGAAACCGAATCTCCTTATACACTAACTTACCCTTAGGTTGGTGAACACAGATCAGGGAGTCCGACCGGACAACCGACACCCCTAGTCTCTATTATACCGAAGTAAAGGGACTAGCTGTCTACTACACCTCGTGGTAGTCGAGAAGTGGCTATCTGACTGGCGTATTAAAATAAACGAACAAAAGTGTAAACACATAACGTTTACCCTTAACAGACAAACTTGCCCTCCGCTCTGCATGAATAGCACGCAGATCCCCCAAGTTAATGAAGTACGTATCTCGGCATCCACCTCGACAGACGCCTAACATGACGTAGACATATCGAATGCAAGAAACTGCACCTAAAACTGAAAGCCAGCAGCCTCCACTGGATTATAAACTAACGATCGCCCTTGTGTCTGGACTACAAGGTCCTGCTCTACAACTCCACTCTTAAGCCAATCTGGACGTATGGCTCCCAGCTGTGGGGGAACGCGAGCAGAACCAACATAGACATCATACAGCGAGCCCAATCAAAGATCCTGCGAACCATCACGGGGGCACCATGGTATATTCGTAACCAAAACATCCACAGGGACCTCGGCATTCTCGCAGTAAAAGATGAAATAGACAAGCAAAAAGCGTAATACAATGAAAAACTCTCTGTCCACCCAAATCCTCTAGCAAGGGTCTTACTCGGGTCTCCAGCCGAACCCGCCTGCAACGTACAGACCTTCCAACCCAGCCATAACTTGTCAGGGCCACTGTCTCAGTCTACATGACTCTAGTTAGGTTATAGTATAAGATTAGATACACTTATTGTTAGTCTCATAAATAAATAAAGGCAAAGCATAAAAAAAAAAAAAAAAAAAAACAACGGAGCTGGTCATACTTTCTGAAAGTCCTAAAATAAACTAAATAAAAAGAAATAAAAACGATATAGGATAATTAAATAAAATATAACCAAATCCGCTTCAGATCTTTGTGAATACATTCGTGCAACTAGAGCATTCAAAGACCATCTACAAGTGCTTTTAAATAAACTTTGAAAAAAAAAATAAAAAAGTGAAAAATAAAAAAAACAAAATCTGGCAGTTCAAAGCAACAACAAAAAAGGGTTGCTCCCTATGAAATAAAAATGATTCCACCTGACAAAAATAGACTTTTTTCTGAAACTTTAAACTCAAATGAACATAAATTCATAATTATTAAACGAAAAGACAACTTATCCCTTGAAAATGCTAATCCATTTGTAATTAAAAAATCCATCGATTATACTAGTGGAGGTGAAGTTGAAACATGCAAACTTACTAGAGCCGGAACCCTATTAATTAAAACAAAATCCATCAAACAAGCAGAAAAACTACTGAAAATTCAAAAATTGGGTACAATGGATGTAGAAGCATACGAACATAAGAGCCTCAACGAAACGAAGGGAGTTATTTATTGCAATCTACTCCGAAATATCACAGAAGAAGAAATTCTAATAGAGCTGAAATCTCAAAAGGTATAAGAAGTTTACAAATGGACTAAATTGATTGACCAAAAACGTGTCCCATCAGGACTAATTACACTAACTTTTGATTCGACAAATCTCCCCGAAAAGGTAATGATTGGTTACGAAATTGTTTTCACTCGCCCGTACATACCACGTCCAATGCAATGCAAAAAATGCCTTCGTTTTAACCATCCCCAAACCTTTTGCAAACAAGAAAGCCCTACATGCAAAAATTGTTCAGAAACCACTCACACAAATCACAACAACGAGTGCCTACATGAACCCAAATGCATCAACTGCAAAAATAATCACAATTCTATGGACAAAAAATGCCCAATCTTCATCAAAGAACAAGAACTTGTAGCTATAAAAATCACCGAAAAGGTTGATCACAAAACCGCCCGTTCTATATACTATGCGCGCCACAATCCCATCCAAGAAACGTCTTATTCACAGACCCTAAAAAACACGGCACCAATAGAAATCCATACTAAACCAACAGCAAGAACCGGAACACAAGAAAAAAAAATAAACCCTATGATCACAACTCCTTTAGAAGATATACGTAAAGATTTAGACAACCAAATCGAAAATACAACATTGCCAGTCCAACGGTCCCTCGTAACTTATGACAGTAATAATGAGGAAATGGACACATTTTTTGATCTCGATTCTGAACTCCCCTCAACATCAGCAAGAGGCTGTACAACTAGATACCAAATCAAAGAAAAAAGTTCCCTATCTAAAACATTTAAAGCCAAAGATCAAAAATCCACTTCGTACAACCCATACACTATAAAACAAGCACAAAAAAATCTTTAATTCTTTAATGTCTTTAAAAATACTACAATGGAATATAAAGGGATACGCAAATAATTACACCCAACTACTACTTCTTATCAAAACATACTCTCCGCATATTATATCACTTCAAGAAACACATATACAACACCTTTACAAAAATGATAATGGAACTTCCGTACTGTGCTATTGAGGTCATCTGTAAACTCTTCAATGGAATCATAAGTCTCGGCTACTATCCAAGGAAATGGAAAAAATCAATTATTATAATGATACCGAAGCCCGGAAAAGATCACACGATTCCGTCATCTTACAGACCAATAAGTTTATTATCATGCTTGTCCAAATTATTCGAAAAATGCCTTCTAACGCGCATAATACCATATATGGGAGCCCACAACATTATCCCAGCCCATCAATTTGGCTTCAGAGAAAAACACGGAACTATAGAGCAAGTAAACAGAATAACATCAGAAATTCGCACAGCCTTCGAACATAGGGAATATTGCAGCGCGATATTCCTCGACGTATCTCAAGCATTCGACCGCGTCTGGCTCAAAGGTCTCATGCATAAAATTAAAACACACTTGCCCGGGTACACTCATAAACTCCTTGAATCCTACCTCTACAATAGAGCCTTCGCAGTAAGATGTAACACAACAATTTCCGACAGCTACACTATAGAAGCTGGGGTCCCACAAGGTAGCGCACTTGGGCCAACTTTATTCGTCCTCTATACAGCAGATATTCCCACGAGTGACCGACTAACAACATCCACCTTTGCCGACGACACTGCGATCCTTAGCCGCTCCAGATGCCCAGTCCGTGCAACAACCCAACTCGCCAACCACCTCTGTGGTAGCCAGTCGGAAACGAAAATATTTAAAATAAATAATTTAATTAAATACATTGCGGAAATTCAAATTAGGTTTGAATCCGCATATGACCACCGCGGTAGGGTATAGCAGAGAGCGCGAGCGACGAGAAGTTCCGCACCGTTCCCGCATACAGCCTACTTGTATAGCGCTTACTCTTTCTCGTGTGCACCGAATGCCTGTGAAGACGATAAAGGAGAAGAGAGCCTGGAAGTATGCCGTTAGGTGAAGTTTGGCAACGCCGCAGCGCACCGCCAACTTCTCGCGACAGAGTTCTCGCTCATTTCTTTTGTGATCTCAAATCGTGCGCATGCAAATTGCTGCTGATCGTCACAATAAGAACATTAAATTTTCACACCGCGTGGCCGATATTTTTCAAGTGATATTACGGGCAACAAAACAAGCCAACAGGCACAGGAGGAGTTTTCGAGGGATTCTGACCCCAACAAGAGGTGAATATTTTAGTGCAAGTGCAAGTGAAAAGTGTTTAAGAACAGCCAATTTATTCCTATAGGGAAGAGTGAGACGGAAGATCCGTCAAAGCCGGCAGAGCAGCGCCAGAGCTGCAAACTCAGATCAGCTCGGGAGCGTTGGCCACCGGCGGAGCAAATTCGTCGAAATTTCTGGACAAGATTGGGAGTTATCTCGGTGCGCTGCAGAAAGCGCCACGTGAGACCTTAACCTGCCGAGGCAGCGCTTCTGACGTCGAGCAGAGCGCCGCTCAAGACGCCGAGCAGAGGAGAAGAAGAAGAGAAGCTAGTGTCAGCGCAACTAGGGCCGCATTTTCTGCCACTGCCGCGTGCCACCCGCTACATCTAGGCAATTTTTCGCCCGCTGCCCAGTGTCGTTTTTGATCGCGAGTGCGACATTTTGGCCGCGACAACCGCGTGCCACATGGAGGTTCCGACATAACCTCAAACCGATTCGCTAGCCCTACGCAGCCAACCCATCCCATACGCGGCGCCAACAAAACCGCGTGGGTTCGGCAACATCTGGAGCAGCGATCGGCAAGGCGATGTGAGTCACCGACACAGGTAGACCCTATCCCTGGTGGATGCCACGTCCAGCGAGCGGCATCGAGGAAGCAAAAATAGGAAAAAGAGACATTTGAAGTGCTAATTGCGGAAGGCTTATCGCACGTGCCACGTGCGGCACCTAGCCTGGCGTAGGCGTTGGACAAGAGAGGACAGACCTGCCGTCTGGCATGCGAGGACGCATATCCCTTCGTATGTGAGGAGCTGATTAGGAGGATGCCATAAGGAGGCGTCGCCATCTGCAGAGACGTTGCTGATCGAGTTGTTAGGCGTGTGCTGTAGTTTTTCTCTGATTTTTGCTTTGTCGAGACACTTGTAAACTCGATATTAAATTTGATAGAGTAATGATATTGGAATTCTAATCCATTCACCGAGCCTGCGTCCCCATTTGTTGTGAACTTTAAATCGAATTCAAATCAAAAATGGTTGGCCAAATTTAATTCTTTTGTCAGAAGTTAAAAACAATTAATTTTGATAAAGTTTCCTAGCACAGCGTCTTCGATGGGCCCACCGAACCTGCTCCGCCGGATTTGTTATGAGTAAGTGAGAAACTTCTTTCCTTTTAACTTCTGAACCTGACTTGAAATTACATTATTTTGGTGCGTGTGCCAGAATAGATAAAAATAAAATAAAATAGATAGGATAATAAAAGCAAAAGAACAAATAATGTGAAACAAAAAAAAAAAAGGAATGAAATATCATGCAACTCAACATTCTATATCGTAATTAAATATAAATATAAAGCTTATGGATTAGGAGTTAATTAAAAAGAATATCTTAATTAGAGATATAGTTCTAAAGATGTAAATTATAAGACAATTCCACTCAACAATCTCATGTCGTTCTAGAGCCGATTGGCCGATATGATTGAATCTTTAAACATACTGATATAGAAAATTTGACCCTTTCGAATATGCTTAGATAGAATCTAAAATAATTAAGCGCAGGAACGCGATGCTGCCGCAATATGAATTTAATTTGAAAAGAAAAATGTGAATTTTTGAATAAACGTTGATTAAGGGATAACCGTAAATTTATTCTTACGCGTTATCGTAGTAGGGAGGGTAAAGAAAAGGGGGCGAACAACACCAAGCCACCCTTACTTCTTATGTTTATCTTGACCAGCTTTAATAAACCCGTCTGTCTGTATGATTTTGAGTCCGATTACATCCTTGTTGTTTGAACCAGTAGTTTACAGAAAGTGCACTTAAAACTCATTTTCGCGTAGTGCGGTGTGTGCTTATAAGAGGCGGAAGAACCCATGACTATCCGACGAGCTTAGCACAGAGCAATGGTAGGAGTGCACGAAACCGAATCTCCTTATACACTAACTTACCCTTAGGTTGGTGAACACAGATCAGGGAGTCCGACCGGACAACCGACACCCCTAGTCTCTATTATACCGAAGTAAAGGGACTAGCTGTCTACTACACCTCGTGGTAGTCGAGAAGTGGCTATCTGACTGGCGTATTAAAATAAACGAACAAAAGTGTAAACACATAACGTTTACCCTTAACAGACAAACTTGCCCTCCGCTCTGCATGAATAGCACGCAGATCCCCCAAGTTAATGAAGTACGTATCTCGGCATCCACCTCGACAGACGCCTAACATGACGTAGACATATCGAATGCAAGAAACTGCACCTAAAACTGAAAGCCAGCAGCCTCCACTGGATTATAAACTAACGATCGCCCTTGTGTCTGGACTACAAGGTCCTGCTCTACAACTCCACTCTTAAGCCAATCTGGACGTATGGCTCCCAGCTGTGGGGGAACGCGAGCAGAACCAACATAGACATCATACAGCGAGCCCAATCAAAGATCCTGCGAACCATCACGGGGGCACCATGGTATATTCGTAACCAAAACATCCACAGGGACCTCGGCATTCTCGCAGTAAAAGATGAAATAGACATGCAAAAAGCGTAATACAATGAAAAACTCTCTGTCCACCCAAATCCTCTAGCAAGGGTCTTGACTCGGGTCTCCAGCCGAACCCGCCTGCAACGTACAGACCTTCCAACCCAGCCATAACTTGTCAGGGCCACTGTCTCAGTCTACATGACTCTAGTTAGGTTATAGTATAAGATTAGATACACTTATTGTTAGTCTCATAAATGAGAAGATTCAATAAATAAAGGCAAAGCATAAAAAAAAAAAAAAAAAAAAACAACGGAGCTGGTCATACTTTCTGAAAGTCCTAAAATAAACTAATTAAAAAGAAATAAAAACGATATAGGATAATTAAATAAAATATAACCAAATCCGCTTCAGATCTTTGTGAATACATTCGTGCAACTAGAGCATTCAAAGACCATCTACAAGTGCTTTTAAATAAACTTTGAAAAAAAAAATAAAAAAGTGAAAAATAAAAAAAACAAAATCTGGCAGTTCAAAGCAACAACAAAAAAGGGTTGCTCCCTATGAAATAAAAATGATTCCACCTGACAAAAATAGACTTTTTTCTGAAACTTTAAACTCAAATGAACATAAATTCATAATTATTAAACGAAAAGACAACTTATCCCTTGAAAATGCTAATCCATTTGTAATTAAAAAATCCATCGATTATACTAGTGGAGGTGAAGTTGAAACATGCAAACTTACTAGAGCCGGAACCCTATTAATTAAAACAAAATCCATCAAACAAGCAGAAAAACTACTGAAAATTCAAAAATTGGGTACAATGGATGTAGAAGCATACGAACATAAGAGCCTCAACGAAACGAAGGGAGTTATTTATTGCAATCTACTCCGAAATATCACAGAAGAAGAAATTCTAATAGAGCTGAAATCTCAAAAGGTATAAGAAGTTTACAAATGGACTAAATTGATTGACCAAAAACGTGTCCCATAAGGACTAATTACACTAACTTTTGATTCGACAAATCTCCCCGAAAAGGTAATGATTGGTTACGAAATTGTTTTCACTCGCCCGTACATACCACGTCCAATGCAATGCAAAAAATGCCTTCGTTTTAACCATCCCCAAACCTTTTGCAAACAAGAAAGCCCTACATGCAAAAATTGTTCAGAAACCACTCACACAAATGACAACAACGAGTGCCTACATGAACCCAAATGCATCAACTGCAAAAATAATCACAATTCTATGGACAAAAAATGCCCAATCTTCATCAAAGAACAAGAACTTGTAGCTATAAAAATCACCGAAAAGGTTGATCACAAAACCGCCCGTTCTATATACTATGCGCGCCACAATCCCATCCAAGAAACGTCTTATTCACAGACCCTAAAAAACACGGCACCAATAGAAATCCATACTAAACCAACAGCAAGAACCGGAACACAAGAAAAAAAATAAACCCTATGATCACAACTCCTTTAGAAGATATACGTAAAGATTTAGACAACCAAATCGAAAATACAACATTGCCAGTCCAACGGTCCCTCGTAACTTATGACAGTAATAATGAGGAAATGGACACATTTTTTGATCTCGATTCTGAACTCCCCTCAACATCAGCAAGAGGCTGTACAACTAGATACCAAATCAAAGAAAAAAGTTCCCTATCTAAAACATTTAAAGCCAAAGATCAAAAATCCACTTCGTACAACCCATACACTATAAAACAAGCACAAAAAAATCTTTAATTCTTTAATGTCTTTAAAAATACTACAATGGAATATAAAGGGATACGCAAATAATTACACCCAACTACTACTTCTTATCAAAACATACTCTCCGCATATTATATCACTTCAAGAAACACATATACAACACCTTTACAAAAATGATAATGGAACTTCCGTACTGTGCTATTGAGGTCATCTGTAAACTCTTCAATGGAATCATAAGTCTCGGCTACTATCCAAGGAAATGGAAAAAATCAATTATTATAATGATACCGAAGCCCGGAAAAGATCACACGATTCCGTCATCTTACAGACCAATAAGTTTATTATCATGCTTGTCCAAATTATTCGAAAAATGCCTTCTAACGCGCATAATACCATATATGGGAGCCCACAACATTATCCCAGCCCATCAATTTGGCTTCAGAGAAAAACACGGAACTATAGAGCAAGTAAACAGAATAACATCAGAAATTCGCACAGCCTTCGAACATAGGGAATATTGCAGCGCGATATTCCTCGACGTATCTCAAGCATTCGACCGCGTCTGGCTCAAAGGTCTCATGCATAAAATTAAAACACACTTGCCCGGGTACACTCATAAACTCCTTGAATCCTACCTCTACAATAGAGCCTTCGCAGTAAGATGTAACACAACAATTTCCGACAGCTACACTATAGAAGCTGGGGTCCCACAAGGTAGCGCACTTGGGCCAACTTTATTCGTCCTCTATACAGCAGATATTCCCACGAGTGACCGACTAACAACATCCACCTTCGCCGACGACACTGCGATCCTTAGCCGCTCCAGATGCCCAGTCCGTGCAACAACCCAACTCGCCAACCACTTCTTGATAGTCGAGAAGTGGCTATCTGACTGGCGTATTAAAATAAACGAACAAAAGTGTAAACACATAACGTTTACCCTTAACAGACAAACTTGCCCTCCGCTCTGTATGAATAGCACGCAGATCCCCCAAGTTAATGAAGTAACGTATCTCGGCATCCACCTCGACAGACGTCTAACATGGCGTAGACATATCGAATGCAAGAAACTGCACCTAAAACTGAAAGCCAGCAGCCTCCACTGGATTATAAACTAACGATCGCCCTTGTGTCTGGACTACAAGGTCCTGCTCTACAACTCCACTCTTAAGCCAATCTGGACGTATGGCTCCCAGCTGTGGGGGAACGCGAGCAGAACCAACATAGACATCATACAGCGAGCCCAATCAAAGATCCTACGAACCATCACTGGGGCACCATGGTATATTCGTAACCAAAACATCCACAGAGACCTCGGCATTCTCGCAGTAAAAGATTAAATAGACAAGCAAAAAGCGTCCCACAATGAAAGACTATCTGTCCACCCAAATCCTCTAGCAAGGGTCTTGACTCGGGTCTCCAGCCGAACCCGCCTGCAACGTACAGACCTTCCAACCCAGCCATAACTTGTCAGGGCCACTGTCTCAGTCTACATGACTCCTAGTTAGGTATAAGTTAGGTATATAGTATAAGATTTGATACACTTATTGTTAGTCTCGTAAATGAGAAGATTCAATAAATAAAAACAATGCAAAAAAACAAAAAAAAATAAATAAAATTTCTTCAAACTATTAAATTATGTAATGATTATTTCGAACAAAAAGTGCATAAATGATTGAAAATTGGTCAAAAAAAAAGATTTGATTTATAAAAAAAAATGTATTTTGTTTTTTCTTTAAAATTAATTTTTCTTTATTTTTAAAAATTTAAATATGCACCATATTAGTATTTTCAGAGAAAACAAACGAAAAATATATTTCGAAATTGGATAGAAATTGAGAAAGCTGCACCGAAAAACATGAATTTTCGAGTATAACATCTATTATTTATCACACCATATAAGTAGTTTGATAATTTAATCGAAAGGTACTAAAATTTCCTTTTATATGATTTGATGTAAAGCATTTTTGTAAAGCAAAAGTATCTCAACTGCAAGTGTGCGCCGTGGGAACACATATATTTTCCATCAACTTGCCGAACTCTTTGCGGAAGGATCGCCCTCTATAAAAAGATGTTGTTTTTGTCTCGCTTTTAATTTATATATATATATTAGTTTTTTGCGTATTTTAGTTTATGGGATCGGCAGATTATTCACCTTTATTCCCTTACAAACACATATGTATAGGTTATATTCACATTTTATTTCTTATTAAAAAATGTACATATATTCATATATGCGTACAAAACTAAGTTATTTATATGTTTAGAAAAGTTAATATATAATGTTTTAAGAAATTGGTCTTAATCGTAAAGTGATGGACTGCAAATGAAGCAAGAACCTTTTTTTTATGTAAATTGAATAACTTTTAGTTTATCGAATATATTTAACAACGTTGTTTTATGAACTGGAGTTGTGCACTTTCTGTGTTACTGTTAGTATTTAAATATATTCTGTACATGTCAAATTGTATCAATTGTTATTTTATTCAGCATTAATAAACCGGCTTAGCTTAACTTAAAATCAATTTTTTATTTTTATTGAATAATTCTGAGATATACAAAAAAAAATACAAATTCACAGCGTAAATTTAACCCTCGCATCAAAAGACATTATTGACTAATACATTTCAATTTTAGATTCTTTTATAGGAAAAATGTATGAACTTTTATTTTTACTTATTGTACACGTAATATTTTAGCCCATTTGTTTACTTATACCGATACTATAATATAAAGAAAACATGTACGCTCACGCAATATCTTCATTGCTGTTGTCATCATCTGATGATTCAATTTTCCTTCGTTTCCTTTTACCACGTACTTGATATGACTTGCGAACACTTGGTTTCGCAAGCGAACTCGTTGATTTTACATTGTGAGATATGGGTACATCTGAAACTTCCTAAAAAATAAAATTGTTGATGTAAAAAGATTATTAATACATAACAAACAAGAAAAAAACTACAGGCGAGTGTGCCCGACTGTGATATCTTGTGATAGCTTGCGCGTTAAATAAAAATCAGTACTACAGATGAATAAAAATTCATCATGTCCTGAATTTCAACAAAGTGACCATTTGTGTGGCTAAAATGAAATACTATTTGATGTCAATGAAAATCGAAGGAAAGTTTTTTATTACCGACACGATTTTGGATCGAATTTAGTAATAAACGTATCCAAAGACTTATAGAACGATGATACTATAACATGAAGATAATAAAATGATCGTCAGCCAATAAAATGTACTATGGAGAACAATTTATCGCTTCACTTTGTATGTCCGCATTAATCTTCACCTTCAATAACAAGGTGAGGTGGTAGGGATACTCTGGCTTAAATTAACAACTAAATACGGCGAGACTAACTAACAACTAACTTCGGCAAGCCGAAGTTTAAATACCCTTGCAGTAAGAATTTAAAATTTGGTATATTTAAGGACATACATATTCTTCCTATGGCAGCTATTTGATAAGTAGTCCGATTTTGATAAAATTAAAACCGAAATTCTAGAATAATACAAAATTAAAATGTGATGAAAATTGGCAAAGTTATAATTATTTTCTCAAAAATTTCTGATCCGGCATATAAGAGACTATCTGCAAAGTTTCATTCAGATAGCTTCAAAACTGAGGGACTAGTTTGCCTAGATACGGACGGACAGACAGACGGACATGACTAGATCGACTCGACTTTTGATGCTGATCAAGAATAAATATACTTTATAGGGTCGGAAATGTCTCCTTCAATGCGTTATAAACTTCTGACTAAAATTATAATACCCTGCAAGGGTATAAAAACAGAAAGTTGTTTCAACACCATAAATGTTGATTACACAGTGCAACAGTGATTTTGAACTTTTGAAGTGGCCTAATAGAGATTGCTAAGCAGGTCGAATATAACACAAAACCATGTTTGAAATTTTTCTAACACCCTCAAAATCTTGAGTTATGGTCGGCTCTTTTTCACTTTGAAATATTCCTACTCAAAAAGTTGTTTACCATTTTGAAAACTTCTTTGAGTTTTTTATAGCTTAATAGTGTAGCTTACAGGAAAAAAATAACTTATTGTTTGTTTCGAATGAGAAAGACAACATTTCAATTACGAATAAAACAAGACAAATTTCATGAAAAAATAACGAAAATTGATTAAGTTATGACGATTTTCCCCCTAAAAAAAAAAAATTATTTTTCAGAGCTCTCTATACTAACAATGTGTAAAGGGAACGAATGAGGACAATGAAAGGGTAATTCAGAGTTTAAACAACATATTGACATTCTGGAATATATTTTTATAAATACCATAGTTCTGTAAACTTAGTTTTTCTCACTTTTCTAATTTCGTATATTCAAAATTTTCACTCAAAGTAGAAAGACTGTAAACATTCATATATCAGTAAAAAAATGTTTGTGTAATTTTTGGTTTTGGATTTGTATACTCCACAGCCATTTGGTAAAATATTGCTGATCAAAAATTTTATCACCTTCGATATGACTCACCTATCTTCAAAGTTCCACTATTATTGCTTTATTTCCGGAAAAAATCTGTTACATTCCCAAATTTTTAGCGTTTCCTTGTATAATATACTGGGTGATTACCAATGCTTAGGGAGGTTAAAATGCAGGAATCGGCTACAATTATGTCCAGAGACACCCAAATACTAAAGAATTCTTCAACTATGACATTTGTTTCCTTTTTTATCCCTTAATTATTGCAATTTGAAGTGAGTGCCTTTGCTCCAGGAACTTCACAGTTTATTTCGTTTTCATCTTCTTTAAAACGGGATTTACCAATCAACACGCAGCACAACTATTTAATATTTTTACATGAACACATTTAAAGCGTATTAATGTCCAGAGATGTCGACATTTTCAGATAAATTATTGAAACTATTTCCTACTCACGAAAAACAACTTAATTTATTTGATTTGATTCAAAGTCCCTTGTA
Source organism: Drosophila aff. chauvacae BK-2020 (assembly GCA_018903765.1). Taxonomy (NCBI): domain Eukaryota; kingdom Metazoa; phylum Arthropoda; class Insecta; order Diptera; family Drosophilidae; genus Drosophila; species Drosophila aff. chauvacae BK-2020. Next base: position 346,903 of record JAEIGO010000967.1, read on the forward strand.
AAACCTTGGATGCTTTAAAATAAAGAAGTGACAAAAACAGATAGGAATTCTGATTTAAGTTTACAGAAGCGAATTTTTTTTAATTGCATCGGTTTAGGTAGCAATCAGAATACCTAGAATGGACTTAATCAGGTCCGTATAATAGATATTTTTAAGTAACCTTAATTTTATAATTGCACAAAATCGGAAAAATTGATAAAATTACGGCTAGATCGATACGGAAAGAATATTTAAAGGCTTAATATGAACCCATTCCCTTCGCATGCACACTCCTGACTGTAACAATTATGCTCTTTGTGAAGGAAAAGAACATCAAAACTTACTTCCTTTAAGGTATCCAATATAGTAGACGATTGAATGTGATTTACGCTTAAGCCATCGCCTGAGATAAGTGATCCTTTAGTTGACTTGATGTACACCATACTGTCAGATCCAGCCGAGTTATTTAAGATGGATTTTTCACGCAATTCCTCAGCATCAGAATCTCTATCTTCTGGATCCAGTTTTAACATAAGTTGCTTAAACTAAAACAAATATTAAAATACATATTATATACACAGTATATAATAAAATGTACATACATTAAGAGATAATGATAAATAAAAAAATGCTATAATACATACAAAATTATTTTATTATACATACATCAAGGTATTTTACAACCAGGTCCAATTTTTCCTCGGTGTTTAGTGGTCTAGAAGGGTAATTAAGTTCTGAGCTTAAAGCCTGCTGTGCCATTTGTTTTTTGATGACATCAATAGTTGTCTTTGGATTAAAGTCAGTAACACATCTACGTGTAACTGCTTTTTCATAAATCTTTTGTTCAGAGGGAGAATATCTTGAAATTTTACTATCGGTAATTCCATACATATCTTTTAAATGATCTTTTAGTATTAGTAGAAGCATACACGCTTGAGCTGATGTTATACATTTTTTTATTTCGGTCATATCTTCAGGCAAGCGATTAAACAGCACTTGCGGATCTTCCACGTCATCGTCATCATCTAATACATCTCCTTCTTTGTCGTTTGGTTTTAAGTGCTCCTTAAAGGTGGCAAGTAAATGCGTCCCTGCCATTGATATGAGTAGATCTATTTGATGTATCAGATACAGAGGCTCATCTTGAACCACATATGGGAAGTAAGCCAAATTATCCGCAATATACAACATTTGTTGTAGCGATGTTTTTTGATCATCAAATTGTTTTGTAACAGTTTGCACCAAAGCCCGTCTTTGTGGCTTGGTAGTACGCAATAAAGTATAAAGAAAGTCGTTTAAAGACGTCGTTACCTGATCAGATCCGCGTTTTCTTTAAATCAAGAGAAAATAAATTACATTCAATTAAAAAATAATAGTCGTAACTTACGCATAACCTCGAATAATCTCGAGCTTTCCTTGGCTGTTAATTTGGAGAACTTTTTGTAACTTGAAGCAAAGCTGCAACCCAAATTGCACTTTCATATTTACAAAACCAGAATAGGTTTTATCAATATCTTTTAAAAGGGCATCAGCTCTGTGTGCGGACTAACAAAATATAACCGTTTTAGATTTCCTTTTTTTCAATAATGAAGATATCACAAACCTCTACTTTAGGATCAGTGCTCAAGCATATCAAGTATGGAACCATTCTAACAGGATGAACCAATCCTTGACGAAGAACAATTTGTATTACTTTAACAGCCCATAAACGCACTGAGTCATCCTGATTCAAAAAACATTCCAGTACTTCTTCCAAATAAAGTTGAATAATGCGACTTGCCATTCCAGATGAAACGTCATTCATTTCCTTCAGATCCTCGTGCTTTGATTGTTTTTCCCCTAAAAATTAAACTTGTGTTATTTATGTTAAAAGGAATTAAATATAAATATAAAAAAGTTCAATTAGTTTATTTGGACTTTGTAGAATAAATTTTAAAAATGGTTTGATGATAGTATTTTCTATTTGGCTTCTTGCTAAAACAAAATCTGGTAAGGTTTTTAGCTTTATAAGAATATTTGCCCAGATATTGATAGTGATACGATATGTTTTCATATATTAAGAATTAAACGTAAAAGTAGTATAGAAAACAAGTACTAATTGGACATGGGCGAAGCCCAAAACCCATTATATATTTTGTTTTCGAGACTCTTCAAATTGTAATAAAAATATAAATATATATTTTTTTTTGTATTTTCTACACATAGCCAAGCGAAAAGCAGTTGAACTTTTGTTATTCTTAAATATATGAAGAATACTAACATTCTTTTTCTTTATTGTGCATAAACATTTCAGATTCAGTTAAATATATCCAAATATTCCGCATGCAAATTATCTTGAAACCGGAATCGTTTGCAGATGAGCTTAATAGATCACAGTAAAATTTTTTAAGTTCTACTCTGGTGAGATATTCGTCGTTTAAGACGCAAAAGGACCCAAGAGAGACCAGCGCTTGCTTTCGAATTTCTAAATTTGCACACCTACAGAAAAACATTAAACACTCAAATACATCATCACATATCGACGCAGGAAGTCCACCATTTTTTTCACCTAAAAATATAAGGATGAAATTATCGCTATATACTTAACAAGTTATACTTACCTAAAGCACTGGGCGATTTAAAATCGAAATATCGCATTAATATTCCAATCGTAAACAGGCTTCGACGAAAGCTGGGAGTGTAAATATTATCTACACTGTAGTTTTTGTGAATTACTTGACTCCGGGAAACATCTAGTACTCGGTAAAACCTGAAAGGAATATACAGATAATATAAATAAAATGACATATGTATATGTTAAGGGGCATATACACCTAAAAGTTAAAAAAAAAATCGATTTTAAAATTTTTTTATTTTCTTAATGTTTGATATCTTAAGAATGCCTGATGCAAGTCAAAATATTTAAAAGTGTTTTTCTCAAAACTATTTTTTCCAAATCTGTACCAGAAATATTTCAAATCCATTGAATCGAATAACTTGAAATTTGTTGTGGTTATTTATATACGTCAACTTTTTTTTGGGGAAAATAAGAATGATTTTAAGAAATCGCTAAAGACTATATTATAGTATCTATTTTAGCAAACTTTTTAGTTTATCAATTCTGATGATTTTTGACAAAACGGCCGTTTACCTAAATTTTTTGGCAGCATTGGACTTTACCACTGGTATTGAGAAATCATTTATCGGAAGAACAACAAGAAAGGAAGCTAACATCGCAGTAAGTAGAAGAAGAAGAAAAAAAATGTTCTGACTTTTCGCTTTCTTGGGTACTGACATAAAGTAAATGTTGCGAGCGAAAAATGTTCCTAAGAAACTAAATGAATTGATATATATATTCCTATGGCAGCTATATGATATAGTAGTCCGATCTTGATAAAATTAAAACCGAAATTCTAGAATAATACAAAATGGCCACATTTCAAATTATATGAAAATATGTTGAAAATTTTCAAAGTTATAATTTTTTTCCTCCAAAATTTCCGATCGTTCCTATGCAGCTATATGATATAGTCGTCCGATCCGGCCCGTTCCGACAGATATAGTAGTAAGAGGATAATAGAAGACTAGATAGTCTACAAAGTTTCATTCCGATAGCTTTAAAACTGAGGGACTAGTTTGCGTAGAAACGGACGGACAGACGGACACGGCTAGATCGGCTGTTGATGCTGATCAAGAATAAAGTATATAAAGTATATATGGGGTTGAAAATATCTCCTTCACTGCGTTGCAAACTACTGACTAAAATTATAATGCAAGGGTATAATAATTAATAAGAGAGACAGGGCATATTTGGTTTTTTGGGTTCAAAAAACAGCTGCCATTAATATTTTTAATTTCTTCTTTTTGCCAAAAGTTCTTCAAACCATACTTATTCAGCTAAATGTGCCTTATCATAGAAAAATCAAGGAAGAAAACTTACTTCGGCACGCCGATGTTTTTGTACCTTTCCAACTTACAATTGGATTAATTAATCAAATTTGATCAAATGAAAAGAAAAACTAAGAGGATCTAAATAAAACATTAATACACACCAAACAATTCGGTTTTAACGTTTACCTATCATATTATGATATATTTATAGTTTCCAGTTTTACATTCACGGTATTGCTATTTTCTCTACAAATAAGGATCGTCTCTATATAATTATCCCACAAAAAAATAAAACTGAAATTCTGAAATAATATATAATTGCTAAATAATACAAATTGGAGAAATTATTTTCTTTTTTCTTTCACTGCGTTGCTTTGGATGAAAAGCAGTTTTCAACAATAAGCAGCAAGTGAATCCAGACTGCAAGTGATGGGACTAAGTATTATAAAAAAGCAGGAAAGATTGAATAAATGTTAAATTAAGCGTTTTCGGAGGGTTTTCACCGCTTCTTTCGGAACGTGAAAGTACATATTTCGGAGTCCGAAAATAATCATATCGGACTCTAAATTTATTATATATTATTATACTTATGATCCTGAATTTTCAAGGACTCTTTTTCCGGACACTTTTCTCCACACTTTATGAAAACCCTCAGAAAACGCTCCTATTGCATGGTGGCAGCTAGTTGATATTGAGTTCCGATTTTGGTAAAATTATAACTGAAATTCTAAAATAATACGAATTTCGTATTACGAAGGGTCCATGTTTCAAATTGGATAATTGAAATAAATGAAGCCTTGCTCCCTTGCAGCTTACAATTGGATCATTATAATTTAATCCAATGAAATAAAATACAAAGAAAAGAAAAACTAACAGGAAGAATATATGTAAATCATTTATACAAGTCAAAAAGAAATCTTTTTAATATTTTCCTATACATAAATACACACACAATACACATATTACATTTACAGTTTTACCATTAAAGTTTTAAATTCACAGTTTTTCATATTTATCTACATTTAACGATCGTTTTTATGCCAGCAATATTATATACATATATATATCATCCGATGTGGATAATATTAAAACCTACATTTTAAAATAATAACCATTGGCTACATCTCTAAGTACATGAAAATATGTTGGAAAACAGCAAAAGTTCCTATCGTTTCTATGATAAGATAGATAAGATTATATCCAATATTTTAATTTATTTAGCTTCAAAACTGAGAGACTAGTTTGCGTAGAAATGGACAGAGGGACGAATAGACGGACATGAGTCGATCGACTCGTCTATTGATACTGATCCAGAATATAAAAACTTTAAACTTTAAAAACTTTTGCACTGCATTGCAACTTCTGACTAAATATAATACGCTGCAAGGGTATAATAAAATATTGCATAAAGCCGAGCTTAATCACGGTTCTGGAAAAAAAATGGTATATTTCCTCAAATAATAGAACAGAGTAAGGCGCACAAATATATGTGTAATTCTTAAGAGTTATGTTTTTGCATCGATTAAACAGAACCAAGGCTAAGGTTCTTCCTTGAACCTTCGATTAGAGATATTAAGCTACTGTCAGCTATAAAGACTACTGTGATACCACCTTAAAATCGCTATGAAAATTTTGAGAAAGTGTCTACCGATAAGACTTGGTATCTTATAATTAATATTTATCGAATTTCTAAATTATACGTACTTTTGAAAACAGTCGCGAATCAGCTTGTAGTTCTGTGTTATCTTATTCACAAGTGCACCTAGGCATGATACACAACTGGTTACTTCTGCTTGGTTTCTCGACACGACCAGTAGCATTAAGTGCTCTTCTAATGCTGCCAAAAAAGACTCGCTCGCATTGTTAACGAGGGGTACAACTTTTTCGAGAATATCCGCTACTGAACATATAAATTTAGCGGCAGTTGCAGAATGACACTTTATATTCAGATATGGCTCAATTGTCATAGCATGTCTAACCAACAATTGCGGTCGTACTTTTGCTAGCAAATGAAGTGTAGTTATACATCCCAACATTTGTGCATTATTAGTGTCTTCTAATTCTATCAGTCTGTCAACCAATCCATCAGCTAATTGTTGACAAGCTAATAAAATGTCCTGCGGAGGTTCCATATTCTTTTTTATAGGATCATTAACGCTTCCATCAGACTTCAGCAAATTTTCCTTTGGTTTAAAAATCTATATAATAATAGAATATAATAATATAAAAATATGAAAAGGTTTCGATATATAATAAATAAGAGCATTGACCTTACACTCATTAGAAGTCCTTCTAACCAAGTTGTTCCAGTATCGTGTGCTGTATTTACCACATCTATAATTTGATTAATCTTCCGCTGTATCCCATGCTAGGTAGGAATTAAAATTTGAAAAATAAAATAAATGAAAGGATTTGGAATACAATTAAAGAAATTTAGTAATACATATTATAAAAGCTTATTGTATTAAATACTAATACATTTTTTTTTTTTTTTTCTTTTTAACCATATTTATTTATTATATTATATTTATATAAATAATATATGGGCAATTCTCTGGTGTCGCACGTGACATTTGTACGCATTCAAACGAAAAAAAAAACATGTGTCAAGATTTTATTTTAATTTTACAAAATTTGAAACTTATAGCTTTTGGTTAGCTTTTGCTAAGGTCAATCTCAAACAATTGTTTCTTTCAAGATAATTACAAAAATGTAACGAGTTCGCACGTGACACAGCCGGAAGTCAATTTTCAGTACAAGCACCGAAACTTCATGAAAGATTTTTATGCAATTAATTTTAATGTAGGTATTATATATCAATTCAACTTAATAATTTATTTGAGTTCACTTAAAAATATTAAGTATTTTTTTTTATAAGTAAAGTTTTATCGGTGTCGCACGTGACACTTTCTCCCGTCGTACTTTTCGTGATGTTTTTTACTATTTAAGTAAATCAGAGAAGTATAAATGTGATCTCTTTTAAGGGAAGGTTTCCCTCATTATGGACGAAAATAAAGCAAAGTTTGTATTTTTGTTGTAGGACAATGAAAAAGCGTACGAACTTTTGGTTTTGATGATTTTATTCGTTTATTATCAGATAATTTGAAAAAGTAAAAAAGTTAAAAAAATTCAAAATGGCGGCTACAAGATGCACATTCCCGTGGGCCCATGCTCTCGAAACATGGTGTCCTAATAAAAATTCTGCCGCTTCTTGTATTGGACTGAAATCAAAAATCGTTGTTATTACTTAAAGATAATGATATTCTGTAGGTTCGGTAGCAAAATTGTTGGAATTCGTGCAAAATTCATTGAATGATGAACATTGGAACTAAAAGTTCAAATTTTTCTTGTTTTTTTCCATTTCAACAACGTTAAAAAAATAGTAATAAACAATTTTGATACGTGATGTTGCTACGGGACCTACGAAAAAGCATGCACTTCCAAACAGTTTTTAGATGGAGAGAATCGGATCAATAGATCAGGTCTGAGAGTTTTTGTTAGATCGGAAAACGTGGTTTCGAGATAAACGCGTTTGAAGTTTTGCTTCAGTACCTGTTTTAAGGTGTAGGTGCTCCCTGTTTTAAGGTGTAGGTTCCGTAATTCTTAAGGGGTTTTTTGGGAAAAAATTTTTTTTATAATATTTTTTAAAAATAACTTCAAACCTTTTTGAAATTTTTGGGAGCGGATTCTAGAAACACGAGTTGAGAATAAAAATTTTAAAAAATTATATTAAAAATTTTTTAAAAAAAAAAAAAAATTTTTTTTATATACAATCCAAAAATGCGAAAAAAAAGTCGATTTTTTATTTAAAATATAATTTTTTTTTTTTTTTTTTTTTTTTGGTACCAGAAATGCGCAAAAGGATACAAAGTAGATATTTAATTTTTGTGTTTATCCTTTGGGGCAGCAGCAGGACTTCCGTAAACAAAAAAAGCGTTTCTTTACTCAAACCCCCCCCCCCCCCTTTTTTTTTTTTTTTTTGAAATTTTTTACTTAAACAATAAACTTGAATTTTCTTCCAAAATGAAATTCCTTAAATCTTTGCAATCTCCCAGTGATGATAGAAAGATAGAAAAAAGTCCAAGCTTAGTTACTCTGCTGTGGAGATTTGTATCAACACACAACATGATCTTTTTTATGGTGTTTTTCATCAAAATGATGAAAAATTGAGAGTTGCTCGAGTTTGCATTCGAATAGTTTGGAATTTTTTTTTAGAATATGATAAAGGCTTTCAAATGTGATTCATTGGAACATTTCTTAATGTTACTATGTTAAAAATATAAATTTTAGAGCATTTTTTGTGGTTATTGCTGCGGTTGTACTTTCCAGAGAATAGTCCATATATTATATCTATAAAGCTAGACCCAAAAATTAAAATTAAACTCCACAAATTTACTTAATTAATTAATTAATTTGTGTAGCCCATGAAAGAGAATTATAATTCATATTATATAGAGTATATACTCTTGCTCCCATATATCTGCTTACATCACAATAAAATATCTAAACATTAACTTTAACGTTAAGTAACTTTGTCAATATTTTGCCCTGCGAATTAAAACGTATGTACATACATACCTCATGGAAATAAGTATATGTGCAGTTTTCAATTTCCCTATATTTATTTAAAGTAGCTTATTAATTTTTTTTGTATGCAAGTTTGTATACTTATATACTATAAAAATCTCCATTAATAGTCTTTTTTTAACTTCATAGGATAGGTTTTTTTTGATAGGTTTTTAACAAATATGAAGCAACTCTTCATTTTCATAGGCAATAGCATATGTCCAATTTAAGATTTACCCTCTTTTGAGTGTTGGTAAACAAAGAAGTATGACCACATTTTTTTCTTGGTCATCAGTCCAACGTAATAAATATGTTTTTAACTAGTTGGAAAAATAAATTTAACACAATAATGACTCTAAGGTAAAATGCTTAGGGGAACACGGGGTGTTACATATGGATTCCGAGACGCTGTACCGAGGTTTCTGAAACGCCACTTAACCGATCGCCTAGAGTTAGCTGAGCAGTAAAAATGTTGTGCAGCCGAATTCACTAAAGTTATATTATTTACTTCTGCCAAAAGTATTGGCGCGATTAAATGCAACCCGGCAGCTCTGCCATAAACGAAATTTAATTGAGGCTAATTAATGGTTTGGACTGGATTATTACTTCATACAAATAATTATATGTGCATCATTTTTTTTTTAAATAACAGGAATACAAAATTGTTTAACATTTTTTCGGTATGAACGTTTATTGTTATTATCTACCGTGGCAGTCCGCACCTCGACTGGTCTTCCGCTCCGCTCCTCGTCTTCCACGCTTTCACACTCCTTAAACTTATTATGCCATCGAAACACCTGGGCACGACTAAGAGCACTATACCCATGCACTTTTACAATTTTAGCGTACGTTTCCAAAGCTGTTTCGCCCAATTTGACGCCAAATTTTATAGCGATGCGTTGCTTTTGATTTCGTTTTTTTCATTTTTGTGACGAGCACCACGAATACACGTTTACTCAACACAACACAGCAGGCAAACTAAACAAGCTAGAGCGATGGCAAATATATCAATGGAGAGGGGAAGAATGCCGGAAAATGGGAGAGTAATTTCAAGCCCATAGAATTTCCACAATCGCAGCAATACAAGCAGTCTCATTACTTAATTGTCATACCTCGTATTAGTCTGCATGTCAGAACCAACATTCCCCACTCATCCTTATCAGCACTCCATTCGCTTACCACACTAATAGAAAAATCGCACCACGAAAAGGAGTTCACACTCGCCTTCCTGGATATAGAGGGCGCTTTCAACAACATCCTTCCAGGCTCAATTACGACGGCGTTGACTAAGCTTGAGATTGATCAACACACAGTGTGTCTCATTGACCGGATCTTGCGCAGCAGAATGGTGGAGGCAATACTGGGGGGGTCAACCATCTCCAGGCAAGTTAACAGAGGCACACCCCAGGGCGGAGTCCTCTCCCCTCTCCTATGGAATGTTGCGGTCAACGAACTGCTCCAGGGCACAGAAGAGTGTGGCTATCGTGTTGTGACCATTCCCACAAACCCTCTGTGACAGAATGAGCGACAGCCTTCGGTTCCTGGCGAACTGGACTGCCAGGTGAGGACTGGGAGTAAACCCAGCGAAGACCGAACTGGTCCTTTTTACAAGGAAATACAAAATCCTCAAAATGGTACCCCCAAACTCTGCGGGAAACCTCTCCTCCTTAAAAATCAGGCCCAGTATCTTGGTCTTATCCTGGATAGAAAACTTTATTGGTCCCTTAACACGGACGAAAGGGCCAAAAAGGCCACAATCGCGCTCTATACCTGCAATGACCGCAAAAATAGTCTGTTGGCTGTACACAGCTATCATCCGCCCTGTACTCCTCTACGGAGTGGCAATCTGGTGGCCAGCTATAAAGCGGTCCACCAGCCTGGGCAAGTTCAAAAAAATCCAACGCATGGCTGAAATCTGTATGACAGGCGGCCTGCGCACGACTCCGGAAGACGCTTTGGATGTTTTCCTGAATCGCGTCACTCTCGGCACTAAGGCTGAAGGGCGCGGGCCTGTGGAGTAGATCGAGTTTCAGGTACACGAATCTCAGCTCTGCTCCACACCTTACTGAGGGGAACACTGACTACTGTATCCCTGCTGAACACCCTATCACACCCTTCTAGGTTTCCATCCCCAACAGAACGGAATGGAACCTAGGACCTCCTGGACCTCTAGGGTCCCTTCACATTTACACGGATGGACGGACGGGTGGGATATATGTATACTCTGCGCACCTGGGATTAAACGTCTCTCTTAGGCTACCCGACCACTGTAGCGTCTTTTAGGCGGAAGTCTACGCCACCGTTAGTCAGGCTGCACTGAAGTCAATTTATCTCTTCAAACTCGAAGACCATCAACGCCTGCCGCAGATCTCTTCACGAGATGGCGAAGCAGTACGACCTCCACCTCATATGGGTCCCAGGACATAGGGACATCGAGGGCAACTGCGCTGCCGATGAGCTGGCCCGGCAGGGTACAACCTCACCTCTTCAACCGGAGAGGGAGTTAGTTGGCATGCCCATGGCCACTCGCAGACTACTTTGTAGGGAGCACTTCCTTCTCCTCGCGGACAGGAAATGGGAAAACCTAATCTCCTGCCACCAAGCTAGAATGATCTGGCCACGCCGATCAGTTAAGCGCTCAAAGAAGCTATTGTCATTAAGCATAGAAAGCGTCGCCCTTGCCGTTAGGGCTCTTAGCCCTACTTAGCTACTTGGAACGCATGTGTCCAGACTGTTGGTGCACCATAACGACTTCTGTAGAAGCTGTAGGGATGAGGAGGAGGAGGAGACCGTTCTTCACCTCCTCTGCCACTGTCCGGCCCGGTGACTGCAGTATTCTTCCCCCTTGTGGATCTCGCCGAGCTAAGGGAGGCATCACCGAGGCAGATAACCCGTTTCATCCAAGAATCGGGTTGGTCCTCTCACTTAGGATTGGTCATCGGTCCATGAGAACCTGCAGCGGACGGGCGATCTAAGCCTTCTCGGCATCACAAGGAGCCTCCTCAGGCTGAAGTGGACGGCCCGGCTCCCTGAGCCGGCCGTCACCGCCCTAACCTAACCTAATAACCTAACAATTTTTTTTTTTTCTTGTTGGACGTTGATGCACTACGATCAGTACATTCAATTGGCCCATCTGACACCAAGCACGTCCCTGTTCGTGTTAGGTGTTAGTAGGCGCGACAAATGAAAGTATAGAAAAGGAATACGAGGAAGTGACTAATGGCGTGCTGCTTTATTGTTTGCCTGCATGCGTACTAAGTGGGTTAATTAAAATTTTTATTTTGGGAAGGCTTTCTACGTTTGATGTTATCATGTACTAACAATTTGCACATAAGACTCTAAGGGGTTCAAGCAATTCAAAAGACGTTCTACAGTGGCGCAAACCTTGGGGAATATAGGATCTAGTATTTCTACTCGGTACGTGAAAATTAAGCTGACCCAACAAGTCAGCACTTTCCACGTCATCGAGGATAAGGTTAAAAAGGTAGGTAAGAAGGTAAAAAGAAGGTAATGCCAAGCATGGTCCTACGGTTAGCTAAAGAGAGTAAGTTTGATCCGGTTTGGATCCCAGTTCAAACCGCGTAAGGCGAAAAGTAAAAAGTTCTTCTGAACTGTCTCAATGCGTTTACTGAGGGCTCCAGTCGCAAGATCCATATTCTAAGATAGGACGAACTAAATAAATATATAGGGATTTTGTAACATAGGGGTCATTGAATTCTTTCGACCACCGTTTAATGAAACCAAGCACACCTCTGGCTTTATTCACCATGCACGAAATGTGATCGATTAAAACAAGTTTAGGGTCCAGTCGAACACCCAAATCATCGAATATAGTAATTATTTCCAAAGAGCAGCAGTTTAGCGTGTAAGTGGCGAGCTTAGGAGCGACACGAAAGAAAATCATTAGCTTGCATTTAGAGCCGTTTAGGTTCAATAAGTTTATGTGGCACCATGCTTGGAAGTTATTGAGATCTGTTTGTAAATCAGACTGGCAGGAAGCGTCCTTATATTGCACGCAAAGTTTGAAGTCGTCCGCGTACATAAGTATTCTGGAGTTAGTCAGAAGTAACCCCGAGAACATTATATAAGTAATTTTTAAAGAGGACCTTTTGCGTTCTGCCATTCAGATAACTTGAGATCCAACTAAGAAGATCAACCGGAAATCCCATTAGATCGAGTTTCCGAACAAGAAGAGAATGGTTAACAGAGTCAAATGTTTTACTGAAATCAGAATAGAAGAAGATATTCCATCTTGAACCACTCTAAATTTTCTTCCTGTTAAGAAGCTCCATGAGATGTGAGTGTAAGATACACTTAAACTTTGACAACAGGCCCGGATGCCAAACTGGCTTACCGCTCTTGTGCAGCATTGTGCCATTTGCCCATTTGCAATTCCTTGGAAAATGTTCATCACATTGGTGATGCCATCTGCACCAGGGGACTTACTGTTTTTAAGCCTCTTGATGTTGGCTTTTGTTTCCTTAATGGTTATCGGAGAGACCTGCCAGGAGATCTAGTATGGAGCTTTATTGATGTAATCTACTTTAATTTTTTATCATCAGAGGAAGTGTCAAAAAGGCCTGACCTTGTCTTCGAGGAGTTCCACTGCATTGTCCAGATTTTCAGAAGAAGAAATAAGCATTTGTAAGTGTACAGAGTCAAATAATAGTTTTCTAAACTTCCTGATCCTTGAGGTAGCAGGAATCACTGTTCAGAGAAGAGCTTTCATGAAAATTAACACGAAATGGTGAAGGCTTATGTCGAGTTCTTCCTTAATTGACAATCTGGAGCTTTGTATCCTTTTATATATGGCAAAATCCAACAATGTGGGGATTCTCCCATTGCAGGGGAAACAGATAGGTCTTCCAGTTGCTACTATTAGACAGTTTAAATTATCCACAGCTTCCACTATGGCACTATGGTTGCCCCAGGTGCTATGTTTTGAATTAAAGTCAGCACATAACTCTCTTCTACCGCAGTGTGAAGCATGATCATGGATTGCTGAACCACATTTAAGCTGACAGAGTGATATCGTTAGTCAGGTAACCCCTTTTTCACCAGGATTGCAGATCCTCCTCTTGACATATTTCCAGGGTAGTCTGCCTTGTAAGTACAATATCTTGGGAAACTACAGAAAAGTTCAAGTCGCAGTCGTTTCTGATAATAAAAAAATTTACATTTTTTGTAGGTGAAGGAAGATTTGGAGTTTCTTTACGCTTCTATCATTTCACATGCCAATCTTAAGATTAGTCATATCTTGGAAGGTTAACATTCAATCAGTGCAGTGCTCCCTCTTCGTAGTTCCCAAACTTCTAGGGAGATTCTCTTGACAGCTAAATGTTCTACAGTGCTCTTGAGCCCCAAAAGTAGATTCATGATTTTGGTCATATCATATTGCAGGAAAGATTAGAAGAAACATTTTTTCCTCGAGAGATTCTTTGCCTATTTTTCAGCTCTGGAGTAACAGGGTAATGGGTCCTAGCTCTTTGGGCATAAGATACACCACTCTGCAACAAAGCGCCAGGAATATTTGTATTTCTTAAGCTTTTGTGCTTACATACATCATCTTTTAGAAGCGTGATTCTGACCGCAGTCTCTCTCTCACCGACCCAGTCCAGTGCGCTTCTCCCTCTGCCTTCCGAAGTTGTTTATGTTAAGAGCTTCGGCGTTGTTAGGGACTTGTTTAAGGTCAACAAACCATATATTTTGCTTGATGACCTCCTGAATATCCGCCAAAGCTGCTGTTTCTATTTTTCCCCCGTACCGGAGGGTTGTACAGATTGGTCACAGTATGACCCAATTTTTAAAGTTCTGTAAATGTCTGTGCCTTGTAGTTGATGATAAGCATTTTATACCAGGAACCAAAAATAATGATTATTTTCATTTTTCAAAAATAAAAATCAAGTACTTTTATGATTTTTTTCAATTTCATCAAATATAATCATTACATTTGATTAAACAAAATAAAAATCATGAATAACACAGGCCGACAAAATCAGCTCAACCCTCTGACCCAGAAACCAGTATATACTTTTCCGAAGGTTTTCGGTGCGCTGAATCCGAATCCGAGATCGAAATTTCCGAATTGGCTCTGGTTTCCGAGATATCCTAACCTAAAAGTGCAAAAACAGCGTTTTTTGCCAATATTTGAGGTTATGTAGCATCGACTTGTTCTTTTACTGAAAATACAAAAAAAGCCATCTTAAAGTAATATCCCTTGCCCTTTCAAATGCTGACATGGCTGAAGCCAAGAATTATTTTTTTACTGAATGTGTTCCGTAATATAGAATCAACCTCAATAAGCCTCATTGGTTTACTAAAGGGTTGAGTCGCCTTAAAGACAAACAAAATCTAGGCTGTATTTTTAATTTAAATGTACAAGTTGTCAATCTGCACTATATACATAGCTAATTATCGGCTCAGTTAACCTTTACCGTGTTGAACGCGCAGTGTTCCAAAAATTATTTGACTCGTTTTAAAGCCTAGATTTTTTAGGTTATGTTGGTCTGAACCGGAGCACGCTGGCGTTTAGTTATCCGGTTATTTTTGTATGGACCTGGAGATTGTTTACACGTTGTTTCATTGCCCACGAATTTTAATATTTTACATTTACTTTAGATTTTATTTAAAATAATTGAAATAACAGTTATTAGTAAGCCCGAGCGGGTCCTTGTCAAACTTTCTTTAGGCGCGTTGTTATAGAAAAATTGTGGAGAAAGTCGGTGTCATTGATTTCTCTGCGAATATGTTATCGGTCGTTTTGCTATTATTTTTTGGTGCAATTTTACAGTTTTTTAAAGATCCTCTTTTTCGCCCCACAGGCGAAGCCCATTCTTAATAAGATATAGATATAAAAATATTGTGCCCTATCACTGAAATAAATAAAAAAATAATTTTTTAATTGTCTATTTTTTTATACCCTTGCAGGGTATTATAATTTTAGTCAGAAGTTTGCAACGCAGTGAAGGAGACATTTCCGACCCTATAAAGTATATATAATCTTGATCAGCATCAACAGCCGAGTCGATCTAGCCGTGTCCGTCTGTCCGTCCGTTTCTACGCAAACTAATCCCTCAGTTTTAAAGCTATCGGAATGAAACTTTGAAGACTATCTAGTCTTCTATATCCTCTCACTACTATATATGTCGGAACGGGCCGGATCGGACGACTATATCATATATCTGCATAGGAACGATCGGAAATTTTGGAGGAAAAAAATTATGACTTTGCAAATTTTCAACATATTTTCATATAATTTGAAATATGGCCACGGACTACTATATCATATAGCTGCCATAGGAATATGTATAAATAAAGCTTTGTTGTCAGCAACATTTTTCAATGTCAACATCTTTCGCTCAACATATATAGAATCTAAGAACACGCGAAAGCGAAAATAACCACAATCCTGAAATATACCTAAATTTGAAATACCTAATGCAAGGATATTTAAACTTCGGATAGCCGAAGTTCTTGTTTTTACTTGAAAAACCCGCGAAAATTCTTAAAGAGCTCTAAAGCTTCGGATCGATCAATCGATTTTTAACTAAAATAATAATTTAATCTGCAAGTGTATTAAAATGCGTGCTTTGATTGATGATAAATTAGCTTACTGTAAAATGCCATTCAGTTTGTAATACTAACTTTATCATTTTTTATGCATGGTGTAAACCACATTTTCATAAAAACTTCAGTTACAAGTTTTTGAATGCCTTCTTCATCGTTAACACGCCGTATCATTTTAACGCAAATTTCGGGAATTTTTCCGAAGTCTGGATACTCGATGCAGATATCTCTCAAAATTTTAATAACTCTTTTCCGTACGGAGACACCAGTATCCTAGAAAAATGATACAATTATTTGATATATTTAGAAATTCTTACTTTATATTGTATCTCACCAATATTCGTGTCGACAGCATGTCATAATATTGGTCAATTAATTCTTGATTACTTAGTACAAATTTTCCAACCAAATCTACAGCTGCTTCTCTAACTGAAATAGCTGTATCTAGGAATTTTTGGTTGACACCCATTTGCATATCTTTTCGTTTCAACACAAATGGATCAACTTCCACAATATTAGCAAGACATTTCATTGCACGTGTCCTTACTGCTATGGACGGTTCACTGTATTAAATAGGGAATGTATAATTATAACAATTATAATGCAAGGAATAAATTTATGTATACTTACTTAACAACTAATATAATTTTCTTTAAGCATCCATCAAATGATTGACTGAAAGGCCTTTTGGTAGCTAAATATTGCGCAATAAGCTGTGCGTTATTATAATCTATGTATGTCTTTATATGCTGATTGGATATTAGGTTTTGATCGCCAGATATTGAATATGGTTTTATTTTGCTGATCAAATATTGCTTTCTGTCCTCCAAGGTATTAAACATCTCGACTTTTAATTCCAAATCCATAACATCATTTCTTGAATTTAAATTTCTTTGTAATCCTTCAGGATCGGTTTCATCGCAAGATCCAGAATCTGATGTATCCAAATATTCCCCTTAAAAAATATATTGGAATTCAAATATTTAAATAAAGAATCATTTATATTATTTTTATTTTATTTTATATTTTTAATATTTTACAATCTTTTTTTTTAGTTTCATATATATATGTACATACATATTTCAAATAAATGAATTGGCACTTAAAAAAAGAAAGTAAGCAATATTAGACAGGCCGAATTTTGTTTACCCTTTTAGTTTGAAATTGAATCTTTAAGATCTATCAATTTCGGTTAAATGAAAAAAAACTAAAAAATATTTATATGTAAAATATGTTTTGGGCCTATAAAATAAATTGAACGATCGCTATATGATATGATAATTCGATTTTGATAAACAGCATTTCTATGTAAAAACACCGAACTTTTTTTTGAAGCTATAATATAAATTGAATGATCGGTCCTTGACAGCTAATGATATGAAAATTCGATTTTGATAAAATGTTAGGTACATAATTCAAAATTGTTTAAAATAACTTAAGGGGGTAACGCACCAAGAAACGCAAAAAAGGCCATTTTTGTAAAATTTTTTCCTGGAAACCTATAAAAGTAATCAAACCAATTTTTTTTTTAATGATAAGCGCACATTTCAACTAATATTTCATAACTTTTTTATTGAAAAATATTAAATATACTCCGAGCTATCCTTTGTCCCGTAACGTCCTGAAAATCGAAGGACCTCCGCGGTGCGCACTCCTGCTTCATATGTAATTATCCAAAACAAAAAAAAAACAAAAAGATTATTAATCTTTAGATCCTCTTCTAGTCTTTAACGTAGGATTATTTTCAAATATTAATTTTTGGCGAAATGGCGGCCGTTTGAACTCAAAATTGCGATTTTTAAGTTCAAAAGAAGTTTATTTTCTTAATAAAAAAAAAAAACTAAAAATCTTAAAAATCCTACGATAAAGACTAGATAATTATGTATAGAATAGCCACAGAAAATTCCAAGTCAATCGGTTTATTCGTTTTCGAGATATCGTGGGCACCGACTTCAAAAACATGATTTCCAGAAAAACGCGTTTGAAAATTTGTCAATGGGTAAGCGCACATGTAACGAAGGCATACATTTTCGGCCCTAACTCCGTTATTTTTTCGAATTTCGACTTGAAACTTGGACCAGACATTCTTAATATATCAAACTTTAAGAAAATACAAAAAAAAAATCGAAAATTTTGAAATTCCTCGGTGCGTTACCCCCCTTAAATACACAAATCAAAAGCATTTCAATCTATGGTGCATGCACCCCTATCGTACCTAATCAATATCAAAATATTGACAATATTGACAATATTTGACAATATTGAATCATAAATTTTCGAAATAATTTTTTAAGTATGTTTCTAAAAAAAAACACCTTTAAAACATATTTTGTTGTGTAAAAAAATTTTTAATTATTTTACTACCAGCCATAGCCGATCACCTTACTAGTAGAACACAGCCATTATAGGGTCGAAAACTACCAAGGATCTGAGTGATCTTCGAGAGAGAGAGACAAAAATCCTTCAACACAATTTTGGTGTCGAACAATGGGAACAAGGCACAAAAGGAGTACAAAACAGCAATCTACGAAGCCTACAAGAACTGAAAAAAATAAGGTCCTTAGTATAGATGGTACAAGGAAGGACGTACAGACACATAGGAGACATCGTCACTACCGTAAGGATACAATGAGCGATATATTTCATAGACAACTATAAAAGCCCAGACCTTGATGGCATTATGCCACGAATGCGACAAGCACCAAAATAAAGCATCAAATTCATATATGAAACTCACACAAGCCTGGCAGGAAACATATCGTAGCCAAGAAGAGTAGACCGATCAACCTAACCTTACCTTATTCATCATGAAAGCGATGGAGAGTCTAAAAGACGCAATAATAAAAGACGAAGCAAAAGGTATCACCTAATTCACAGCGTAGAAATACATGAAGAACATCATGAAATCACATAAGAAAAATACTGAAGATACGAATAATAAAGAAAAACAGAAAGGAAGCTAACTTCGGTATGCCGAAGTTTAAATAAACTTGCAGTAAGTAGAAGAAGAAGAAGAAAAATGTTCAGACTTTCCGCTTTCTCGGAATGTTGCTAGGAAAAAATGTTCCTAGCGAAAAATGTTGCGAAAAAATTAAATGAATTAAATGAATATTCCTATGGCAGCTATATGATATAGTGGTCCGATTTAAATCAAATTAAAACCGAAATTCGGAAATAATACAAAATGGCCATGTATCAAATTATATGAAAAGATATTGAATATTGGCAAAGTAAAAATTTTTTGTCTAAAAAATTTCCGATCGTTCCTATGGCAGCTATATGATATAGTCGTCCGATCCGGCCCGTTCCGACAGATATAGTAGTAAGAGGATATAGAAGACTAGATAGTCTTCAAAGTTTCATTCCGATAGCTTTAAAACTGAGGGACTAGTTTGCGTAGAAACGGACGGACAGATGGACACGGCTAGATCGACTCGGCTATTGATGCTGATCAAGAATAAAGTATATCTTTATAGTTGCAAACTTCTGACTAAAATTATAATACCCTGCCAGGCGGAAGGGAGATATTTGACAACCTTATATATATATAGACAGCCAGTTCAGAGCTAATTTCACTTGACTTAGAGGGCGCAGCGGGTGTATTTTTTATTTTATTTACGAAAGGTGTGCCGCTCAGCTTATGGAACAAATCGATACGATTTCGTCAAAAGCAGCTCAAGTCCAATCCCCTGCGCCCCAAAATTTCTTTCCGTCTGGCTGTCGCCTTCGTGGGAAAGGAAAGTTTTCTCGGGCAATTATATTCGCTGGCCGACTTTCCGAGACCTTTTCACAGCAGTCTATAAGACAACCCTTCGCTGACCCCTGTAGAAAAGTTGTTCTATCTAAATGCCAAGACTAGTGGTGAAGCTCAATCAATAGTTTTAAATTCACCACTCACTAACTATGGTTTCCGCTCTGCCTGGGAAAATCTTTATTAGCGTTTCGAAAACAAACGGACGCTGGTGAACAGCCAACTGTAGAAATTACTGAACATGCAAAATAAAATCGAAAATTGCCTCACATTCCTAAATATCCGGCCCTCCTACGGATAAATGGGAAAATCTTCTGACTTATTTGTGTTCCACGAAGCTTCCAAAGCTGACGAAAACCGAAATTCCTACGTGGCAAGAACTTGATTCATTCCTTACTAAGCGCCATAGAACTCTAGAGGCTATAGATTCTACGAGGTGTGACAATTAAGTAATTAGACTGATTGTATTGCTGCGATTATGGAAACCCTATGGGCTTGAAATTTACTCTGCCTTTTCCCAGCATCCTTCCCCTCTCCATTGATATTTTTGCCATCGCTCTAGCTTGTTTAGTTTGCCTGCTGTGTTTTGTTGTATAAGGTGAAGTAAAAAGTTCGTTCTTTTTTTTATTGATTTTTCAAAAGATGATAATTTTGGATACATTCGTCCGATTTATGTCAAATATACGCCGTTTTGTTTGTAAACTTGTTGCCAACGAGATGCCAACTTCATTATACCCGTCTCGTAAAAGGCTGCGTCCCTATTGGCAAAAAACTCGGAGAGCCAATTTTCACAGGCCTCTCTTGAATCCAACTTTTCACCATTAAGCGCGTTCGCCATGGACAGGAAAATGTGGTAATCACTTGGTGCCAGATCCGGACTATAAGATGGGTGCATTAGGACCTCCCATCCGAGCTCCCTCAGCTTCTGAAGCGTCACCAAAATTGTGTGTAGCCTGGCGTTGTCCTGATGAAACACAATTCGGCCCCTGTTGATCAAATATGGCCACTTCTGGATGAGTGCTACCTTCAAGCGGACCAGTGTTTGGTAGTAGAGGGCCGGACTGAGCGTTTGGCCATAAGGGAGCAGATGATTCCTTGCCAATTCCACCAAACACACAACAAAACCTTCCTGGCTTGGCCACCGTCTGGGCCGGTTCACCGAGTTTTGACCATGATCGTTTGCGCTCCATGTTGTTGCCTGATGTTGGTTTTTCATCGCCAGTCACAATCGGCTTCAGAAACGGGTCGATTTTGTTGCGATTCAGCATCGAATAGCAGATGGAAATTCGGTCTATCATGTTTTTAGGGTTAGTTCGTGTGGCACCCAAACATCGAGCTTTTTTTTTTTCTCGGGTACTGACATAAGGTATATGTTGCGAGCAAAAAATGTTGCGAGCAAAAAATGCGAACAAACTAAATTATTTGAACCTTGATGCACTACGATCAGTACATTCAATTGGCCCATCTGACACCAAGCACGTGCCTGTTCGTGTTAGGTGTTAGTAGGCGCGACAAATGAAAGTATAGAAAAGGAATACGAGGAAGTGACTACTGGCGTGCTACCAGAGTGTTTGCCTGCATGCGTACTAAGTGGGTTAATACTAAGGTTTTTAGTTGGGGAAGGCTATCTACGTTTGATGTTATCATGTACAAATCGTTATAATTTGCACATAAGACTCTAAAGGGTTCATGCAATTCAAAAGACGTTCTACATTGGCGCAAAACTAAAGGAATATAGGATCTAGTATTTCTACTCGGTACGTGAAAGTTAAGCTGACCCAGCAAGACAGCACTTTCCACGTCACCGTGGATAAGGTTAAAAATGAACTTAATGCCAAGCATGGTTCTACGGTTAGCTAAAGAAGGTAAGTTAATTAGGAGAAGTCTACCAGAGTACGAGGGTAACCTCTGGTTTGGATCCCAGTTCAAACCGCGTAAAGCGAAAAGCAGAAAGTTCTTCTGAACTGACTCAATGCGTGTACTGTGAACCCCATACTGTGGGCTCCAGACGCAAGATCCATATTCTAAGATAGGACGAACTAACGAAATATATAAGGATTTTGTAACATAGGGGTCATTGAATTCTTTCGACCACCGTTTAATGAAACCAAGCACACCTCTGGCTTTATTCACCATGCACGAAATATGATCGATAAAGTCAAGTTTAGGGTCCAGTCGGACACCCAAATCATCGACTATATTAATTCTTTCCAAAGAGCAGCAGTTTAGCGTGTAAGTGGCGAGCTTAGGAGCGACACGAGAGAAAATCATTAGCTTGCATTTAGAGCCGTTTAGGTTCAATAAGTTTATGCGGCACCATGTTTGAAAGTTATTGAGTTCTGTTTGTAAATCAGACTGGCAGGAAACGTCTTTATATTGCACGCAAAGTTTGACGTCGTCCGCGTACATAAGTACTCTGGAGTTAGTCAGAACTTTCGGCAGATCGTTGATAAATAACCCAAATGGCTCCCTTGCGGGACGCCAGAAGTAACCCTGAGAACATTAGATAAAGAATTTTTAAAGAGGACCTTTTGCGTTCTGCCATTCAGATAACTTGAGATCCAACTAAGAAGATCAACCGGAAATCCCATTAGATCGAGTTTCCGAACAAGAAGAGAATGGTTGACAGAATCAAATGCTTTACTGAAATCAGTATAGATTACATCTGTCTGAAAGCCCTTATGGAAGCCCTTAACTAAGAAGGAAGTGAACTCTAAAAGATTGGTTGTCGTTGATCTACGCTTTAAAAATCCATGCTGACATGGGTAAATAATTGATCTACACAGGTGCTGCAAATGTGGAGTAATGATTTTCTCGAAAAGTTTTGGAATGGCCGACAACTTAGAGATTCCTCTATAGTTGCTGGCGACCGATTTGATACCTTTTTTGTGGAGAGGAATAACAAATGATTCCTTCCAAATAAGGGGAAAGTGGGAGGTTTCTAGGGACAAGGTAAACAATTTTAGAAGGGGATTGCACAGGGCGTCGGCACAATACCTAAGCACACAGCCAGGTATACCGTCGGGACCTGGCGAATAAATGGGCTTAACGCGATGAAGATCTGAAAAAATAGTGCTTTCGTCTAAAGTAGGACTGAAAATAAAGCTCGATTTGGACATGATGTAGGAATAAGTCTGATTACAGTCGGTTGAAGTTGAGTAAGTGGTTTGAAAAAACTGCGCAAACAGATCGGCAATAGCCCGATCATTTTTTACGGTTGTATTTTCAAACGAAAGCGAGGAAGGATGCGTAATTGGCTTACGTTTAGTGTTAACAAAATTATAAAACTGTTTTGGGTCCTGAGAGATCTGGACCCTACAACGAGTCAAATAATTATTGTAACACTGCGCGTTCAACACGGTAAATCTTGACCGAGCACATAAATAAATAAATAGGGCAGAGTTAGAACCGGTATATTTATATTTAGTATACAGCCTAGATTTTTTGTTTTTAAGATGACTCAACTCTTTAGTAAACCAAGGAGGCTTATTCGATGTTGATGGATAGTATAACGGAACACATTCAGTAAAAAAGGAATTTATGGCACTGTAAAAAATATCCACGGCTACTGACATGTCAGTGCACATGTATAAATCGGACCAATTAAAATCTAAAATAAAGTTATTCAGCCGTTCGAAGTCCGTTTTGCGAAAACAAAGGACTTTCTTGGCTGGACAGTCAGATATGTTCTGTAAGTCAGTCCCAATGTCGAGAGTTACGTCGAAAGTCGGATGATAGGGATCTTCGGGAAGCGTCAACAGCGCCACCCTGGCTAAACTGACTCTTGCCGGATCTGAGACAAAACAGAGATTAAGCAAGCGCTCTAGGGAATTTCGTACATGGTTGACTTGAGACAGCGAAATGTCGAGCAAGCCAGCAATAAAATCATGCTGTGTGGAGGTGAAAAGTATATTAGAGGAAGTATTTGAGGACCAAATAGCCCCTGGGATATTAAAATCACCAAGAACTACTAAATGATCCTTATTCGAAAGTCGGTTGAAAACCGTTTGGATAGCGGAAATTTGGTTCCAATAAATAGGAAGTTCGGACATAGGAGGAATGTATGAACAGGTAATGAAAATAGAGCTACCATTGATGGTTAGCTTCACACAGAGGAATTCAACATCGAGGAGTTATTAATTCCGACGCGAGAGTGGAGTCAATCGCTATGAGGACACCATCCCCACGTCTGATAGGCCGATTTAGCCGATATATTGTGAACACAGCTGGGAAAACTTCGGAGCTCAGAATCTCCGGCGTTAACCAGGTTTCTGTGAACACAATAACCTGGGATGCAAAAGAGAGACTATCAGAATACAATTTAAGAAGCTTACTACGTAGGCCTCTTGCATTCTGATAGGAGATAGAGAGAGGGAGTTGATTAGTTTTTTGGAGCGGATGTCGTAGAGGGCGCAGTGGTCTGGTCGGGCCTGGAAAGACTTATTCCTACGGGCCGCCGTTTCTTTTTCTTAGCTTCAAACTCGTTGACGACAATATACTCTGGCCAGAATTTGGTAGAGCATATTGTTTCAAAGAGTTCATTCGGGACATTTATTTTAAAAGATGAAATATTCCTAGCATAAGAAAATTTGAATTTTTCCACCTTTATTTGTATTTTTTCAGCTCTAGTTTTGCCTTGGATAAAGGCAATAACATCTTCCGATGTCTGAGAAGGGGTGAGCCGCGAAACAAATATCTGTTTCGTAGGTGGTATTACAATAAGGGCTTTCGGCGATGCAGACTGATTGTCTGCACTGCCGATATCGGCCGGTAGTCCGGGCCTGATACCCTGAGCAGGTAAATTAACTGGGCTTTGAGGGGTCAATATTTGAGACCCCCCAGGGGACAAAACGGATATAATCGGGGGAACGGTCACTCCCGCAACACATTCGGATGCCGAATCTTTTTTGCCACTCGATCTCAGAACTCTTTGACTAAATTCTGAGGTCGAGGGCTGTGTCGAGAGAGGCTGCTATTAGGAGTCCGCTGCTGGTTGATGAGATCCGCCTATATTCTGCAAACCAGTTGAGGTTTTTTGTGCGCCTAGGAGACTCATTTAATAGCTTCAGGCTATTGAATTGAGTATCCAGCGCCAAGAGCATATCATGACTTTTACGAAAACTCGATAATATGTCTTTGAACCCGCCCTTGGTCTGCCGCATAAAAGACATCATTTCTTTTTCAACCTCGCGACAGACCTCGCAGCAGTAACTTAGTCCGATGTTTCTTCTTACATCGTCCACCGTCCGAGCAACAACAGCAATGCACTTGGCATGCACAATGTTGTCGCACAGCCAACAGCCGACTGTAAGATCGCTTGAGGTAATTGCCTTTTTACAGGTCTTAGCGAAACAGACGATTGCGGACATTATAAAGACTTACCACTGTACCTTTACGTAAATAATAATGAAAATAATAACAATTAAATACACAAAACAGAATAGCTGCATGCACACGAACGGGAACTTTATTTATTACAAAGTAGAAGATTTAAATAAAACCCCGGTTGTTTTTATGCAAAAATTAACACAAAACGAGAGCGCAAGAAAAAAACACGTCCGTTCACTTGGAAGAGAGAAACGATGAAATGAATTGATATATATATGTATATGGCAGCTATATGATATAGTGGTCCGATTTGAATAAAATTAAAAAAATTCTGGAATAATACAAAATGGCCATGTATCAAATTATATGAAAATATATTGAAAATTGGCATAGTTAAAATTTTTTTCTCAAAAATCGTTCCTATAGCATCATATAGCTGCCATATAGTCGTCCAATCCGGCCCGTTCCGAAATATATAGTAGTTAGAGCATTTAGAAGACTATATGCAAAGTTTCATTCAGATAGCTTCAAAACTGAGGGACTAGCTTGCGTAGAATAGGACAGACGGACATGGCTAGATCGACTCGGCTGTTGATGCTGATCAAGAATATATGTATATACTTTATAGGGTCGGAAATGTCTCCTTCACTGCGTTGCAAACTTCTGACTAAAATTATAATACCCTGCAAGGGTATAAAAAGGAAACGGAAAAAACACTGCCTCCGTTTAAATTCAAACCAACACCGCACGGCTCGCCCTTGATGGCGGAGAGAAGGTCCCACTGACCACAAATAGATCGGGCACCATAGTGCGTAGGCGGGCACACTATTCCCCGTTAGATTCTGAGATATCCGATGCCAACAAGCACCAGGACCTCGCAACTGGAAAAGAGCATCTCCCAACAGATCTCATATCATCTAGAAGAATCCAATGGGCTATAGACTCCTTTGCGGGAATAAAATCACTAGATTGAATATTCCCAGCCATGTTACAGGTGACCAAAAAAGTGATCACCTCATGGCTCTACGCTATATACACAGCTTGCATAGGCACGAGTTATACCTCTATTCAATGGAGGATTGTCTTTCTGCCAAAAGCAGGGAAGTGCAGCCACGTGAGCCCCTAGGATTATAGACCGATAAGCCTCACCTCATTATTACTCAGGACGCTAGAAAAGCTGTTGGACATATACATTAGAAAATACGTGGGAGGACTGTTGTCTGCTGTCAACAAATCGTAATTGATCCCCCCTAAGATCTTAAATTAAAGGGTAAGGGTTTTACTAAATGTTAAATCTAGAGAGACAATCCAAGAATTTGTTGCGCCCTTTACATAATTCCAAAAATACGAAAAACTCAGTTTTTCGGGTAAATAACCTTAAATATCGCAAATTCCTGGCGTAATAGTCCCCGAAATGCGGATTCTACGCAGCAAAACACTTTAAAAATGATCCTCACCTTTCCGAAATTCTCAAGATTCGGAGTTTGCTAGACCTGTGTAATCGATGAAATGTTGATGAATTGGTGATGAAGAAATGATTTATTATTGATGAAGTTGTCACTATTGACAGCCTAGGCCATATCAATATTAATTTCATCGGAAATTTGTTTGGATTTTCATCAATGTTTCATAAAGAACATTAACCTTCTTTTAATGCATTTTTGATAAATGGTACTGCAAGGAACTTTAATAGGCAAACACAATTCGTTGACGAACAATTTTTTATTTTCTTTAGTTAAAAATCTGGGGTTTAACTCCCAACTCTAATATAAAAAAAATTGTAATAAAAAAAAAACGAATGTACATCCTCGAACTAATGCTGTTTTTTTATATCGGATGATTCTATGAACAGGATGTACACCGCAAACTTGTTTTGGATGGAATTCTTATACCTGTAAATATTTTTCAACAACAAATTTAACAAAAAGTGGCTTTAATGTTGTGTTACGTTCGCGAAAAATTTAAATGTTTGTTGTGATATTATTATATATTATACGTATTTCGGATGATCATAGATAATCAATATTAATATACATACCACTTCTCAGAGTACCTCTAGTTTTTGACTTTTTGATAACCTGTCCTTTGTCATCATTTGTTATCCTTCGTCGTTGATAAATTATATCCCGATACCATTGAGCTAAGTAAAAGTGTCGAGCATAATCCCATATTAAATTTTCTTCCTCTGCATTTACAGCTAAAAAATCGAGAAGAATTTTTTGCAGGAACTCTGTTCGTTGATCCTCAGCATGTAACTCTGTTTGAGACTGTAAAGTATGTTTAGTTTAGGTATTTAATAATAATAATAATAAGAACAAAAAGAGTTACTTACAATATATGCAGGTAAATCGCCTTCCTTTTCCTGCTCTTTTTTGATGGATTTTATCATTGAATCTATTATATTAACCTTACATCGAGATTCAACAGTGTCCCTTCGAAGTCGTGCAGCCACAATTCCAAGGTAATCTAAAGAGACCAACCGAATACTCTGTTCTATACTTTTATCAGACACATAGCGAACTAGCATTGTTCCGAGAAGTGAAAGTAACAATTCAGATGCAGGCCACTCGGGTTTGTTGGCAGTTGCAAGCAAATCATGAATGAAATTTTCAAAGAGAGGTCGAAAATCAGTTTCATTTGACCGGGATTTGCATTTATTTAAAAAAGTTGTTAAAAAATTTCCCCCGATACTGACAGCGACATCATACTTTTTTAAAACCAATATATCTTTATTAGGTTTTACTACTTTTTTAGCTCCGCTTAGAAGATTGTCAGTAAAATTAACAATCATTTCAGTTTTATTATTTGGCTTCCCATTATCACAAAGTGAATCTGGTAATATGGTAGCACATTGAATTAGTTGCAGTACAAGCGCAGTGACCATTTGAATATTTCCACCATTATTTGTAAGTTTGTATGGTCGTAGATTTTTTTTTGATGAAGGTAAGCGATCAATTGAAGATAATATATCTCCTAAGATACTGTTCCTTATTTTATCGTATCTTTCCTTGCGAAATATCTGAAATATAATTTAAAGCACATATGAGAAATGTTTATCAGCAAATACAGAAACTATAAAATGGGTGTTTAAACGCAATCGTATTTTTGAATATATGTATACCTATTAGTCATACTTTACAACGGTCTTTTACAGTCACATGTACAAGCGTTAGTCTATTTATAAAATATGTCTTCTTTTTTTATACCCTTAAAGGGTATTATAATTTAAGGGGGTAAACCCACCGAGGAATTTCAAAATTTTCGATTTTTTTTATTTTCTTAAAGTTTGATATATTAAGAATGTCTGGTCCAAGTTTCAAGTCGAAATTCGAAAAAATGACGAAGTTATGGCCGACAATGTATGCCTTCGTTACACGTGCGCTTACCCATTGACAAATTTTCAAACTCGTTTTTCTCGAAACCATGTTTTTGAAATCGGTGCGCACAATATCTCGAAAACTAATAAACCGATTGACTTGAAATTTTCTGTGGCTATTCTATACATAATTATCTAGTCTTTATCGTAGGATTTTTAAGATTTTTAGTTTTTTTTAATTAAGAAAATAAACTTTTGAACTTAAAAATCGCAATTTTGAGTTCAAACGGCCGCCATTTCGCCAAAAATCAATATTTTCAAAAAATCTTACGTTAAAGACTAGAAGAGGATCTAAAGATTAATAATCTTTTTGTTTTTTTGATTTGGATAATTACATATGAAGCAGGCGTGCGCACCGCGGAGGTCCTTCGATTTTCAGGACGTTACGGGACAAAGGATAGCTCGGAGTATATTTAATATTTTTCAATAAAAAAGTTATGAAATATTAGTTGAAATGTGCGCTTATCATTTAAAAAAAAAATTGGATTGATTTACTTTTATAGGTTGCCAGGAAAAAATTTTACAAAAATGGTTTTTTTTTGCGTTTCTCGGTGGGTTTACCCCCTTAAGTCAGAAGTTTGCACCGCAGTGAAGGAGCTATTTCCGACCCTATAAAGTCTAGGGTTTTTCATAAGCGACTTGACAAATTTGTCAAATTCTATACTACTAAATTCGACTTCGCTCATTAATCTGTCTAAAAAAAGTTGGGATATGCGGGCACACTAGTCTCCGCCAAACCGCTATGTAAGGCGCACCACAGCCCTCCAGAGCTCATTCAGTTCGGCCAGCGATCGGCGACAAGTTCATTAAGAGGAGCTAGCGGAAAAAGACCAACAGCCAAGGATCAGTGGTAAGGAGTTCAGCAGAGCCATAGGAAACGGGTAAACGGCGTGGTAACTAACTAATCACCTTTGTGTATTACGTCTTATTCTACGGCTCGGTTCACCGACCCGCGTGTTTAGTTTGGAGTAGACCTGACCGGCCTCTAAAACTCTTCTCATTAATTAGAAGACCTGAACCGGCCTCTAAAACTCTCCTCATACTTAGTAGACCTGGCCGGCCTCTAAAACCCTTCTTATAATTAGCAGACCTGACCGGCCTCTAAAACTCTTCCCATAATTAGTAGACCCGACCGGCCTCTAAAACTCTTCTCATTTGTAGTAGACCTGATCGGCCTCTTAAACGATTCCTCTTTGTAGTAGGCCTTATCGGCCTCTCAAACCATTCCTACCTTGGTAGACCCAAACGGCCTCTTCCCCGTTATTCCCGTTCACAGGCGTTGGAGAAACTCGCGGTCGTGTGACCCGAGGACTGGTGAGCTACCATCTCGGGACCCCGGCGTCAATCCGTACCCGTCGTGGAGCGGTACTGCCCTAGGAACGAGACAGGACGACCCCAAACCGAACGACCGCCGGACACGCTACGAGGACAGCAGCCACCCCGAAACGACTGTAAACATATTGCGTATCTACGAATAAAGACCCGATATCCAATTACTGTGTAATTCTCCCGTCTTCTCCTCTGGGACCTGGGTCGGATTCTCTTCCAGCAACCCCACCTGAACCAAAATATCTGAGACGAATCCTGGCCATCCTTGAGCCACCCGAGCACTGACCGATCGTCACAGTCTCTAACCTGGAACACTCGCTAAGTAAAGCACTGCAAAAACCTATTCGCGGTTTTGTGCGACGTGAGTTGGTATGTACTTATTAGTAGAATGCGAAATTAGAATTAGTTACTCGGGTCTTAAAACTAGCTTGGGTGAGCGGATTGGAAGCTCAAAGTCCCGAGGATACTGGAGAGAGTGTGACGGACGGACATGATCGACTCGCCTTTTTATGCTGATCAAGAACATATATTCTTTATAGGGTCGGAAGTGTCTCCTTCACTGCGCTGTAAACTTCTGTTAAAATTATAATACCCTGCAAGCAAAGCGATTTTTCATTATTTTGAAGCATTATTAACCCTCTCAGCCCATTTGTTGCCTATAGGCAACATTGTAGAAATACGCCTCAGTTACCTGGAATATACATTTTTTTGCTTCGAGCTTTTTTTCAACATCTTCCTTAATGTTTTCTGCAACCAAAATAACTAATAAGTTACTTGTAAGCTGAAAACGTATTTATTTAGCAGACGTTTTAAGTGCAGTTGTATGAAAAAAAAAGGTTGGCGGGAAAAGTATTGGTAAAATAAAAATTCATTTTTTTTTATTTTATTCAATAAATATTTGTTGTAATGGAAAACTAGGTGGGAATTATACATATATAGGGGTAAGTAAATTATTTAAAAATAAAAAAATTTAAAAAAAGTTCATAGTTTGTCTACAAGAATTTTGTGAACATTTTGTGGCAACATCCTGTAACTATCGAACCAGGACACCAAGGACCTTGAAATTTTCGTCAGTTCATATTTGAATAAAGCCAAATACATATCTGTTAAAAAAAATGTTTATCTTGGCTAATTTTAAATGTGGGCTGAGAGGGTTAAACATAAAACTTCGGCAACCCTTGCAGCTTACAATTGGATCATTATGAATTCACCAAATTCGTTTACGTTTACCTATTAAGGGGTTACACCACTGTAAAACACAAAAAAAAGGCATATTTTCGAAATTTCTGTAAGTGAACACCATGGAGTAATTGAAATTCTGCAAAACGTATTTTATAATATCAATATTAAACTACAAAAACATACATTTCAAGTAATTACAAATTAAAAGTAAAAAAAAAAAATGGTGACTCCGCAGTAGTTCTTCGCTGGCGTGATTTTTCTCAAATGCTAGCTAGAGAAGGGGTTTCTTTTTAAATTAATATTTTCGTAAATGGCGACATTAAAAAAAAAAAAAAAATCACAATTTGACCTTAAAATGTATCACATTTTTGTATAAAAAAAAACTTTTCACTTTTTCAAAAAACGTACTTCTCTGGAGACAACAATTTCAAACGTACTTTACAAATTTGGAATCGATCGGTAAAGATTTGTTTGAGTTATGTTTCCGGCCAGCTCAAAAACAGTGGTTTTGAGATAAACGCGTTTTAAGTTTTCAGTGGCTGTAAAATCGTGAGAGGACCTGCGGCAGAACTCGAAATTCAGGTATGTACAAATTTTTTTCGGACTTCATATTTTAGTATATTATTCTTAAGCCCTAAATGACCTTTAGCAAGGAAAAAAATTTAGATTTTTTTTTAAATTCTACAATGGTGTAACCCTTAAACTGCATTTACATTTTTATAGTTACATATTTAGATTCACAGTTTTGTATTTTCTTCTACATTTAACGATCACATGACAGCTATATGATATAGTAGTCCCATTTTGATCAACTTAGAATTGTAATATTAGAATAATACAAAATGGCCATATCACAAATTATATGACATTATTTTGAAAATTGGCAATTATAATTTTGTACTTTAAAATTTTCCGATCGTTCCTATGGCAGCTATATGATAAAGTAGTCTGTAATAAATTATAATTGCTTTATAACATATTTAAGTACCATGTTAGAGTTTTAATATTAAAATAATTAACAACTTCTTGGCATTACTCTTAAACAAAATTTACCAGCAATCAAACACTCCATTTATTTATTTAGAATTTAAACCCTGTCAAAACTCACCCTTAAAAATTGAGGATACAAATTGAGAATAAACTAGTAGTAGAATAAAGTAGTAAAGTAACAGCTATATGATATAGTCGATATGGAGCCTTCAACACTAATAACTGATTATGAGGAAGGCTTGAGGAGAGCCATAAAAAATTTGTATCTAACAGTTAAAGCTGTCGGAGGTTGGTATGTGTAATTTAGTGTTTTTATTATACCCTTGCAGGGTATTATAATATTAGTAAGAAGTTTGAAGGAGACATTTTCGACACTATAAATTATATATATTCTTGATCAGCATCAAAAGCCGAGTCGGTCTAGCCATGTCCGTCTATCTGTCCGTCCGTTTCTACGTAAATTAGTCCCTCAGTTATGAAGATATCTGAATGCAACTTTGCAGATAGTCTTCGATATGCTTCCACTACCATATAAGTCGGAATGGTCCGGATCGGACAACTATATCATATAGCTGTCATAGGAACGATCGGAAATTTTTGAGGAATAAAATTATAAATGCCAATTTTCATCATATTTTAATATAATTTGAGATATGGCCGTTTTGTTGTTGTTTTATTCTAGAATTTCGGTTTTAATTTTATCAAAATCGGACTACTATATCAAATTGCTCCCATAGGAATTTGTATATCAATTAAGGGGGGTTTCTACCTTGTGTGGTCGAAAAAATCTATTTTTTTTTTTTGAATTTTTGAATTGATATATGTTTCTAGAGTCCGCTCCCAATTGGTTATCTTAAGAATTACGGAACCTACACCTTAAAACAGGGAGCACCTACACCTTAAAACAGGTACTGAAGAAAAACTTCAAACGCGTTTTACTCGAAACGACATTTTTTGACCTTGCGGAAGTGATTCAAGCCAGACGAGTTGAGCAATCGCCACGAAATTTTAAAGTATCGTGTATTAGAGGCTTATCCATGGCTGGTACCAAAATCTTTAAAAAATATTGAATATTTTTCATTTTATATAACAATTAATATCGAAAAAAGTGCGTAAAAATCGAGTTTTTCATTTAAAATCGCATAAGTTTTTCAATTTGCATTTTTTTTTTCGCAATTCTGGTACCAGCCATGCACAAAAGTATACAAAGTAAGAATATATTTAATTTTTGTGTTACAGATCCTTTGGGGCAGCAGCAGGACTTCCGTGAGCGTAAAAAGGCGTTCCATTGCTCAATGCCCACTCCCCCCCCCTGTGCATATTTCTATTTAAAACTTTTTTTACTTAAACAATAAACTTGTAGATACACCTGAAAAAAATTAGAAGTGTTTATCTTAAATGCATTCCACGAAAAAAATTTTTTAAAAAGCACATTTTTTCGACCACACAAGGTAGAAACCCCCCTTAATGTATTTTGAAAGCTTTGTTGCTAGCAACATTTAGTTGTAGCGCAACATTTTTCACTGTCAACATGTTACATTTAGCATTTATATTATCAAGAACACGCGAAAGTTAAAAGAAAGTTAAATATACCAAATTTTAAATACTTACTACAAGGGTATTTAAACTTCGGCTTGCCGAAGTTAGATTTCTTTCTTCTTTGAGGACCTATTTCATTAATTTCTCAAAAAGTGAAATAACTCTAAAAAAAAGTCGTTGCTGTTGTATTCCATACAAATTTTTGGGAACTTATTTCGTTTTTCCATGTGTCACTTTTTTTCAGATTGGGAAGTGAATTAATAGCGAAAAAGACTTATTTCATTGGGGACTTATTTCGCAGAGCCTTAATTTTATGTTAAGAAAATTGAATAAAAAGATGGCGAGTAAATCCCAAAAGGGTTCGCGCCAGCCCCGAAACAGGAGCACTCTTAAGTTATCGGGTATCGGGCAGGGGGCTCACAGCTCCTATATGAGGAGACACTCAGTCCAGTTTGCACTTCTTCTGAGCAGCCCGGCCGACAACATCTGGGTAAGTCTAAAAGTAGTTAGTAGTATGAATGGAGCAAGGCTCTTGTAAAAGAACTCGCGCAAGATAGCTTAAGCGCGGGCCAAGATTCAGCTCTTGCTATCGGATTTTAATGAGGAAGGGAAGCAAGGTTCTTGAAGTCGAACTCAACCGAGGGAATTATCGCAGCGAATCGCGAGGACCCAAAAAAGGTAGGACTGCTGAAAGTCATATTACAGGGTAGCAGGAAGGTTTGGAGATACACAGAGTACCCCGAAGCCGACTAGCCGCAAAAGCAACGCAGAGTCCCAATTGCTCATTTACAAGATTTACCTGACGTATACGACGTTTTTGTGTTTATATATATATATATAAAATGTCCTCACTGACTGACTGACTGACTGATATATCACAGCCATGGCCAAACCACATGTCTTAGAGGCTTGAAGTTTTTTTTAAAAAATCAGAAAAAAAATTTCCAGATTCGTATGGGTATTTTAATTTTCTAATTCCACCTGCAACCTATTTTAAAAAATAAAAAACATAAATTTAAAAAATAATATTAATGGGATAATATTGATATTTGTCTAAGGCTTAGAGTAGGCCTTGCCTCATTTTATATTTGTCATTCGACTTCAAAGAATCTTTATTTCTCATACAGTGCGCTGACTTCAAAGCGAAATTTAATACAAAATTTTAAGTGTGGATCTGCATCCGATCAAAGCGAGGATGCAATAGCGGGCCCTCAAGTTATATATATATTTAAATATTTTATTTATATATATATATTATATATAAGATATAAAATGTTAAATAGCAAATACTTACTGTGGTTACAAGTTCCAAACAAACAAATTGCACTGTCTCTATATTGTCGACAAAAAAGGGTTCAATAGCTAGTGAGGACAATGGCAAAACTATTGTGTCAACAAAAATACACTTATCAAATAGTGTTACGAAAACCTTTAAAAGCTCGACGGTCTTTGAGTAGAAGAGTTGCAGACTCTTACTCTGAGCTTGATTCGACTTCAATTTTTTACGTTGATTGGTTTTTTTCATATTCTTTACGGTATAAACAGGATCGTGGAGAGGAAATATTGTCTCACGTAATTGAAATTGTGCAAATTTTATAATATGTGAAATATTATCTTCCTGTAAGAACTTAAGATCCGTTACTGTTGAATATATATTACATATAAGTAAGCACGCATCCATAGCGTTTAGTATTTTTTCTATTACTTCATCATCTACAATTTCGTCTTCGTCTTCCTGCAAGAAATAAAATAAAACAAACAAAAAAAGTTTTACTCTAATAGATTTTGAACATAGATTTTGAACTTCGACACGCCGAAGTTTGCTTGCTGCTTACAATTGATGAAATGAAAAGAAAAACTAATAATAATTATATAAAGCATTTATATATACCAAAATCTTTGTATTAACCGTTTACCTATTAAATTACATTTACAGTTTTTACAGTTACAGTTTTAGATTCTCAGTTTTATATTTTCTTTCACATTTAAGGGGTTATATACACTTGCGTTTGTCAAAAAATCGAAAATTTTTTTATTGCATTTTCTGAAAGTACATATCTTTGAGAATGTTTTCCCCAAATATCATAAAATTCTGAGCATTAGAACCGGATTGGCAGCTATTTATAGCGCGCTATCTGCACTACGAGTCAACGGCGCATCATTCTTTACACGCGATTATCTCGAAACTGTTTTTTTTTTAAAAAGTGTGGTTGCGGTGACCACGATTACTAAAGAACCGTTAACTCGGTCAGTCTGAAATTTTGCAGGCTTATTAACAACAATATTAGCCTGTGCGTGGACGAAGGATTTTGAATTTGAAGCAAAACTTTTTTTTCCTGATGTAAAAACCAAAAATAAAACTGCTTGGGATTAGCCTGAAACTCAGTTCTACATCGATTTAGGTGGTTCTTGTAATATTCAGAGTTGTGAGTCAGAAAGTCAGAGCGGGCTATTAAATATCTAGCACGATCGACTTATAGTCCGGTTCTTCTGAATTTTTTAAAAAGTCTGGACTTCACGTTTTTTAAATAGGAAAGTCGACGAGAAAACCAGGGAGGCTTATGCGAAACGTCAGGAGAGGGAAACGAGTGTTAAACATGGAGACGGCGGAGTAATGCAAAGCATGGCAGCTGGCGGCGTAGGAAATCTGAAATTTATAGACTTGATCATGAACCACATGGACTACATTGACATATTACGCGTGAATCTATATCAAAGTGCGCAAAGGTTGGGCATAGAACAATCATTTTCTTTTCAGCATGATAATGATCCCAAGCTTACGGCCCACAATGTAAAGCTCTGGCTTTTATATAACGCCAAGAGACAGCTTAAAACGCCTCCTCAATCTTCGGACCTCAATCCAATAGAGCACTTGTAGGACCTACTTGAGCGCAGAATCAGGAAACACAAAATTACATCTAAAACAATGCTTAAGGAGGTTATAATGAAGGAATGGGCCAAAATTACGCCCAGGGACATCCAAAAACTAGTGGATTCTATGCCAAGACGTCTGAGGGAGGTCCTCCATAGAGATGGCTATCCAACTAGCTACTAAAGCCATGTTTGCAAGTTTTTAATACATGTGTGGATGCACATTTTCAAGTAACTTTGCTAAAAACGTCATAACAAGTAAAGTATTCGACGGAAAATTAAAAATATATATGCATTTGAAAGACATTTTCCCAGTTCATAATATGGTGGAAAAACTAGAATGGTATGTATAATTTTTTCTGAGAAATTCAACGCCAAATCCAGGAAAGTTTTTTTTCCTAGGTGTATCCAGAGATATGTGAGCAAGTGTATATAATATAGTCGGCCGATCCGGCCGTACCGACATATATAGTAGTGAGAGCATATTATCTGCAAAGTTTAATGCGGTTAGTCTCCTAAAGGCTTAGCGGACTTTGCCAAGATGACTCGAGACACGGTACTGTGTGAGCTGATCCAGGTCCCTTTAGTTATCCAGACTGCTCTTCAGTTGTTTCAGCCCAAGTATTTTTTCAGCTGTGGTCCTTAGTTGTCTGCAGATGTACTCCCATTGGTGGTCTAGGGGGATCAGCTGTCCCCGCAATGTGGATGTCATGCTCATCTTCAGAGTGGAGTCGCTAAGGAGGTGCAGGTTCAGGTTCAGGGGAGCGCTCGTCGGTGTTGGCTGTTGTCAGTGCTCCTTGAGTAGTTGCGGTTCAACTTTATTGCAAGTTCTCAAATGACCAACTCGTGATCACTGCCTATCGCTGCTTCCCTATTGTTCCGTACGTCCAGTGGTGAGTGCAGTAGTGAGTAGTTTATAAACATTTTACGAATAGACTCGCTCTCTATCTCCCTCTTCCACGGGACTTTCGTGCATAGAGCTTCTAATTCGCTCTCCCAAATCTAGCTTTAAGACTTCTTGTACTAGTTATAATTTTCCATTCCAAAAATAAAGACGCACTTCGCGTAATACCCCAAAAAGTTCTTTGTGTTTTTACTTATCGAGTGCATTTCAGGTTAAAGCCCCCCTCCGAGAAGAAGTAGGTAGCAAATTTTTTTAAAATTGATTTTTCGTAAAATGGCGACATTTAAAAAAAAAAATTTACAATTTGGCCAAAAAAAACCCCTACGTACTTCTCTGGAAACAACAATTTCAAACGTACTTTACAAATTTGGAATCGATCGGTAAAGATTTGTTTGAGTTATGTTTCCGGCCAGCTCAAAAACAGTGGTTTTGAGATAAACGCGTTTTAAGTTTTCAGTGGCTGTAAAATCGCGTGTAAAATCGTGTGTAAAATCGTGTGTAAAATCGTGAGAGGACCTGCGGCAGAACTCGAAATTCAGGCATGTAAAAATTTTTCCCGGACTGTATCTTTTTAAGACCCTAAATGACCTTTTGCAATGGCATTTTTATCGATATTTTTTAAAATTCTACAGTGGTGTAACCCCTTAAAGCTCACCGCATTCAATCACTATTTAATAATATAACACTGCGAGATGGAGCAAGAAATATCAGAACACATTCTATGTAAGTGCTCCTCGCTAATCAGACGTCGACTTCAACCAGGCCGGCACAAAAGACCTAAAATCTGGTCGCAGTGCAGCAAGGCCTTTGTAATAATAATAATAATAATCACAGGTCACAAAACGTTTATCTTCCTTTTACTACATACCTGACTTCTTGTAAAAACAAAGAAAAAAATCTTCGAAAAAGTTAAAAGTTACAATTTTGGCAAAGAATGGAATTACCAGGAAAAAACGATGGAAATGCTTATTATGATTGCAGTGAAAACATTTTCCCACTTTGAAAGCTCACAGCTGATGAAATATATCGATTAAAATACCAAAAATAATATTTTTGTGTTAATTAAATATTTAGTTATCAGCGTGAATTCAAATATTGGTAAATTTCAACAACAAATTTTTTTGATTTCCTTTCGCCGATAGTATATGTACAAAATGAATGAACTTAACATATATTTAATAATTAATTGTTTCTTGTTTAGATAATAACTTAAAACTTATCTTCATAGAAATGGATATAAAAAAAGTATTATATACATTTGTAATGTTTTAATATGATATAGTGTCTCCTTCTTGTTGCTCCAAATATTGCAACCGCCTCGGCATTGAATTCATTAAGTTTTGGAGGACGGTTATGGTTATATCAATGTTTGCCCATTCCTTAACAATTGCCTCCTTTAAGTCCTTTAGGTTCTCAAATTGCCTTCCAAAACTTTAGATGAGAGGATGCCCCAAAGATCCTCAATCGGATCTAAGTCCGGACTTAGAGCAGGCCACTGCATCAAGGGAATAATTTTGGATTCCAGAAAAGCCTTCGTATACTGTGCAACGAGCTCACTTTCCAAGAGCTCCGTATATATTTGCGTATTCCTGCGACCAGGAACAAAGCATTTTGGCGATTTACCAAAGAAGCTAAAAGCAGCCCAAAGTATTAGAGAACCACCACCGTGGTTGCGTCTGTGGCAAGTTAGCCGGGGATGCCTGGGGTCTCGCCAATACTTTTGATTTTCATCTGGCCCGTCTAAATTGAATTTTTTTTCATCACAAAAGATGACATTTCGGAATTCGCTGTCCCAAAATTTATATATTT
Source organism: Drosophila aff. chauvacae BK-2020 (assembly GCA_018903765.1). Classification (NCBI taxonomy): domain Eukaryota; kingdom Metazoa; phylum Arthropoda; class Insecta; order Diptera; family Drosophilidae; genus Drosophila; species Drosophila aff. chauvacae BK-2020. The sequence continues at coordinate 385,963 of JAEIGO010000967.1, forward strand.
CGTAATAGGCAAGTCGAGCCATTTTATGTCGTCGCAATAGCTTGGGTTTGCCACCTTTGCTTCAAATCTGAGGTGAAACTCGTCCGGCAAATTTGTTGCACCCGTTGCCTAGGTACTGGCAACTTCGATTGTGCTTTAATTTGGGCGCAGCTCATACTTTATCCGGTTTCCAAAGCTCTAATGTGGCGCTTAGTTCGTCACCTCCACCTTTCTGAGCATATTTTTGCGGAGCCTTCAGGAAATTTGTTATTGTATTTCGATGCCTATTAATTGTTGTAGAAGTAACACCCACTTTGACGCCACATTCAGCCATAGTTTTTATTTGAATCTCTCTTCTTTCGTTAATTCGGTTCCCCGTGACATTTTAATAATTTTTTTTATTTTTTTTTTATGCTTTGCTTCTATTTATTGAATCTTCTCATTTACGAGACTAACAATAAGTGTATCAAATCTTATACTATAACCTAACTAGGAGTCATGTAGACTGAGACAGTGGCCCTGACAAGTTATGGCTGGGTTGGAAGGTCTGTACGTTGCAGGCGGGTTCGGCTGGAGACCCGAGTCAAGACCCTTGCTAGAGGATTTGGGTGGATAGAGAGTTTTTCATTGTAGGACGCTTTTTGCTTGTCTATTTCATCTTTTACTGCGAGAATGCCGAAGTCCCTGTAGATGTTTTGGTTACGAATATACCATGGTGCCCCAGTGATAGTTCGCAGGATATTTGATTGGGCTCGCTGTATGATGTCTATGTTGGTTCTGCTCGCGTTCCCCCACAGCTGGGAGCCATACGTCCAGATTGGCTTAAGAGTGGAGTTGTAGAGCAGGACCTTGTAGTCCAGACACAAGGGCGATCGTGAGTTTATAATCCAGTGGAGGCTGCAGGCTTTCAGTTTTAGGTGCAGTTTCTTGCATTCGATATGTCTACGCCATGTTAGACGTCTGTCGAGGTGGATTCCGAGATACGTTACTTCCCATATATGGTATTATGCGCGTTAGAAGGCATTTTTCGAATAATTTCTACAGGCATGATAATAAACTTATTGGTCTGTAAGATGACGGAATCGTGTGATCCTTTCCGGGCTTCGGTATCATTATAATAATTGATTTTTTCCATTTCTTTGGATAGTAGCCGAGACTTATGATTCCATTGAAGAGTTTACAGATGACCTCAATAGCACAGTACGGAAGTTCCATTATCATTTTTGTAGTTATTAGGTCACCGCCTGGAGCCTTTTTGGTTTTAGCTCCATGATGACTTTTGTGATCTCGTTCGGCTGAAATGTAGTTGGCGTGGATTCAGTTTCGAGGTGGATTTGCGGAGGAACATAATCATTAGCTGCGGGGTTCGGCTGGAAGACGCCTCTGAGATGTAAGGCAAATGATTCGGCTCTATCTTTGTCGCTGCGGGCCCAGCACCCTGAAGAATTCCTTATAGGGGTGACGGTTTGGATTGGAGAGCTTAGATTTGGGTGAGCCCTCCACAAGGGATGCTTTGTACTAGTTGGCGAGAGTTTTCCAATATATTTAAGTTGTTCATTTTCAGCTTCTTGCTTCAGGGCCCTGTTTAGATTGCGGGTGGCTTCAGTAAGACGTTGCTTTGAGCATGGCGATCTGCTGGTTTGCCACGCTCGTCGCAGACGCCTCTTTTCATGAACCAGCTGTTCGATTTGCCGGTTGGTTTTGAACTTCTTAAAATCCACATCTTTCCGTATAGGGGTTGAGATCCTGGCTACTGTGACGAGTACCTCTTCCAGGGCGGAGGTGGAGCAGTCGATGTCCGCTTCGATATTTAGTTGGGGAGTTAGCTCAATGTGGGAACTCACATACTTTCTGTATTTCATCCAGTTAGTGTTGTGCGACGTCAGCCTGTAGGGGTGGTCCGCAATTTCTGGGCTTTGAAGAAGGCTTATCAACAAAGGCGAGTGGTCAGATGAGAGATCCGGTAGTGCCTATGGCGCTTATTAGATTGCGTGGGATGTTTTTTTTCACCGCGAAATCAATTAGATCTGGGATCTTTTTTGGGTCTGCAGGCCAATATGTGGGGCTACCAGGAGAAACGTAGTCCAGTTTATTGCTCACCTTTATAAGTGCATTATACAGTTGCCTTCCCTTGGGAGTCACGAGGCGTGATCCCCAGTGCGTGTGTTTGGCGTTGTAGTCTCCTGCGGCTATGAAGCGATCAGAGTGTTGTAGAAGTCCATGAATTGACCTTCAGAGATATTAAATCGAGGTGGGCAGTAGACAGCGGCAATGCAAAGGTTGCCGTTTCCTGAGTGTACTTTTATGGACGTGGCTTGCAGGTAATTTGTTGCAAACCTGTGATGAAAGTGGTGTTTGATGCGTTCTCTGATTAAGATGCCCGTTCCGTCGTGGGCCTTGCCATCCGGATGATCTGTGCGGTAAAAGGTATAACCTCTTATATGGAAGTTATATCTCCCCTCCCTGTGAGGTGCGTTTCAACCAGCATGGCGTCGATGTGATTTACGTTTAGGAATTGAGTTATTTCAAGTTTATGCCGTGAAATGCCGTTGGCATTCCACATGGATATACGTAGGTTAGTCATTTATTATTTGGACTGTTATGCTACAAGCAACTGAATTACCATGTTCTGGTTCTGAACAAGGGTTTGCATGGTTGTTTTCATGAATGATATAAGTTCCATCATACTTTGTTGCATGGTGAACATGATAGATTCCAATTTGCTTTGCGGCTGCCCTGGAACCTGCTGAGCATTTTCTGAGCCTCTGTAGTTTGCCGTATGGTTTCCTCCACAGTTGCCACATTTTTTCATTTGGGAGTCTTCTTTGTTTGCGGGGCAGTTTACGGAGTTGTGGAAGTCTCCGCAGACTACGCAGACCGTCCGAAGTGTGCAGTATGTCTTGGTGTGTCCATACTCTTGGCAGTTTGTGCATTGAACAGGGCCGTTGCGTTTGTGGGGTTCTTCCACGGTGATTCTTCGATGCAGTAAGAGCTGCAGCTTGTAGATCGGGTGCACTTCGTTTTTCTTTAAGGCTTTGCTATCTGGTTCAAGCTCGACCTTGAAAAGTGGTTGTGGTTTTTTGTTTCTGTTAACAATATTGCTAACATTTTTGGAACAGAAGCCCCTGGCCTTAAGGGCTTCTTGAATTTCAGAGGGGGTGACGTCAGGTTCTATACCTTTTAGTACAACTTGCAGTCCCTTGCTGCTTTTTAGTTGATAGGTGTAAAAGTTCTTTTTTATGTCTTCCAGGTACTTAGACACAGCTCGGAAGTGTTCTTCGGACTTCGTTTGAACCTTTGTTTCGTGTATGTTCCCTTTAATAAGCGGAACAACATGGAAATTCTCGTTCCCGACAGCGCAACAATTTTGTTGACCAGGGCGCTTGAACTTTTTTCCCTTATGTAAATAGGTGGGGGGGTTTCCTTTGGGTCTCCTGCCCCAACTCTGGTTGGTTGTTGTCCGCCTCTGATAAGATGGAGAAACGGTTTTCATTGGAGCTCCTCGTTTGGTCGGTGCTTTTGTTGGTTCGGTTGATCTTTGGTTTGTTACCAACCGTGTTGAGTGGACTAAGCTTGCGCTTAATCTGGATGTAGCGGTCCATATCGGTCTGTATAGCCGGCACCGCTTGTTAGCTCCGAAGCTAACTGTTTTTGTTGGCATTTTATTTTGTTGTGCACCCGTTGGGACCGAACTCGCAATATTGGTAGTTGGTTTAATTATTGGTGGTGATTTTGCTGCAACTGCAGAAATTGTAGCACTGCTTGTTGTTGGAGCTTCATTCAGCGAAGCCGGCGGTGGTGGGGTTTGGAATTGGTAACTCCAAGATGCGGGAGTTGGGGTAAGCAGAGAGGGTGAGCAAGAGCTGGCTCTCTTGCTGTCGACGGTCAGTAGAGTCGAGTTGCTCTTTGTCGACTTCTGATTTTGATCTATATCGCGAGTTGAGAAATAAGAGTAGCAAGCATTTCTTGGGTTGACGGAGCTTCTACGCTAATTCTTTTGATCGCCGCTCATTTTTCGAGCTTGTTATGCGTGGCACTTATTTGTTTAAATTAAATAAGCACTTGTATTAATCATAACACTAGTTATGATTATATTTTTCTTTGTTTTTTAATTGTTAGCGTCTTTTCGCACTGTTTGGACTGCTCCAGTATAATATTCTTTAAGTTTTCACTATTTCATCTACTATTTTAAATTGTTTTCCCGGAGCTCGCGCGAGACCACGTCCGCTCTATGCGGGAGTAGAACGTTATTTTAATAATTGAGTACCGTTTATTTAGCACAACCTTTTTCAAAATAATTCAATATAAATTGTAATTTAATTTTTGTAAATGAAAACACAAATTTTATCACTTTGTTCCATTAGACGAAAGACTGGGTCCCATCTCCAAACGTAAATGAAGCAAATTGCACATTTATCAACTTTTTATTAAAAGCAGTTCTTTATGTTCTTCTCTATGCTAACGGTACTACAAATTGGGATCTGATAAGAAACCAATACCTTGCGGAATATTAGTTTATATAAGAGAAAAATTGTGTGTACTCAAAACACAACTGTCGCTATTAAAACAACAGTAATATAGAAAACAAAATTTTACTGAGGTATAAAAATTCGCTTTTAATATTTTCCTATTCATATTACATTCACAAATTTGCAAATGCATGTGCCTCAGCTAGGCAGTGTCCTTTTGGATTTTCCACTAACAGTCTGCAGTCTTTCCTTGGAAGATGCAGCAATTAGTTACTGAGTTTTACGCTGCGCTTTCTGCACATGATTTTTGATATTTTGCAGGTTGTGGAGGTTCTATTCCACCTGCTCTTTACTCGAGCGTCGCACACTTGCAGTTGAGATATTTTTGCTTTACAACAAGAAAGAAAGCAAACTTCGGCATGCCGAAGTTTAAATACCCTTGCAGTAAGTAAGTAAGACTTTTTCGTGTTCCGACTTTCCGCTTTCTCGGAATGTTGCTAGCAAAAAATGTTGCTAGCGAAAAATGTAGCTAAAGAAATATGTTGCGAACAAATTAAATGAATTAATATACACTCCTCGCCACTTGAATAGGACACCCCTATATGTTTGTATATAAACGGCCATACCATCTAAATGAGGTAAGATACATATTCAATTTTATTTTTTTATAATAAAGGATATTTTATTGAGTTAATATATACCAAAGATAAATGGCTTCGTTGCCTGCGAGTACTAGAAAAAAATAATATCTAAAAACCCTATAATTTTTGGCTTCATAATTTTGCGCCACTTAAATAGGACACATAAGCATAAATTAGAATAATAATAATTTAAGTGTTTTTTAACTAAACCAAAATTTTAGTTTGAGCCCTACCAACTATTTTTGATCAGGAACCACACAATTTAGTAGTGGGTTAATCCTTCTTTTTACTCCAAAACTTCGCATATCCTTCCTGGAAGGGATGCATACAATTTTTCCAAATATTTTAGTGAAATTAAATCCCAATCAGATTTTATAGCTTCGGTTAGTTCGAATGTATTTGAATATTGTTTGCCCGATCATTTTCAATGATGTTCAGGTCGGGAGAGTATGGCGGCCAGTTTAATAATTCCACATTTTGGCTCTTTATGTATTGTTTTACAATACGTGCTGTATGTACTGGTGCATTATCATGTTGATAAATCCACGACAGAGGTCCAAAAAGGTTTTGAAAGTGCGTAAATGTCCCTTTCAATATTTCTTTGTACGCCAATGAATTCATTGTAGTTGGAACAATTATGAGCTTGTAGGTACCATAATAGGAAATGGCTCCCCAAACCATCACACCACCAACTCTGCTGTGTAACTTGTCAAAATGATGGGTATCCTTGCGGAGATCATGAAAATAATAACTATATCCGTCCGGTCCTTCTAAATTAAATTTTTTTTGTCTGAGAAGACGACTTGTTGCCATTCGGAAACCCATGTGACATGTGCTCGGGAGAAATTAAGGCGTTGTGTTTTACGAGCCGGGTTAAGTGGCGGTTTTTTTTTATTTTTAGTCTTTTTATATGTTTAGCATTGGAAATAACACGTCGAATGGTTGTAAGACTGGCTTTAACACCAGATTTTTCCTTTATCTTTGCCAAAGAGTCGTGCGAATTTGACGCTTTTCTCAGTATAAGTCGCTTTTCCGCACATGTTAGTATTCTGGTTGCCTTTCATGTTTTTCCCATATTTAGACGTATTTTTAAAATAAACGGATATAACGTTCCGGCTCCTCTTAATATTTTTTGATATTTTTGAAATTAAAAAGCCAGCGTCATTATAGGCTTGTATTTTACCTTTTTCTCTTCGGACAAAGCTTTTCCACGACCCATTTTAAGCTATTTTGATGTAAATTAGTCAAAAATCATAAAATAAGTTTAAAGAAAAGAAACTTACGACTCCTCCTGCCGATGACAACGACCAAACTAAGCTTGTCCTATTCCGATGGCGCATTTTTTCGGACTTGTTTTAAACTCATACGAACAGAAAAAGCGAAAAAACAGATAAGAGCTTAATTTTTAACTGCAAAATGGTTACAGAGAGAGAGTCAGGTCATTTTAGAACTATACTCCGCAAAGGTACACTTAGTTTCCTTATTGTCTTTAATGTTATGAGCAATTGCAAAGAGAGTGGGTGAGAGAGGGTGTCCTATTCAAGTGGCGAGGAGTGTATATATTCCTATGGCAGCTATATGATATAGTGGTCCGATTTGAATAAAATTAAAACCGAAATTCTGGAATAATAAAATGGCCATGTATCAAATTATATGAAAATATATTGAAAATTGGCATAGAAAAAATTTTTTTCTCAAAAATTTCCGATCGTTTCTATGGCAGCTATATGATATAGTCGTCCGATCCGGTCCGTTCCGACATATATAGTAGTGAGAGCATATAGAAGCATATGTGCAAAGTTTCATTCAGATAGCTTCAAAACTGAGGGACTAGTTTGCGTAGAAACGGACGGACAGACGGACAGACAGACGGACATACGGACGGACATGGCTAGATCGATTCGGCTGTTGATGCTGATCAAGAATATATATACTATAGGGTCGTAGGGTATATATATTATAGGGTCGGAAATGTCTCCTTCACTGCGTTGCAAACTTCTGACTAAAATTATAATGCCCTCACGAGACGGAGCCCGTCACTGAAGCTGAGATGCCAGCAGTGGCAAAGAGGGTAAAGGTTGCGAAGGCACCGGGCTCGGACAATGTTCCGAATAGGGCCCTAAGGCTGGCCATCTCTTTACGCCCAGACATTTTTGCGGAGCTATTCAAGAAGTGTATGAGCGATGGGATTTTCCCCAAGAGGTGGAAAACACAGCGCCTGGTTCTGCTGCCGAAGCCAGGTAAGCCACCGGAAGACCCATCATCCCACAGACCAATCTGTCTAATCGACGGGGCTGGTAAGGTGCTGGAATACTTGTAAGCTCTCGGATAGAGAGGGCAATCACGGCGGCAGGTAGTCTTTCCGAGGCACAATACGGCTTCAGAAAGGCGAAGTCGGCAGCCGACGCCATCAACAAGGTGGTCGACATTGCCGCTACTGCTATCGCGGGACAGCGGTGGAAAGGTGGATCAAAGGAGTACTGCCTAGTGGTCACCCTAGATATCCGCAACGGTTTCAATACTGCGAGATGGCGGTGCATTCTGGAAGCCCTGACCAGCTTCGGAGTGCCTCACTATTTGCTGAAGCTAATGCGAAACTACTTCGATGACCGAGTACTCCAGTACGACAACGCCGCCGCACACTTGCCGGAAAGATACAGACACTATACAAAAATCAAATTTTTGATGAAAACGGATTGAAAATGCATTGAAATGCAGTGAAATTGCATTTATTGCATTCGACAGGTAATAGTTCAAAAGGGTTGTATCCAAAAATTTATTCAAATCAGTTCAGTATTTTAGAAGTTACACGTGTTCAAAATTGAACCTCTTTTGGGTTGCAAAAAAAGCATGTCGTTTTTTAGAAAAATTCAGACTTTGCAGTCGATTTTTAGGTAAAATATGTAACCGACCGATTATGGTTATTGTCTCTATAGAAAGGGTCATCAAATCTCGGTAAAACCAAGGTAGAATCACCTATTTTTCAACTTTGATGGAAAATCAAAACTGGGATTACAGTGGATTTTTGGTTTGGCGTATGAGGTGTTGTTCTTGAATATGTTCCTTATCATATTCAAAAAAGATCGGCTGCCCGAAACTGCCTGTCCGAATTTATAAAGCAAAATATACTTTCAACTCAGCGTACATTTTTTCCTGTATTGACGGCTTGTTTTTCAATTCCTGACTTTGTAAGGACATGATTTAATGATTTGAATTTTTAATGATTAATTATTTTTCAAAAATATTAAATGATGGAAAATTTAATGATTATTTTGAACAAAAAGTGCATAAATGATTGAAAATCGGTCAAAAAGAAAAATGTTCAAATTTTTTTTTAAAACATTAAATATGCACCATATTAGCATTTTCAGAGAAAGCAAACGAAAAGTATTTTTCGAAATTGGATAAAAATTCAGAAAACTGGCTCAAAATACATTAATTTTGGAGCATTGACGTTGTCGTGCTCAGGACATCTAGTGTGATCATGTTTGAGCGCACATAAAAATTAAACGAATAAAGTAGTAATGACGTATATAGCAATATGGAAACAAAAGAAATGGAATAGTTATGATTCAAAAGGGAAGACTAGTAGCATGTACTCAGGTTGAACCTTCTGCTATTTGCTCCTGTTAATTTCTTCTCAGCAATTGACCTGCAGATTTACCTTTAAATGGCTTTTACATTTCATTTTCGTTGTCAGAATCCAGAAAATTACTTTCTGGCCCACCTACATTTATAGTTGATTTAGTCTCTAACTATTTGCTGAAAAATGAAATGAAATATTGCTGATTGCTGATGATGTAAATTAGTCAGTCAGTGGTTCTCAAGAACCAGAAAAGACAAAATGTTTGTGCGTAAAAGAAGTTGATTGGTCGCCGTCACCTTCTAACAGACTCTGACGCTCAACTAATGATGCCTAAAATGATATAAAAAAAATAGACTTATAACATCAAAAGACGCTTCTACGGAAATGAATATAGGCTAGGTAGGATTGGTTACATCGCAGCAGTGAAAAAAAGCATACCAGCTTTATCAAATTTTATGTCCAAATTTGCAAAGGCGCACACGAACTAGACAATAAAAGACCGGAAAAGTGTAATCTAGTCGGGTGAATGTAAGGTTAACCCTCTCAGCCCATTTGTTGCCTATAGGCAACATTTTAGAAATACGCCTCAGTTACGTAGAATATACATTTTTTTGCTTCGCGCTTTTTTTCAACATCTTCCTTAATGTTTTCTGCAACCAAAATAACTAATAAGTTACTTGTAAGCTGCAAACGTGTTTATTTAGCAGACGTTTTAAGTGCAGTTGTATGAAAAAAAATGGTTGGCGGGAAAAGTGTTGGTAAAATAAAAATTCATTTTTTTTATTTTATTCAATAAATATTTGTTGTAATGGAAAACTAGGTGTGAATTATAAATATATAGGGGTAAGTAAATTATTTAAAAATAAAATAATTTAAAAAAAGTTCATAGTTTGTCTACAATAATTTTGTGAACATTTTGTGGCAACATCCTGTAACTATCGAACCAGGACACCAAGGACCTTGAAATTTTCGTCAGTTCATATTTGAATAAAGCCAAATACATATCTGTTAAAAAAAATGTTTATCTTGGCTAATTTTAAATGTGGGCTGAGAGGGTTAAGGGGTTATATACCTTTTTTTTTTTTCAAAAAAATCGAAAAAATTTTTTTGCTGAATCCTAAAGTACGACTGCTAAAGAACATTTTCCCAAATTTTCATAAAGATCCGAACAATAGTTCCATAGGAAAACAGCTTTTTGGGCCGCGGTTTATCACACTCAACCTCGAACTTTAAATGCGATTATCTCGAAATCGTTTTTTTTACAAAATTGGCTTTGCCGTGACTACGATTCCACAAGAACTATTTGACCGATTTGCTTCATTTTTTTTCTAAATTGTTCGTAATGAATGTGCGGTGTTCCTGAACGATTCAGTTTTCATGAAAAAATTTTAATTTTTTAAATAAGAATTTTTGAATAAAATTTTTAGAGCTAAAAAAATTACCTTTTTAAAAAAAATCGTTACTGTTTACAGAAAAAACGAGATATTCTTTAAAGTAATCGGTTCACGAACCAGAAACAACTTTAAACTAATGAAATTTTGTCTGTTTTTTTATCTCAGTTGACCTTCAGCTGACCTTCAATCGTTGTCAGCGCGAGCCGCTTTAAAAAAATGTTTTTTCTTCTTCTTCTTTTTTCTTCAAAATATGTACAATCAACATGTGTGTAATAAAAATGACTGCTACATATTTTAAAAAAATCCAAAGTTTCCTCAATTTTTCCGCTGAAAAAGGTATATAACCCCTTAAGGGGTTAGGTTATATACACTTGCCGTTGGTCAAAAAATCGACAATTTTTGTATTGCATTATCATAAAATTGTGAGCATTAGAACCAGATTGGGAGCTATTGATAGCTCGCTATCTGCAACTACGAGTCAACGGCGAATTCACGAGCGATTATCTCGAAACTTTTTTACCATGTACCGTAGGTACAAAGGTATATTAATTTGTGCAAATGTATGTAACAGGCAGAAGGAAGCATTTCCGACCCCATAAAGTATATATTCTTGACAGCATCAACAGCCAAATCGATATAGCCATGTCTGTCTGTCCGTCTGTCCGTCTGTCCGTCTGTCCGTCTGTATGAACGCCTAGATCTCAGCAACTATAAGAGCTAGAGCCACCAAATTTGGTATGTAGGTCGGAATGTTTTGCACGCAGATCAAGTTTGTTTCAGATTTAAAAATTTTCCCCCACTCCGCAAATCAATAAAAACGTTTTGCAGCCACAAATATTACCATAGATCTTTCTTTTTTTGCATAGGCATGCATATGTAGAACATGTATCAATACCGAAAATCTGGTAAAGATCGGGTGAAAAACACAAAAGTTATTTACTTATCAGTGTGTTATCTATTTGGCAGCTTGCAACAGGTGCATTTAAAAACAACAACAAACTGATGAGCGCAAGAAACTAACTCCGTGCGCAAAAAAGAGAGAGGGTTATCTCTATCTCTGTCTTGCACACGCAAGTGCATGAGATGGTGGTGGTTTTGCAAAGAGCGAGTTTGTTTACATTTTCTAATAGGCAAAAGTCGCGATCAGCTGATCAGCTGTGGTGTTCCCTGGTTACCGATTTTATTTATAATCGGGAGCTAATTCGAGCGGCGATATATTTTGGTACATGGTATATAACAGTCGTTCACGAACGACTGTAGCTTTCGAAACTTTTTTTTTTTTCAAGAAGTGTGGTTGCGGTGACCACGATTACTAAAGAACCGTTAACTCGGTAAGTCTGAAATTTTAGGACATTGGTCCTTCGAGCCGGATGAGGAAGTCCTGCAGGATATTTTCTACCTTCCTCCCGACACCGGCAGCTCCGGTGGATTTTTCTGGGAAAAAAAGATAAGTACAAGACTCCTCCCTGTGTCCGAAATTACCGGTCTTCAGCAGTTCTTCGGATATCCCATTTCGCTCAGACTGCTGTAAGATTTTCGTGTCAACTCCAAGTCGTTTCAACGCCGTCGCCGTTTTCTTGCGCCGCCATATTCCTTGTTCCATATTCTCTCTGTACACCCCTTGAACATATTCGCATAGTCCGTACATCAATATCATAAACGGTCTACATCAGTCCATTCCTACATACATACATATCTTTCCGAATCCGCGGGAATTTCTACATTAAATACAGTCCACTGCAATTTCTCCTAACGCCCTATACATACATTCACACACATACCATCTTGTGCCTTTTTCTCCATAAGTTTAAACATAAAAACATTTATTCCACAAATACAAAAATATTAAATAAAGAAATTACAAAGAAATAAAACTACTCAACGCTGTTCGTAATTTTCTTTGCGCGCATACATAAATACATACGCTTGCGGAGCATCAGAAGCGGCAGTGCAGTTTTTGTTGGTTGCTGTGCTCTCTTGGTTCGCCGGCCCGGTTCGCCCAGCCATACATACATACATATTTACATACATAAATACCGCGGTGCCGGGCGACCAAAGGCTTATCTAAGCTTGGCGCGGCCGCCAGTTACCATCTGAAGCATAAAGTGGGCCGTGGGCATTGCCGGACGGGCAATAGCAATCAAGAGAAAACAATAAAACACATTTGCCGACATTTCATTATAGTCAGCTCCACCTGTGTCCGCCTGTGTCTTATTTTCTTTCGTCCAGCTGCTGCCGTACATATGCACATATGTACACATGTATGTGCATTCATATACATAAGAGCTTTGCATTTGCCGGCACAGTGTCCCAACATTCATTCTTTTGGAAGGAAATAATAAAAGATCAATAAAATAAAAGGAAGTTTATTCCTTCTTCATTAAATTAAAATATTCATTCTCTATTAAATAAAATTATTAATCAACTTAAAATAATATTAGTATTTAAATTAAAAAGCTAATTATTATTAAATCCAGTTAAAACCAAAGAAAACGTAAATTAATAATTTTTTGAATTATTATTTTATTTAAATATTCTAATTTGATTAAATTCTTAATTCAACAAATAATGAACCAAAATCTCCAAACTACGCATTATACGTAAATTAATGCACACAACTCATTATTTTGTTCAATACGTGTCAAATCACATTCCGGTCTGTCTTTCGTTTGGGTTTATTTTCTTCTTCATTCTTCATACATATATTCATACATATATTATTCAACGGTCAATTGTTTTTCGAGTCGTTGGTTCACGAGGTCCAGTGTGACCGCCTTCATTAATATTCGGTTTTTCCAACTTTGTCAACGCTCTCTGTTCATCCGCGCAGTCAGAGTCCGAGTATGCCAATAGGCGAGGATAAGAAACTACATTCGATTCCATTAATTCGTTTAGACAGATCCACAACGGACCGTGTGACCAGCTTTGAGGCACACATCCATACTCCAAGCACCTCAGAAGCTACAAATCTGTCCCCGTCCATGTGCCAACTCCATTTGGACCAAATCCGTGTTTTTTGGGAAAAGGTAGAGAAAAGCTACGAAAGCTGCTCCAACCTTATTTCAGAGACCGCTGACAGTACGACCGCCGCAACAGAACTGGAATCCAAGTACAGTTACTGCTACTCCGTTTATTCAAGGAGTGTTGTCCAACTTCAGGACATAATAAAGCAGTCCCAATCCACTCAGGTTTCCGTCAGTGAATCAGTTCAGTATTTTAGAAGTTACACGTTTTCAAAATTGAACCTCTTTTGGGTTGCAAAAAAAGCATGTCGTTTTTTAGAAAAATTCAGACTTTGCAATTGATTTTTAGGTAAAATATGTAACCGACCGGTTATGGTTATTGTCTCTATAGAAAGGGTCATCAAATCTCGGTAAAACCAAGGTAGAATAAATTTATAATATTTTTTGCACGTGCAGGCATACCTGTTTTACCGATGTACTAATTTTCACCTATTTTTCAACTTTGATGGAAAATCAAAACTGGGATTACAGTGGATTTTTGGTTTGGCGTATGAGGTGTTGTTCTTGAATATGTTCCTTATCATATTCAAAAAAGATCGGCTGCCCGAAACTGCCTGTCCGAATTTATAAAGCAAAATATACTTTCAACTCAGCGTACATTTTTTCCTGTATTGACGGCTTGTTTTTCAATTCCTGACTTTGTAAGGACTCTTAATGATTTGAAATAAATTTATAATGATTAATTATTTTTCAAAAATATTAAATGATGGAAAATTTAATGATTATTTTGAACAAAAAGTGCATAAATGATTGAAAATCGGTCAAAAAGAAAAATTTTCAAATTTTTTTTTAAAACATTAAATATGCACCATATTAGCATTTTCAGAGAAAACAAACGAAAAGTATTTTTCGAAATTGGATAAAAATTCAGAAAACTGGCTCAAAATACATTAATTTTGGAGCATTGACGTTGTCGTGCTCAGGACATCTAGTGTGATCATGTTTGAGCGCACATAAAAATTAAACGAATAAAGTAGTAATGACGTATATAGCAATATGGAAACAAAAGAAATGGAATAGTTATGATTCAAAAAGGAAGACTAGTGGCTTGTACTCAGGTTGAACCTTCTGCTATTTGCTCGTGTTTTTACTCCTGTTAATTTCTTCTCAGCAATTGACCTGCAGATTTACCTTTAAATGGCTTTTACATTTCATTTTCGTTGTCAGAATCCAGAAAATTACTTTCTGGCCCACCTACATTTATAGTTGATTTAGTCTCTAACTATTTGCTGAAAAATGAAATGAAATATTGCTGATTGCTGATGATGTAAATTAGTCAGTCAGTGGTTCTCAAGAACCAGAAAAGACAAAATGTTTGTGCGTAAAAGGAGTTGATTGATTGGTAGCCGTCACCTTCTAACAGACTCTGACGCTCAACTAATGATGCCTAAAATCAATCATCAAAAGACGCTTCTACGGAAATGAATATAGGCTAGGTAGGATTGGTTACATCGCAGCAGTGAAAAAAAACATACCAGCTTTGTCAAATTTTATGTCCAAATTTGCAAAGGCGCACACGAACTAGACAATAAAAGACTGGAAACGTGTAATCTGGTCGGGTGAATGTAAGGTTAACCCTCTCAGCCCACATTTAAAATTAGCCAAGATAAACATTTTTTTTTAACAGATATGTATTTGGCTTTACTCAAATATGAACTGACGAAAATTTCAAGGTCCTTGGTGTCCTGGTTCGATAGTTACAGGATGTTGCCACAAAATGTTCACAAAATTCTTGTAGACAAACTATGAACTTTTTTAAAATTTTTTTATTTTTAAATAATTTACTTACCCCTATATATGTATAATTCCCACCTTGTTTTCCATTACAACAAATATTTATTGAATAAAATAAAAAAAATTAATTTTTATTTTACCACCACTTTTCCCGCCAACCATTTTTTTTCATACAACTGCACTTAAAACGTCTGCTAAATAAACACGTTTGCAGCTTAAAAGTAACTTATTAGTTATTTTGGTTGCAGAAAACATTAAGGAAGATGTTGAAAAAAAACGCGAAGCAAAAAAATATATATTCCAGGTAACTGAGGCGTATTTCTACAATGTTGCCTATAGGCAACAAATGGGCTGAGAGGGTTAAGGGGTTATATACTGAATCCTAAGGGGTTTTGCTGAATCCTAAAGTACGACTGCTAAAGAACATTTTCCCAAATTTTCATAAAGATCCGAACAATAGTTCCATAGGAAAACAGCTTTTTGGGCCGCGGTTTATCACACTCAACCTCGAACTTTAAATGCGATTATCTCGAAATCGTTTTTTTTACAAAATTGGCTTTGCCGTGACTACGATTCCACAAGAACTATTTGACCGATTTGCTTCATTTTTTTTCTAAATTGTTCGTAATGAATGTGCGGTGTTCCTGAACGATTCAGTTTTCATGAAAAAATTTTAATTTTTTAAATAAGAATTTTTGAATAAAATTTTTAGAGCTAAAAAAATTACCTTTTTAAAAAAAAATCGTTACTGTTTACAGAAAAAACGAGATATTCTTTAAAGTAATCGGTTCACGAACCAGAAACAACTTTAAACTAATGAAATTTTGTCTGTTTTTTTATCTCAGTTGACCTTCAGCTGACCTTCAATCGTTGTCAGCGCGAGCCGCTTTAAAAAAATGTTTTTTCTTCTTCTTCTTTTTTCTTCAAAATATGTACAATCAACATGTGTGTAATAAAAATGACTGCTACATATTTTAAAAAAATCCAAAGTTTCCTCAATTTTTCCGCTGAAAAAGGTATATAACCCCTTAAGGGGTTAGGTTATATACACTTGCCGTTGGTCAAAAAACTCGACAATTTTTGTATTGCATTATCATAAAATTGTGAGCATTAGAACCAGATTGGCAGCTATTGATAGCGCGCTATCTGCAACTACGAGTCAACGGCGAATTCACGAGCGATTATCTCGAAACTTTTTTTTTTTTTTTCAAAAAGTGTGGTTGCGGTGACCACGATTACTAAAGAACCGTTAACTCGGTAAGTCTGAAATTTTGCAGGCTTTTTAACAACAATATTAGCCTGTGCGTGAACGAAGGATTTTCAATTTGAAGCAAAACTTTTTTCCTGGTTTAAAAATTAAAAATTTATATGTACGTTCAAAACTCGTACTTTTTAGTAAAGCGATCATAATTTTTGTAAAAAATTTTATTTTGCAAAATCCTTTGTTCCCGCACAGGCTAATATTGTTCTTAATAAGTTTGCAAAATTTCAGACTTACCGAGATAACGGTTCTACTATATAGTGGTCATACTATATGGTATGATCAATAGTAGATTTTATACTCGAAAATAATGTTTTATGAGGCAGTTTTCTCAATTTTTATCCAATTTCGAAAAATATTTTTCGTTTGTTTCTCTGAAAATGCTAATATGGTGCATATTTAATGTTTTAGAAACAAAAAGAGAATACATTTTAAAGAAAAACAAAATTTTTTTTTGTCGACCAAATTGTTGACTAATTTTCAATAATTTATGCACTTTTTGTTCAAAATAATCATTAAATATTACATCATTTAATAATTTTGAAGAATTATTATTCATTACACATTCATTTCAAATCATTAAGTGTCCTTACAAAGTCAGGAATTGAAAAACAAGCCGCCAATACAGGAAAAGATGTATGCCCGCCATACAATTTCGAACTGCGCAGCGACTGTGCTTGTACCAGAATTTGCACGAAGCCGCGCGTCTTTTAAGCTGAGTTGAAGGTATCTTTTGCCTTGGAAATTTTTAGGGGCAGGTTGGGGCAGCCGATCTTTTTTGAATATGGTAAAGAACATATTCAAATTCTGACTTTGCAGTCGATTTTTAGGTAAAATATGTAACCGACCGGCATGGTTATGGTCTCGATCGAAAGGGTCATCAAGTCTCGCTAAAACCAAGGTAGAATAAAATCATAATATCTTTTGCACGTGCAGGCATACCTGTTTTACCGAAGTACTAATTTTCACCTATTTTTCAACTTTGATGGAAAATAAAAAAATGAACTTACACCGGCTTATGGGTTTGGTTTATAAGGTGTTGTTCTTGAATATGTTCTTTATCATATTCAAACAAGAAAGAAAGCTATCTTCGGCATGCCGAAGTTTAAATACTTACCCTTGCAGCAAATAAGTAAGACTTTTTCGTTTTCTCGGGTACTGACATAAATGTTGCGAGCGAAAAATGTTGCGAACGAAAATGTTCCAAACCAAAATGTTGGGAACGAAAATGTTGCGAACAAACTAAATGAATTTATATAAGTATATGGCAGCTATGAATATGATATAGTGGTCCGATTTTGGTCAAATTAAAACTGAAATTCTAAAATGCTTCAAAATGGCCATGTCTCAAGTTATATGAAAATATAATATATTGAAAATTGGAATAGTTAAAATTTTGTTTCTCACAAATTTTCGATCGTTCCTATGGCAGCTATATGATACAGTCGTCCGATCTGGCCGTTCCGACATATATAGTAGTGAGAGCATATAGAAGACTATCTGCGAAGTTTCATTCAGATAGCTTCAAAACTGAGGGACTAGTTTGTGTAGAAAACTATGATATAGTCGGCCGATCCGGCCGTTCCGAAATACATATATAGTAGTTAGAGCATAATGAAGCATATGTGCAAAGTTTCATTCAGATAGCTTCAAAACTGAGGGACTAGTTTGCTTAGAAACGGACAGACGGACACAGACGGACAGATGGACAGATGGACATTGCTAGATCCACTCGGCTGTTGATGCTGATCAAGAATATATATACTTTATAGGGTCGGAAATGTCTCCTTCACTGCGTTGCAAACTTCTGACTAAAATTATAATACCCTGCAGGGGTATACAAAATGTTGACCGATTTTCTTAATCCAGCCCTTATTTTAAAGAGCATAAAAACTGCACAGGATAAAATACAATCTTTGCAAAATTTGAATATTAACTATAAATATCAGTGTTACATATTTCTATGGCACCTATATGATATAGTGGTCCGATTTTGATAAAATTAAAACCGAAATTTTAAAATATAACAAAATGTTCATGTCTGAAATTTCATGAAAATATGTTGAAAATTGGATAAGTTAGATTTTTTGTCATAAAAATGTTCAGATCGTTCCTATGGCAGCTACATATATGATATAGTCGGCCGATCCGGCCCGTTCCGACAAAGTTTCATTCAGATAGCTTCAAAACTGAGGGACTAATTTGCATAGAAACGGACGGACAGACGGATATGGTTAGATCAACTCGGCTTTGCTGATCAAGAATATATATGGGGCGTTCCACGCAAAATTTGCCACCAAAATTTTTTTCCCTTCTTATATTTTTTTTTCGGTTTATTACTTGAAAATATTCGATACGTATTTTTTTATTTCAATCTGATACTTGGAATTTTCGAGAAATAATTTTCTAAAGTTTCCCCGTTTTTAAAAAAGATACTTTTTTCAACCGCATGTACTGAGAAAACTAATGAAGATACAACAATTTGTCCAAGACATGAAACGTGCGCCCTTTCCCTAGCTTTCCAATAAGTTAACTAAAAAAAAAAAAATTTTTTTTTTTGAAAAAAAATTAAAATTTAACAAAAAATTTAAAAAAATTTCAAATTTGGACCTAATTTTTTTTTAATTTTTTATTTTTAAAAGGTAGCCTTAAGGGGGTCTTCTACCTTCGCGCTCAAATTTGGGGCCTATTTTTCAAAAATGGATTGCAAAAAAACTACACATGATATCCGAACAAAATTTTTTTTATTTGATTAACAAAAGCTTGAACTTAAAAAAAAAAAAAAAACATATGAATTTATCATAACGTTTGCCATTGGCGCGTCGTCGAATTAGCCTCTGCCGGCGCGAAAGAGTCAAACGGTTGGCAAGAAATCTCAGCTTCAGAACATGCAAAAAACAAAACATATTTTTTAACTTAATTTTAAGAACGTCGATTAGGTCAGGACACAAGCTTTTTTTAATATTTGAAAATTTCACAAAATGGCAGCGATTTGAACAAAAAATTTATGTTTTTCAACCTAAAAATGACTGTAAAAAATTGAACAAAAATTTTTTCGAAAAAAGCTTGTGTCCTACCCTAGCGAGATGTTTTGTGAATAAGTAACGCTTTACAGATCTAGGATATCTTCTATGGTTTCGTCAAAATCGTGCCAAAACTTTTGAAAAACACTACTTTCGGGAAAACGCGTTTAAAGATAAATGTTACAATGCTATAGGCAAGGTGGGGCCGGGTTTGAAGCTCGATATCTCGTAAACGAGCATGAATTCGATCAAATCCTTCACAGGGCATGTTCTTAGTTATGTCTACTTTAGAAATATGCAAAAAAAAAAAAATCGATTTTTTAAAACCGCGAAGGTAGAAGACCCCCTTAAGGCTTGTTTAAATCCTGCGAAAATTTCAGAGTGGAGAAATGAATACTTTGGGAGTAGTGAATTTTTGAATAACCGCTCGCATGGTCGGAGCCTTAAAAAGATACGAAATCAGTTAAAATTGATGGGAAATGATAGCAAAAAATGCGCAATTCGCGCTCGCGGTACGCTTCGACCACGCGAGCGGTGATTCAAAAATTCACTACTCCCAAAGTATTCATTTCTCCACTCTGAAATTTTCGCAGGATTTAAACAAGCCTTAAGGCTACCTTTAAAAAAAAAAAAAAAAAATTAGGTCCAAATTTAAAATTTTTTTAATTTTTTGTTAAATTTGAATTTTTTTCAAAAAAAAAAATTTTTTTTCAAGTAATAAACTGAAAAAAAAATATAAGAAGGAAAAAAATTTTTGTGGCAAATTTTGCGTGGAACGCCCCATATACTTTATACGGTCGGAAATGTCTCCTTCACTGCGTTGCAATCTTCTGACTAAAATTATAATACCCTGCTAGGGTATAAACAATGGAACTTTTCATGATTTCCTTGGGTTCTTATTGATCGCTTTTTTTACGTATTTTATTCGATCCCGGCTGGTGACACTGATTAAAAAAATATACATATACATATATGTAAACTGTACGGGGTCAGAAATGTTTCAATTTGCCTGTTAAAAAATTAACTGTAGGCACTACTTTATGGGTCCGGGTATAATAATATTATAATTAATAAAAAAAATATGTAAGTGAACAAAATATTTACCGGTCCAACAAAATAGTTTCTTGCTAAATAAACGTTGCGCATTGCATAATTAATAAGAAGGGTTAATTTATTTTTCGGTATGGTATCCAGAGCTTGTTTAGCTTTTAGTTTGGCAACATCAGTGCTCATTATATTAAGAAGTTTTGGTGATATACACTCAATATTCTCGTCGACGTCTTCTGCAATATAAAAGTAACAATTTATTTTATTAATAACTTTTATTATTATCTTTCAAAAATAAAAAAATATTAGAATAATTAAAATAAAAATTATTATAAACCAATAAATTATTATAAGCTCAGATTTATGTAATAAGCATTTCGTTGTTGTTTTGGTGTGACCCCTACCGGGGTCACTCACAGAAAATTTAGTAAGTACAAGGACGCAAAGTGGGCTAGCGAGGGTGCTAAAACACGTACATTTTCCTTTCTGGGGTTGATCTGCTTACCGCCGTCGGTTGCGGAAATTCCCCAACAACCCGGCCAGGAGCACTGCAGAACCTACTGTCAGGACAGAGCGAGAGAGAGGCAAAGAAAGAATGGGGAGGAAGGGGCCCAAGTTGCCACGTCGGCGAGATCACTCTGCTTGCCACCGTCAGTCGCGGAAACTTCCGAAGCACCCGCCTAAGAACAACCCAGTCGGACTTTGCTTCATGCCGTGAACGATTCTGCTTAGAAATCTATGGCGAACAGAGATAGCTTTTCGTATGATCCCCAGTTCAGAAAAGCGGCAAACGAGCGATTCAGGTACCTAAATCGAACGCTGCTCTGTTCATGATAAAATTCTGAGCTTTTGCTCAGGGTTCACGGTGAATTTCATGGTGAGCCGAGCAGCGACGGTGGCATCATGGGATGCTCTATCCCATAAGCGGTTGGTATGAAAAACACACAGGGTTCATGGTGGCAAGTCCCACTGGGAAGCTAGATCGGAGGAAGAAGGGGAGGAAAGGAGAAGAGAAGGCCGTCTTCGGGTCCCCCAGAACTACGGCCAGTGTGAGAGCGAAAGAAAGTAAGACAGAGGGAAGGCGGAGAAACGACGGCGCCAGCTGCCCTCCAGAGGCACGGCCTCCGTTTCTTCCTCCTCAGAGGAAGCTTCTCGAAAAGTCGTGGTGAGAGGCCATACGAGCTGAGTGCCCTAGGTGGGCAGATGATGGCCCGGAGGACGGGCGAGGGGAATGCTAGGACCGGGAAAAAAAAAAATTAAACAGCAGCGAGGAGTTTCATTTCAATATTTATTTATTTCCCTATTTATACGGTAGTCACCGCCAGTAACAGTGCGGAGGAACTCAGCGGCGCTTACGTGTAGTGGGCCCTGGGCGACGTTGGCGAGTAGCGATGACTTTCCATTTTATTGGCAGCAGCAGGAACCTCGAAATTGCACTTCTACACACAACTCGCATGTTTCCGATCCCGTAGATTATTAAATTCACGGCTCCCTTACTGACCTACATTTACCCAAAATCGCGCTAACGTCGACGCCAAGGCCGCTCTCCCTTTGTCTACGTCACCCTTCGGGAGTTTCTTTCCGCCTTCGGCGTGATTGCAGCGCTTCTTGGTTGCGCTCGCCGTCGGAAAGCTGAGAGCACGTTGTTAGATGTAATTGCCGTTGCTCGGTACGGCTCTCTGGGGATCGGCTGCAGAGCCTGCGCGGGTGGTTTCCTCGGTCTCTGGCTGTAACAGCTGGCGCTCGGGACGGCTCTCCCAAACTCTGGGCAGCAGCGGGAGCTCAGCTGCAGTGGCTGCAATAGCTGGCGCTCGGTCTCTGTCTGTAATCGCTGGCGCTCAGGGCTTCTGGGTGCAATGGATGGCTTTCTTAAATGCCGACGACCGTGGGTGGCCGCTCTCTTAAATAACGACGACAGTGTGCCACCGGTTTGGCTTACTTTATATTAAATGTCTACAATATAAATTATAATTGCTTATAAATGATTAATATTAGGTCAAGTAAAAAGTTCGTTCGGTTTTTTATTAATTTTTCAAAAAATGAGAACTTTGTGTACATTCGTGCTAATTGGCAAAAAATTAGGAGAGCCAAATTTCGCGTTCGTCATGGACAGGAATAGCGTTTGTCCATAAGGGAGCAGATGATTCCTTAACAATCCCACAAAACACTCAGCAAAACCTTCCTGGGCTGGAAATTCGACCCATAATGTTTAATCCAAGGTTATGCAATTGGTCCAAACTAGAGCTGGAGAAACATCGATGTTTTCTATAAAAAAAAAAAACATCGATGTACATCGATGTTCAAACGTTCAAACGGTTTTCTGGCTTATCTTTAGTTCCTCCGCAATTGAATAAGTGCTCACGTACCGATCTGTTTCGACTGTTTCCATGATTTTATCGCAATTTTCGACGACAGGTCTCCCGACGCATGGTGTATCTTTGACATCGAAATTACCGGAACGGAACCAAGCAAACCACTTTTGTGCAACACGTTCGTTTACAGTATCGGAGCACATAAACTAAATTAATTTGTTCAGCCGCCTTGGCTGCTTTTTCGCTTTCATCAAGGAAAAATTGTAAAATATTGCGAATTTTTTTCTTTGCTGGTGTCCATCTTTAATGAGCGCTCACAACGTACTGAGTAAATCAATCAAAAAACTGTTAAAGACAGCGCAAAAAAACACCTTTCCAGCGCCATATAGTGGGACATTATGAGATACGTAACACCAGAACAATGGACCAAAACTGCTGTGGTATGCGCACATATAAACAATAACAATAACAACAATAAAGTCATTGGACTTTGTTTCAATGGTTAAGTAAAGAGTCGCCGAAGCATATCCAACATGAGCACCCACTTGGCGACTCGGAGCAAATGCGGAGTCAGCGTTCTCATGCTGGCCAAAGACATGGGCGCATATAACATACCTTCCCGTATAGAAATATATATATGAAATATACAGTCATGGTCAAAATTATTTTCACAACGACCGATATTTGCAAACTCCAACTTCTTTTAGTTGTTATTCTTGTTGTTGTAGACCAATTTGACTGATGAAAAGAAATGCGAAAGATAACGGTTCATAGGACTAAGCTTAAAGCAAAAGAAAATATGCATGCAAGTTGTCAAAAGTATTTTCACAAGTTTATTGTATTTTCACATAAAATGTTTTTATCATAAATATAATTATAATTAATTGTTGTATTCTTTTAAGCAATAATCTCGTTAGTTACATTATTAGTAATCAGAAAATTTTCATTTGGCATCGATGGAGGCTTTTTGCCTTGATGAAATTGATTTTATGAAAGTATGTTGAAATTTAAGAGTACATTTTTACAAACTCTCTGTTATTTCGAGTGCAGGACCTTAAAGTTTTTGCCTTTTTTAAATAATGATTTACAAATTATGATATCTAACTATTTTGGATAATATTAATGTCAGAAATGTTTCAAAACAATGGTACGCCAGCCGTGGACTGTATTCCTTTACAAATTTTGTATGCATCTATCCGTTGTGACATTGAGCACCATCATGTTGCAGGATACATTCAATGCTTGGAAATAGTCTAATTCCAAACAAAAAACTATGATCTTTCCGAAAAATAACATATCCAGACTTATTTCAAGTGATGTTGACAAATATCCCATTTTCAAATCGAAAATAAGGAAAAGTACAAAGTACCTGACCGAGCCACCTACAAATCTGGTCCTTTTTCTTCTTATGTTCTTGTGGTATATTTAATAAATGTATTCTAAATTTTTTTTTATTTTTTTTTTTTAACCTTTTTGAGGGGGGGGGGGGGAAAAAGGAGAGGAGGGGCCCACCCGGGTTTAATTAAAAGAACCAGAACCCCGAGCCGGGCGCGGGGGGAAAGGGAGAAG
>JAEIGO010000967.1:415000-474695 GCA_018903765.1 Drosophila aff. chauvacae BK-2020
AAAATACTTTTGAAGCGCAATAAACTTTTGAAAATACTTTTGACAACTTGCATGCATATTTTCGATAAGAACTATTTCAGTCAAATTGGTCAACAACAACAAGAATAACAACTAAAAGTTGGAGTTTGCAAATATCATTCGTTGTGAAAATAATTTTGACCATGACTGTATATAAGAAATATATATAAGAACGCCGCTCCGCTGCTGGCGTCAATTAATAAAAAACTCCCGGAGAGACTTGTGTTGCTCCGGGCTAAATCCCCAAAAAATGATCAAACACTAAGTTGTTAATATATGGCGACGGAAAATATAAATATTTGTACATTATATGGTGACCGTGACTCCTGATCCTGCAAACACAAAGTTGTAATTATGTGAAAATGATTTTGTGAAAAACGCCTATCAAAGGAAAAGTTTATCTGAGACACAGCCAGAATTGAGCGAAAACTAAAAAAAAAATGTTAGAGCAACATCGAGTGAACAACAAATATTAAGATAATGAAAAACGAAAAACTGATACTGCAAAATTCACAAAATCCAGCGCAGCACTCAAACAGGGTGTAGGGCTCCACTTGCAAGCAGTTCGCCTTCCTTCGCCACTACAGCAGCAAGAACCATCCGCAATGGCATCCTTCATTAACCAATTCCTCATCTTCCCCGCCGCAGGCTCCACCTAGACCATCCAGCTGTAACCCACTCATGACATCCTCATCCCGGCATCAATGGCCGAGAACATCCGTATGTGCAGCAGAAGATAAATAGTCTGTGCGAGGACCAGCACCGGCGCCGCCTGAGCCCATAGGCCCAGGACAGCAGAAGAATATAACGAGTGCGGGAGGCACCCCGCCACCTGTGCCTTCGATGGAGAGTCAGCGATATCCAGCTGACACAGGAGGAGCATCTGGGAAAAGTCAGCCTGTGCAGCCAGCCGGGCAAAAGATAGTGATCCGACAGCGCTTCCAAGAGCGCACAGCGAAATAAAATTTTTGTTATTGCCCTGCGTGGCACGCCCAAAATCGATGCACAATGCTGCATATTACATAGTTTAAATGAAATATTGTAACATTGAGCGGAACTTTTTCTGCCCGATGAGGTGTATGGCCCGTAAAGCCGTACGAAATAATAGGTAGGATTATTGTACATTCAATTCACTCAATTCAACTATTATCTCTTATAATAGTTACAAAATACAACGAAACGCCTTGCACTATCTTTCGATGGACAAACAAAATCCATCTTCAAAGGTTCATAATGGCAATCAAATTAGTGGACCTTACAAAAGGTACATCCGAGGACATTGCAGTCCAAGTAATAAAGTCAAAATTGATTGGCACAACATTGAACTTAGTACAGGATGAAACAACAATTCTGGCAATCTATCAGGGGTGCCACAGAAACCACTTCCGCTGCAAAAACCCTGAAAAATGATTCCTCGGTGCAGTCTGAATTCGATATTGGGAACTTTTATTATTTTCGCGCCAATATTTTAAACTTTTTTTTTTTAAATAAAAGTAAAAACAAACTAAATAAATGTCTTAGAGACTTTAAGCTTTTTTTTAAAGTCAGAAAACAAATTTCCAGATTTGTATAGGTATTTTAATTTTCTAATTCCACCTGCAACCTATTTTAAAAAATAAAAAACATAAATTTAAATTGCATTAAATGCAAGCTCGCTAAGCAAGCATTGAAAACGTTCTCAAAATTTTCCAATATTTACTGCTTAAATAATTTGTAAGAACAAAAAGCTAAGTCGATTTTCCCTTACTAGAAGAAAGAATCAACTGAAAGATGCACAAGCCAAATACAGTTTAATGCACCCAGAAAAATACCGAACTGCAGCAGCTAAATATCAGGCCAGTAATCCTGAAGTGCACCAAGCTGCAGTAGCTAAATATCAGGTCAGTCAGGCCTTTTAACATTTTTTAATTACGATATTGTTAATTTAATACGAAATTTTAAGTGTGGATCTGCATCCGATCAAAGCGAGGATGCAATAGCGGGCCCTCTAGTAATTAATAAATTGCAAGCTTCAATTGTTGGGGAGACATCCCAATACATCAAAGCCAAATTGTACACGGTACAACAAAAGGGCAAAACAGTTCACTACTGAAGTCGATAATTTACAAAACTTCTAGAAGCCTCGATGAAGGTTTACCGGCTGAACATGCCAACAGAATGAGTACCAGGGACGCGATTGATATAATAATAAAAAAGGACGAACACGAAAGTGTTAAAACCGTGCTGGAGGCAGTACATGCACAACTATGGACGCTGCCAGTCCAGAACCAGTACGAGAGTTACCGGAAATGTAAATGCAATATTGTATTCCAGAAGAGGTAATTTTAATAGAGGCCATGGTTATAGAGGTAACGGTCGCAGCAGAGGCAATAACCGTTACAATAATAGAAACTATAACAATAATTACAATAATAATTATAACCAAAATAATGGTAATAATTATAGAGGTCGTGGCCGAAATAATCAGAATAGAAACAACAACAATGGAAATGTGAGAGTAGCCCAAAATAATTCGGGAAACTCCCAGCAGCCCTCAGATACACAGGAAAAGACAAAGCTTAAGTTTATTTAATCAATCTCAGTATAAATATATTACTTTCATTTAATCACATGGCAACAGAAAAAAAATTAATTTTCTTAATTGACACGGGCGCAGATATTTCAATTCTAAACAAAAGAAGCCGATTACTTAAATAGTATACAAGATGAAAATAAAATTAATATCCAAGGAAGTAGCCAAGAATTTATTGAATCTAAAGGTTCAACATCAATTGAAATACACACAGACAAATATATAATTTTACACAATTTTCATATAGTACGTCACTACGCGAAACCAAAGTAAACAGAAGAAATCCTGCGCTGGAAATTAACAATTAGACTTGCCGAAACAATGTATTGTCAACGCTTCTAAGCTGAAGAATTTTCCCCTTACATGTGCCGAGTCCATCTGGACGAAATCCGGGCCTTATGGGACGATGTGAAGAAGGGCTATGAGAGCTGTTTGGACCTTCTTTCCGTGACCGCCGAGGATCCAGCCACCTCAACAGTGCTGTCATCCAAATACAGTTACTGTTACTCCGTCTTTTCGAGGTGTGTTGCCTATCTTCAGGAAGTCATAGAAAAGGCCGCCGTCCAGTCCGCTCAGGTTTCCGCAACTCTCCAACCGTCCACCTATGTATACTGGATGTTGCTTGCCACCTGTGGACACAGAGGTCTTCACAGGAGATTACCTTCGGTGGCCAACGTTTAGGGATCTGTTCACGGCGATTTACATTAACAATTCGAGACTTACGCCAGTGGAAAGGTTGTTCCACCTTCTTTCGAAAACGAGTGGCGATGCGAACGCCATTGTTTCCAAGGCACCGCTAACTAATGACGGGTTCGTCTCCGCGTGGCTAAGCCTTACGGACCGCTTCGAAAATAGGCGAACTTTAGTAAACAGTCAGCTGAAGATTCTTCTTAATATTCAGACGATTCCCCAAGAATCCGGGGCCGCTTTAAAAGAGCTGCAAGGCACCATCCAAAGTTGCCTAACATCCTTGAAGATGTCATCCATTCAAGTCGAGGCATGGGACTGTCTCCTTGTGTATATGATTTCTGCCAAGCTTCCAAATCTCACTCTTTCTCTCTGGGAACAGTCGGTCCAGAACAAATCTGAAATTCCAATCTGGAATAAGTTTGATGCGTTTCTGACAGAGCGCTATCGTACACTGGAGGCCATCGACGACGTCAGGCCTAGCGACTCTGGGCATTTTCCGCCAAGACCGACAATTGTCACCCCACCCGCGCACATATCAACTCCGACGAATCTAGGAGGGCTCCGACTCCCAGAGGGTGTGACCTGTGCGCCATGGGAACTCACCCCCTGCGTACATGTCCCCGTTTCCTAACGATGAGTGTTAATGATCGCTCAAATTTCGTCCGAAGAAAGCAACTCTGCTTAAATTGTTTGGATCGAGGCCACCAATACCGGTACTATACCAGTGCCCAAAACTGCATCTCGTGCCACGTCCGGCATCACACTCTGCTACACCGCGACAGTCCGGTTGCGACCGATCTAAGACCCTCTGCTCCGTCTAGTCCACGACCCGCGCCCCTTGCGCAAAGCGCTGCAGTTTCCAACGACCACTCAAATGTTCGAGTATTTTCCACGCGAGTTTCCTGTGCATCCAAAGGTCCGTTGGACACACTCCTTGCCACTCACAGTGCGGCCGCCTTAAGAGGCAGGCGTGACAAAAGCACTCACTCCTACCGTTGTCGAGTCTGCAACGGTATCCACCCCCTTCGAAAATGCCAACAGTTCCTTAAGCTGAGTGCTGAAAAGAGGCTCCGCGCGGTTATTGTCCACCGCTACTGTTCTAACTGTTTGGCCCACGAACATTCCGATGGAACCTGCCTCAAGGGGGACCGATGCAAGACGTGCAATCAGCACCATCATACGCTCCTGCATCCAGTGCATCCAGAGCTCGCGCCCCACTCGCAGCAGCGAGCACCTCCTACTTCTAACCTGCAAATTACGAACCATCTCTCACGCATTACTCTTCACCCAGCCCAGATCCAACGTCATCACGTTCACGCAACGCACGTTCTTCTACAAGCAGACGTACCCGAGGTACCTAGTCCTACCGTAGCCGAGTCTGAACGGAATTCGTCATCAACATTTCGCCGAAAAGCAGACGTTCTCGAGGTACTTAGTCCTACCGAAGCCGAGTCTGCACGGAATCCATCCGCTACAGAGAGATCAACGCATACGCTTCGTGCCGATCAGCTTCGTCGTCTCAACGCCCTAAGATGCGCACCGATCACGGCAGCTGAAGCCGCTCTGGATCCTGCCACCAGCAATAAGAAGGACGACAATGTTGCAATCCGAGTGATTGCAAGGGGGGCCGGAATGTTTACGTGAGGGGCCCATTGTACCCCCTCTCTGGCCACCGAGCTTCCGAAAGCTCGGCCGCTCTTGCGCTCCCGTCTTTCGGGCTTCCGCGCAGTGCCGACGCTCGCGCGCTCTCCGTTCCGCTGCAATCTCCGGCCGCTTCGCTGCACTATTCCGCCGCTCCTCGGCACCTTTCTTGGCAGCGATCGCCCTCGATGCTCTCCTCCACATCTTCGGCCACTGCACTCTTCCGCCGCTCCCTGGCCAAGCGCATCCGCGCATCGCCCTCTGACGCTCCCGCTCCCCGAGCTCGGGATAAATCCGATCCAGCAGTCGGCCGCCTCCGATCTCCCGCTCTCGCTTTAGCGGAGTATAGCGGGCGGGAGCACGGCTCTATGTTTAAGCTTAGATTAGTAACCCAATGCATGTTCAATAAAGCACACTACGGGCGCTCCATGCCAGTGTCGACTCTCGACCCCCGAATATTTTCTACGTCTTCTACTTCGTGGGATATATATAATTTTTTTCTGCTGAAATCCTTTAGCGGAGGATCCTCGCCACCCCCCTACATAAACATCCGGCTCGAAGGACCACATGTCAGCATAAGGGTGAATCTTTACAGGAGTTTCTTAGAATATGGATCTTGCGTCTGGAGCTCACAGTATGGGGTTCACAGTACACGCATTGAGTCAGTTCAGAAGAACTTTCTGCTTTTCGCTTTACGCGGTTTGAACTGGGATCCAAACCAGAGGTTACCCTCGTACTTTGGTAGACTTCTCCTAATTAACTTACCTTCTTTAGCTTACCGTAGAACCATGCTTGGCATTAAGTTCATTTTTAACCTTATCCACGGTGACGTGGAAAGTGCTGACTTGCTGGGTCAGCTTAACTTTCACGTACCGAGTAGAAATACTAGATCCTATATTCCTTTAGTTTTGCGCCAATGTAGAACGTCTTTTGAATTGCATGAACCCTTTAGAGTCTTATGTGCAAATTATAACGATTTGTACATGATAACATCAAACGTAGATAGCCTTCCCCAACTAAAAACCTTAATATTAACCCACTTAGTACGCATGCAGGCAAACACTCTGGTAGCACGCCAGTAGTCACTTCCTCGTATTCCTTTTCTATACTTTCATTTGTCGCGCCTACTAACACCTAACACGAACAGGCACGTGCTTGGTGTCAGATGGGCCAATTGAATGTACTGATCGTAGTGCATCAAGGTCCAAATAATTTAGTTTGTTCGCATTTTTTGCTCGCAACATTTTTTGCTCGCAACATATACCTTATGTCAGTACCCGAGAAAAAAAAAAAGCTCGATGTTTGGGTGCCACACGAACTAACCCTAAAAACATGATAGACCGAATTTCCATCTGCTATTCGATGCTGAATCGCAACAAAATCGACCCGTTTCTGAAGCCGATTGTGACTGGCGATGAAAAACCAACATCAGGCAACAACATGGAGCGCAAACGATCATGGTCAAAACTCGGTGAACCGGCCCAGACGGTGGCCAAGCCAGGAAGGTTTTGTTGTGTGTTTGGTGGAATTGGCAAGGAATCATCTGCTCCCTTATGGCCAAACGCTCAGTCCGGCCCTCTACTACCAAACACTGGTCCGCTTGAAGGTAGCACTCATCCAGAAGTGGCCATATTTGATCAACAGGGGCCGAATTGTGTTTCATCAGGACAACGCCAGGCTACACACAATTTTGGTGACGCTTCAGAAGCTGAGGGAGCTCGGATGGGAGGTCCTAATGCACCCATCTTATAGTCCGGATCTGGCACCAAGTGATTACCACATTTTCCTGTCCATGGCGAACGCGCTTAATGGTGAAAAGTTGGATTCAAGAGAGGCCTGTGAAAATTGGCTCTCCGAGTTTTTTGCCAAGAGGGACGCAGCCTTTTACGAGACGGGTATAATGAAGTTGGCATCTCGTTGGCAACAAGTTTACAAACAAAACGGCGCATATTTGACATAAATCGGACGAATGTATCCAAAATTATCATCTTTTGAAAAATCAATAAAAAAAAGAACGAACTTTTTACTTCACCTTATACAACAAAACACAGCAGGCAAACTAAACAAGCTAGAGCGATGGCAAAAATATCAATGGAGAGGGGAAGGATGCTGGGAAAAGGCAGAGTAAATTTCAAGCCCATAGGGTTTCCATAATCGCAGCAATACAATCAGTCTAATTACTTAATTGTCACACCTCGTAGAATCTATAGCCTCTAGAGTTCTATGGCGCTTAGTAAGGAATGAATCAAGTTCTTGCCACGTAGGAATTTCGGTTTTCGTCAGCTTTGGAAGCTTCGTGGAACACAAATAAGTCAGAAGATTTTCCAATTTATCCGTAGGAGGTCCGGATATTTAGGAATGTGAGGCAATTTTCGATTTTATTTTGCATGTTCAGTAATTTCTACAGTTGGCTGTTCACCAGCGTCCGTTTGTTTTCGAAACGCTCATAAAGATTTTCCCAGGCAGAGCGGAAACCATAGTTAGTGAGTGGTGAATTTAAAACTATTGATTGAGCTTCACCACTAGTCTTGGCATTTAGATAGAACAACTTTTCTACAGGGGTCAGCGAAGGGTTGTCTTATAGACTGCTGTGAAAAGGTCTCGGAAAGTCGGCCAGCGAATATAATTGCCCGAGAAAACTTTCCTTTCCCACGAAGGCGACAGCCAGACGGAAAGAAATTTTGGGGCGCAGGGGATTGGACTTGAGCTGCTTTTGACGAAATCGTATCGATTTGTTCCATAAGCTGAGCGGCACACCTTTCGTAAATAAAATAAAAAAATACACCCGCTGCGCCCTCTAAGTCAAGTGAAATTAGCTCTGAACTGGCTGTCTATATATATATAAGGTTGTCAAATATCTCCCTTCCGCCTGGCAGGGTATTATAATTTTAGTCAGAAGTTTGCAACTATAAAGATATACTTTATTCTTGATCAGCATCAATAGCCGAGTCGATCTAGCCGTGTCCATCTGTCCGTCCGTTTCTACGCAAACTAGTCCCTCAGTTTTAAAGCTATCGGAATGAAACTTTGAAGACTATCTAGTCTTCTATATCCTCTTACTACTATATCTGTCGGAACGGGCCGGATCGGACGACTATATCATATAGCTGCCATAGGAACGATCGGAAATTTTTTAGACAAAAAATTTTTACTTTGCCAATATTCAATATCTTTTCATATAATTTGATACATGGCCATTTTGTATTATTTCCGAATTTCGGTTTTAATTTGATTTAAATCGGACCACTATATCATATAGCTGCCATAGGAATATTCATTTAATTCATTTAATTTTTTCGCAACATTTTTCGCTAGGAACATTTTTTGCTAGCAACATTCCGAGAAAGGGGAAAGTCTGAACATTTTTCTTCTTCTTCTACTTACTGCAAGGGTATTTAAACTTCGGCATGCCGAAGTTAGCTTCCTTTCTTGTTGTCTTTTGAATTTCGCGGCTATGTACAAAGCGCTACAGAGCTCGTATCTGGCCACACTATTAAAAGGTCTTGACATAACCAACAAGACGACGCTATGCATAATTAGTTTGGATATTGCGTTCAACAGTTATAGACGTGTAAACATGGAGTTCACTAACGCCGAAATTCGCGCTAAAGGCAAATCCGCTAGAGAAACGTTCCGCGAGATTAATGGTGTTTTGGGGGATGGTACTCTATCACTTCGAACCGCGGAGGAATGGTTTCGACGATTCAGAGCCGGTGATAACGACACCATGGATAAGCCAGCCGGCGGAAGACCTGTGACGACAAATACCGATCAAATCATGGAATACATCGAGTTAGACCGGCACATCTCGTGACATCGCCCAGGAGATGGGAGTTAGTCACCAAACCATTTTAAACCATCTGCAGAAGGCTGGATACAAAGAAAAGCTTGATGTTTGGGTGCCGCATGATTTGACGCAAAAAACCTTCTGGACCGAATCAACGCCTGCGATATGCTGCTGAAACGGAACGAACTCGACCCAGTCTTGAAGCGGATGGTGACTGGCGACGAAAAATGGATCACATACGACAATATCAAGCGAAAACGGTCGTGGTCGAAGGCCGGTGAATCGTCCCAAACAGTGGCTAAGCCGGGATTGACGGCCAGGAAGGTTTTGCTGTGTGTTTGGTGGAATTGGAAGGGAGCTGCTCCCATATGGCCAGACGCTTAATTCTACCATCTACCGCTTGAAGCAGGCGATCGACCAGAAGCGTCCAGAATTGGCCAACAGGTACAGTTTATACTTCCACATAAAATAAATTCTTAAATTAAAAAAAAAGTAATTGTTTATCACACAAAAAAAAATATATATATTAGGTCAAGTAACAAGTTCGTTCGGTTTTTATATAAGAGGTGGCGTTATTTTCCATAGCTTTAGTGTTACGTATCGCATCACGTATTACTATAAAACGCTGAAAATATGTTTTTTCGTGCTAAAAATTTGTCTTTAACAGTTTTTTGATTGATTGCCTCAGTGCGTAGTGAGAGCTCTTCAAAGATGGACACCAGCAAAGAAAAAAATTCGCTATATTTTACCATTATCCTCCGATCAAGGCCAAAAAGCAGCCAAAGCGACTGAAAAAATTAATTTGGTTAATGGGCCCGATACTGTAAACGAATGTGTAGCACAAAAGTGGTTTGCTTGGTTCCGTTCCGGTAATTTTTTGATTGTTGTGAGGCCTGTCGTCCAAAATTGCGATAAAATCATATAAATAGTGGAAACAGACAGCACATGAGCACTTATTTAATTGCTGAGGAACTAAAGATAAGCCAGAAAACCGTTTGGAACCATTTGCATAACCTTGGATTAAAAAAAAGCTCAATGTTTGGGTGCCACACGAACTAACAAAAAACGCACAGGACCGAATTTCCATGTGCGAATCGATGCTGAATCGCAACAAAATATACCCGTTTCAGAAGCGGATTGTGACTGGTGATAAAAAATGGGTCACTTATGACAAAATCAAGCGCAAACGGTTGTGGTCAAAGCGCGGCGAAGCGGCCCAGACGGCGGTCAAGCCCGGATTGACGCCTAGGAAGGTTTTGCTGAGTATTTGTTTGGTACTAAATAACTGGTACTAAAGAACTAGTGAGATGGTCCTGAGGTGGGCTAGCTGAAGCCATCGAACGGGTCGCAGGTTGCGGATAGAGCAAGCGCTTAGCAAGGTTGGCGACTTGTCGTGAATAAGCAGTCCCGGACAACAGCGGGTACCACACCGTTGTAGTACCGACAAGGCGCTTGTCTGACCGTCTTTAATACATAGTATTACATACTCCATACTTCCTACACGTGTTCCTACCCTCATCCTATCCCCAACATCTCACAAGGGCAGTGGTGACGTCCTGAGGCGAGGGTGCCACTTCACCCCCTTAAGCCAGGGTGTCATGCGATCCGTGCCCATTGGCTGGTTTGCAATCAGGGGTAGGTAACCGACTGTGTTCGGACGAAGCCTCACCGATACCTGGCCGCCTCGGTGAGTAAACCTGGCCCCAGCGTTTTAATGGGGGCTATGACACGCTGGTACTACCTTCCCCTACACTCGTGGGACCAATTTATGGATTTGAAAAAATATAAAAATTTTAACACGCGGGACCGCAACCCAGGTTTCAGAGCGGATTGAGGAGGCGGCTCTGGACGACGGTGGTAAGCTGTCGCTGCGTAGGGGCTTAGCTCCTCACCCTAAGAGTGCTGCAAAGCCGAAGGGCCTGACCCTGACGCAGAGCGCCTCGAAGAGTGCTGCAAAGCCGAAGGGCTCGACCCCGACGCAGAGCGCCTCGAAGGGTGTAGAGACCTTCAAGTTTCAAGTGGCCGGCAGTGAGGCCACCAGACGAACTGACAGCAGGGGGGGGTTGCAGTGCCCGGCACTGCCCCAGCGGATGTCCCGCAGGCGGGCGACGCCAGCAGGAGAGACGCTGCAACACCCTCTTCCGCAAGGTCGAGACAGCAACCCAGAAAGCAGCCTGTCCCAGCGGCAGGTCAGTCTGGGGGAGCCGGAGATCCTCTGAGGCAACGCCACAAGTGGTACCTCCGGTACCTCGAGCGGGGCTTCAAGCCGGAGGAGGCCCACAAAAGAGCGCTGGAGCACCGTGCGCCGAACGTGGCTCCAGCGAAGAGAGCTGCGGGGACGAGCGTGTCCCCGATTGAGAGAGCCGGCGGCCAGGCCGTTGCGGGGAGGAAGAGGCAGCTTCACCACACGTCGCCGCCCGAACTCCCCAAGACCGAGTCCAAACGGACCAAGAACGTCGCAGCGCTGGAGGGATCGAGGACCTCGTACGCAAGTGTAGCCAAGGGCACGAACCTTGCTATACTGGCGGAGGACTACCCGAGGAGGCTCCTGACGAAGGATGAATTGTCGGCGGTGGAGCAGGCCCTCGTCGAAGAGATGAGGAAGGGCTGGACCGCGGCTCTAAACTTTAACGGCATCCAGTTCCGTGATGGTCTACTACTGGTGGACTGCATGGACTGCGATGCCAAGAAGTGGCTGGAGCTGACGGTCCCCAGCATCAGCACCAAGGTGGGTGTGCAGCTCCGCACCTGCCAGCAGGAGGACCTACCGGTGACAAACGTCGTCACAATATACCTGCCCCGCACCGCAGGCGAGACGATGGAGAGGTCTCTTGGACTGCTCAATGAGCAAAACAAGGGCCTGCTCACCGAGACCTGGCGTGTCATCCGGCTCCTGGAGTCGAAGGGCGGCAAGGTACTGATGCTCGGCCTGGATGAGGAGGCGCTTACACTCCTCAAGAAGCGAGATATGCTGGTGAGCCATCGAT
Organism: Drosophila aff. chauvacae BK-2020; assembly: GCA_018903765.1. NCBI lineage: Eukaryota > Metazoa > Arthropoda > Insecta > Diptera > Drosophilidae > Drosophila > Drosophila aff. chauvacae BK-2020. The sequence goes on from JAEIGO010000967.1 coordinate 426,696, forward strand.
TCGGCCAGCTAGAATGCCGCCTGCATAAGAAGCAGGAGTCTGCGGAAGCGGAGGTGTCCACGGAGGCAAATGCCGACGATGTGCATGGCATATCAACGGCTGCAGCCAAAGTGGCTCCCTCCGTCCCCAAGGACTTAGCTGTAGTGGAGGCCGAGTTGGACTCGGTCTCTCTAGAGGGGCTGGACCTGACGTGCCTGCACATTGGCGGCGTAGAGGAGCCAACCAGCGACAACGAGCCATCCGATGATGAGCGCACACCCAACGAGATGCTGTCAGAGGCTTATCCGACGCTATCGGAGGGTGAAGAAGAGCTCTAAAGATGGTGGTCACCAGCGTGGCACAGATCAACCTGCATCACACCAGGGCAGCCTCGGTTGTCATCGGCAGGTTGGTCGCAGGTCTGACCTGGGGCTGGGGCCCATCCAGGAGCCTTGGGTCGTCAGAGGCAGGATCTGCGGCCTAAGTAAAGTGAGTATGCAAACTATTGCAGATGTGTCGGATGTCCCCCAGAAGTTCAGGATCTGGTGCAACATTGCAGCAGCAAAAGGCTACCCCTACTGCTAGGGTGTGATGCCAATGCGCACAGTGTTGCATGGGCAGCTTGGACAACAACAGTAGAGGTGAGTGTTTACTAGATTATCTTGTATCTAGGGATCTTACAGTTTTCAATGTGGGGGCTGAACCCACATTCATTACCAAAACCAGGGCTGAAGTACTGGTATCACTTTCGGCAACGGCCTCCCGGTTGATTCGCAACTGGAAGGTCTCCTCAGAACCGTCAATTTAGGATTACAGGATCATCCTGTTCGACATTCATAGCAACCTTAGATTCTTGAGCCTGGTTGACAGTCTACAGCGCTCTGTAAAGGCCAAAGGGGTAGCTCTTTGCGCCTTTATGGACATAGACGGTGCTTTTGATAATACAGCTCATAAGAGCACTCTGTAGACGGGGGGTTGAGACGGGTCTCACGACCTGGCTGGGCAAACTCCTTGATAGCAGAATAGCAGAAGTCACTGTCAACAGTGTGACAGTTAGATCTCAAACCACCAGAGGTTGTCCGCAGGGAGGTGTCCTATCACCACTGCTCTGGAACCTCGTGGTGGAGGTTAAACTTACAGCAAATGGGTTTGAATGTCAGGGCTTGCCGATGACATCACTCTAATCTGTAAAGGCAATTTTGAGAGCACATTGTGCGACAGGATCACACTGGGCCTAAGTGATCATGACTTATTGAACTCCGTCGTTTGCTTAAAATGTAATTCAAAGCTGAGAATGCTCTTTCAGCTGGATCATGCCCAACGTCTTTACAACGACTTCTGTCTTGCTTATATTTGTGTGAATCATTGCAAATTGTTGCCACGTCGATTTTTAACGATATTAGCTTTCCCTTTCCCTTGCCGTATTTAATAGTCTCTTCTCTTTGGGAAACGATATTCATTATGTTCCTCGATGTAATTGGGTTCATACCAAGGGAATTATAAATTTGATCAACAATTTCTTTAAAACACTCACTGTACAAGAATAAAAATGGTTTTCCTTCAGTTGTCACAATTATTATAAGCGAATTTACAATATATTATTCACTAGTTTGATATGCATTATTTTTTCCCCCCAAATTTAATTTCGTCGTCTTCGCTGTCGCACTCTCTAAATGTTTTGTTGTTAAATGGCGTTTCCAATTTGTTGAATGAAAGCCTGATAATTTCACTCTACACACTTTGCACGCTGATTTCTTTTCCAACGAATTAAAATAAAACAAGAAAGGAAGCTAACTTCGGCAAGCCGAAGTTTAAAAACCATTGTTTGCAGTAAGTATTTAAAATTTTGTAAATTTAAGGATTTAGGGTCTTTATACATGAATATATTAATTATAGGGTAAAGGTGGCAGTTGTGGACACGGGGGGGTTGTGGACACCCCGGTGTAACTTTTGACACAGGACAGATATATGGATCTGTCAAATGTCATGTGTGCGCTATTGAAGCTCGATTGTTTTGTGCCTTATATCAAACGGAACGGACGCGTCTGCTTTGTGTCCCGGAAAAATGAATTTTTTCACCGTGAAAAAAATCACAAAAGTTTTATTGCACGTTTTTAAAAGTGTCACCATGTGAAGTGTGTTAAGGGCTTACAGGGGTCTTTTGAGTAAAAAAATGCAACATTTTTGAGATTTTTTTTCTTTGTTCAGTTATGACATACATTTTTCGGATAAAGTACACTTAAAAAAGTGGAGTTTGAACTTTAATTTCTGAAAATTTCAACTAAAAATATTTTTAATTCAGCCGATGGCAGCCATTTTACGAAGACATTTTTGGACATGTTTTTCGTGGCCCCAACGATGCCCAAATATTTTTTTTTTTCATTTCTAATTTTTTTTATAACGTTTTAAGTCAAAAATTGGGATTTTCAGCAGTAAAAGTCGGCCATTTTGTAGCTGTAAAATCGAAAAAAAAAATTGAAAATAAGATCGTTGGGGCCGGGATAAATATGTGTAGAAAGTGTGTGAAAAATTTCAAATTGATCGGTTGCATATTCGCTGAGTTATGATGGACACCGTCTTTAAAAACAACATTTCGAGAAAAACGTTGTTATTGCAGCTTGTTGCTCGGCTCTTTGGACGCGAGACAAAAACTTAAAAAAATCATATCTCCGTCAATTCTTCACCAAATTGCTTGCAATTTTAACAGAATACTTCTGAGACTTTGTACTATCGAAAAAATAAAAATCTTTGACCATTTTTGACCCCTGTAAGCCCTTAATTAAGAAGTGCATTAAGTGCAATCGATTTTTTGACGTGAAATTTAGTTATGTTAAAGATTCCAGTCCGAGTTTGGACAAAATTTTCACAATAAAAAAATACAGCTATATAAGTAAATATATTTTAATGGTGTTTATATTCTTTTCTTCGATGTTTGTTGCCAAAAAAAATTGACCGCCTGCAACTCCGTTCACTGCAATGATTGTGATCGGCCAGTGCACTTGAAGTGTGCTGACATGTGTGCCAGCTATTTCACATGCGCGAATTGTGCTTCTGATGGAGAATGATGCCATGCGTAGTATTTTTTGTTTGTTTTACAAATGAATAAACTTCCATTTTTTCTTCATTTGATTGCGTTTAACTTAATACTTTTCTAATTTTAGCACATTCTACAAAGGGTGTCCACAAGCCCCCTTAAAATCTAAAATTGGCAAAAATTACTATTTTACAAAAACTTAAAATTTTTTCTTTCAGTGATAGATATCACTGTAATTATTCATAAACTAGTTAGCTAGGGTCTCTAGCTTTAGATATGCACCTGTCCGCACAATATGCTCCAGTTAAAAAGATATCAGCGAAAAACAAAACTATGTCCACAACTGCCACCTTTCCCCTACTATATATGTCAATCTTGATAAGTAATATCCGTTCAAAAGTTATTGCAATTCAACTTCTATTATGATGGACCAAGGAAATGAGTGAACTCAGTGAGAGTACGAAAAACCTTTAGCACAAGTTATGTGTCCAAATAATGGGCACCAAAACCAAGAAAGAATCCTGGAAAAAATAAAAGATATAAAGGACACGGCAATACTTAGTAAGATCCCTTCTAAAGGGCAAGCTCATCTCTAATAAATAAACGGTACGTCAACGAAGTCAGTCTAGGAGTCCCGAGAAGTCCTGGTACACACGCTCTCTCCAGGGAATGTGCGATAAAACTCAGAGGACGAGAGAAGCACACATCAACAGGAGACATAATCATCACTGAAAAGATTCCATAGGTAATAGATGAGACGTGCTGGAATGGGGGATTTAACCGATTTACAGTCTCCCAGAATCAACGACATTTTTTCAGGTTGAAGTACCTGCTACATTGGAGGCAACTAGACTATCGATACAGCGAGGCCTTAGGGATACCAAAGTGAGGATTTACTCGGATAGTGACTAGTCTCTAGATGCAGTCAAAACGAACTCTCAATTTTGTCAAAAGTGTCAGCGTGCAAAGGAGCCTTAAAAAAACTTGCTGGATACAAGGATGAAGAATAAAACAATCAATCAATTTTCTCAACGACTCAGTATTGTGCTGAAGACGCAAAGTCACAACCAGAAAAAAGAGGGTCCTTGACCAACCCTAGCCCTAATTGCCCACTCATTCTTTCAAACGCATTTTCTCAAAACTATGATTTTAAAGCCTGTACCTGAAATATCTCGAAAACCATTGAACCAATTTAACTTTGAAATTTTTTGTGGTTATCATATACAAAAATATCTAGTCTTTACGATAGGATTTTTTAAAAAGATTTTTATTAATTTTTTAATTTTGTTGTTGTTTTTTTTTTTTTTTTTTTTTTTTTTTAAATAGCAACTTTAAATTCAAACAGCCGACACTTAGTCAAAAATCTATGTTTTGGCTATGATAAAGACTAGATTATAGTATATGTTTTAATAATCTTTTCGGTTTTTCCATTTCAGATGATTTTTGACGAAACGGCATCTGTTACTGAATACCTGAATTTTATTTGGGCACTCAATCAAAAAAATTTAAAATTATTATTAAAAAAAAAATAATAATAATATTTCTTAGTTTTTCTGTAACTTAAAAATTCAATCCAATAACTCAAATAGATTCTTTAAAAAATACCAAAATCCGCCCTTTTTTGGACCTTCTGGGTGTATATGTCCCCCTTATTAACCCTCTCAGCCCATTTGTTGCCTATAGGCAACATTTTACAAATAAGCCTCAGTTACATACATTTTTTTGCTTCGCGCTTTTTTTCAACATCTTCCTTAATGTTTTCTGCAACCAAAATAACTAATAAGTTACTTGTAAGATGCGCACGTGTTTATTTAACAGACGATTTTAGTGCAGTTGTTTGAAAATTTTTTTTTCGCGGGAAAAGTGTTGGTGAGAAAAACAAAAATTAAAAGAAAATATTTGTTGTATTGCAAAAATAGGTGGAAAATATAAATACTTAAAGGTAAGTAAATGATTTACCAAAAAAAAAATTTTTTTTTAAGTGAACAGTTTGTCTATAAGAATTTTGTAAAGTTGCAGTTGCCTATAGGCAACAATGGGCCATTGTGTGAAAATTTGTCAATTTACAATTTTTTTTTCTTTTGTAAATTTGTATTTAAATGTTATTTTTAATGTGTAAAAATGTTCGGTAGATCCCTAGTATTATTATAAAAATATATTTTTCAGGTCAGCACGGTCTGAAGCAATATCTGCCGAACAAGCCTAACAAGTGGGGACTCAAAATGTTTACTAGAGCTGATGTATCTGGAATCATATATGATTTTCAAGCTCGCACAACAGAGAATATGTTCCACAACCTACAAAGACCATGCGATTAGACAATTTAAGCCACTGGGTAGAATGGGGAGCAAAAGGCATATGCCTTACTGGGTTTCCACGGTCTAAATGCAGCAAAGGCAAAGTTAATTTATGCTGCAACCCACAAAGAAACTGCTTTGTAAATTACCATACTTGATAATATACAAAATAAAGTATAAAGCATAATTATATGAATAAATAAATTAGTTTAAAAAAATTTAATGCGTTTTGATTTTTGCCATAAGTGCCCATTGTTGCCTATAGGCAACATCCTGTAACTATTGAACCAGGACACCAAGGACTTTGAAATTTTCGTCAGTTCATATTTGAATAACGGCAAATACATATCCGTTGGAAAAAAATTTGTATCCCGGCTAATTTTAATTGTGGGCTGAGAGGGTTAAGAACTTTGCTTTTAATTTTATGAAGACCGGAACAATCGGAAAATTAATAAAAACAAGAAAGGAAGCTAAAATAAATACCCATGTAGTAAGTAAGTATTTACAATTTTTTATATTTAAGGATTGCGGTTAGTTTTCGTGATATTTTTGTTGGAAATAAAGTACTAAGTTATAATTGGTTTCCTCAAAATTTTCCGATCATACCTTTGTCAGCTATATGATATAGTTGTCCGATTCGGCATTTAGTACTTATATAGCAGTGAGAGTAAATATAAACGAAGGAACTAGTTTGCGTAGAAACGGACAGACGGGCATGGCTAGATCAACTCGGCTATTGATACTGATAAAGAACATACATATATACTTTATAGGGTCGAAAATGTCTCCTTCACTGTTTTTCCAAATTTCAGATTAAAAGTATAATACCTTACAAGGGCATACAAATCTTAGCTTCACAAATATTTAACTTATTTGCATCTTCTTTTTTAAATGGTTTTTCATGTATGTTTTAAAGGGAGAGTGCAACGATTTATAAAAATTTCTAGTTGTATTACATCTAATTTAAGATTAAACTTTTTATGTTGCGTACCTGAATCAAAATTCGGAGACTCGGTATCGTCTAATACTTCAATTATTTGTTCCATATTTCGAATAAATTGTTGATATGTTTGTGATCGAGCTACTTCATCCTTCAGAAATTGTTGATTTGATATAGGCAATATTCTTTCGACGCGACGAACTTTGGGTTTAGAGACTGTATATTATACAAATACAAATTTATATTTATACTAAATCAGAACTCTTAAAAATAAATAAACTTACAAATTTGTTCGGGTGGGATATCACCAATGGATATCGCTTGTTTTCGTTTACCATATATATTCTTTTCATCGGCTTTTATACTCGAAAACGAATCAACCGGAGATATAACAGTCGCTTCTCCGCTCGAAGTTACCAGCACAGGCAGCATATTCAAGGTTTCAAGTGGTTGGTGAGTTGATTCTTGTAGTAACCCCATACTTCTAGCCAATTCTGGTGACTTTTGTACAAACTTCTTAATACTGTGTTGCATAAGACAAGTATCCTCAATTTTAAGACGATTTATACATACCCGCACCTGAGACTTGCCACTTGATGACGTAGACGTCGATGTAGTGGTCGAAGCCACAATGTTTTGGAGGTCAGAGCCATATGAAAGTTGGTTATTATTCAGAATTGAGTTCGCACTTGGTTGCGTTTCTTGCTGATTTCTCTCGGCTACTTCAATAGATTGTGTTTGTATTGTTTTTTGATGTTGCATAAAAGACTTTTGGATGTGACATGTTGGAATTGCCCTTTGTGGCTGATCATGTGCAAACGACACATTTTGCACACTTACTGAATCCAAATTAAAATTAGAAGACTCTAAAGCTTGGGATAAGTCTTCAGTTGTATTTTGAAAAGGTTTATCTGTTTGGATAATATCACAATTACGAAAATAATCTTCATGGGATTGAAATGATTGAATATGCTTTTTTGTTTCAGCGCTATAAAATAATTTTTCTTTTTCAAGATTTTCCGGCAATATTTTATTTTTAACTTGACTGTTTTCCGGTGAAATTACCGTTGGGGTCATACTGAAATGATGTAAGTAATGTTTTAAAATTTATATTTAATTAATAAGTTATAATTCTTACTGATCTATATACATCTGCGACGAATGCATGTCCGAGTGGTCTTTTAAAATTGGTGTAGATATATTGGAACTGCATTCTATCGGTGCTTCGTATGAATCATATTTAAGTTCGCTTGTTTCGTTGTGATAATATCGCCTCTTCACGATAAGATGGTCACCAGGCACTGTAAATAAAGTAAATGTTAGGGTTATATATATGAGATTATTACAGTATGACATTTATTTTAGTTTTCTTTACTTGCTCTGGTTTCTCTTTCGTAGGTTTCATGCTGAAAACTATTAAAAACGCCAAAAACTCTGCGTTTTTAAATTATAAAGTCATATCGGACATGCGGTTGCAAAAAAAAAAACACCTTCTTGAATCTTGTTGGATTGTAAAAAAAAATTTTTTTTTTTCATAAATCGACGTGATTTATTTAAAACATGTTTTAAATTGGGATTTATGAAATTTCGAGGTTACACTTATAATACCGGAGCGTATGCGTTGTACACCAACGCGTTTTTTTTCTCAAATATACCCACTTGAAATATAGTCGAAAACAAATTTTCTTTTGAGGGAAATAAATTACTTTGTTTTTAAAATTTAAATATTATTTTGGGTAAGTTCACAGAATTGGAACGCTCGGAATGGTGGCAACAGTTGTGCAAATTGTTTTTTAGATATTTCTGTTGAGCGGTGTAACTCCGATAATTATCAATAGATTGGCTTCAAAACTTTAAACAATTTAGTCGAAATGTACTCAAATAAGAAACAAAAAAACAAAGTTATTTTACTTGAACGGTTTTAAAAATAATGATTTTGAACAAAAAAGGAAGGTAACTTCGGCAATCCGAAGTTTAAATAACCTTGCAGTAAGTATTTAAAATTTTGTATATTTAAGGATTGCGGTTCTTTTCGCTTTCGCGTGTTCTTAGATAATATAAGTGTTGAGCGAAACATGTTGACAGTGAAAACTTGTGCGCAACAACTAAATGTTGCTAGCAACAAAGCTTTCAAAATAAATGAATTGATATACATATTCCTGTGGCAGCTATATGATATAGTAGTCCGATATTGATAAAATTAAAACCGAAATTCTGGAATAATATAAAATGGCCATATCTCAAATTATATGAAAATATATTGAAAATTGGCATAGTTAAAATTTTTTTCTAAAAAAAATTTCGATCGTTCCTATGTCAGCTATATGATATAGTCGTCCAATCCGGCCCGTTCCGACATATATAGCAGTGAGAGCATATAGAAGACTATCTGCAAAGTTTCATTCAGATAGCTTCAAAACTGAGGGACTAGTTTGCGTAGAAACGGACAGACGGACATGGCTAGATCGACTCGGCTGTTGATGCTGATCAAGAATATATATACTTTATAGGGTCGGAAATGTCTCCTTCACTGCGTTGCAAACTTCTGACTAAAATTATAATACCCTGCCAGGGTATAAAAATGTGATGAATTTCATGGTCAAATTGTGATTTTTTTTTCTTAACTGTCGCCATTTTACGAAAAATTAATTTAAAAAAACCCCCCTACGTAGTTCCCTGGGAACATAAATATGGATTCAGAAAATGTTTGGTTTTTTGTTCTAGATCAAAAATTGTAGAAGATACGTTTCCGGCCGTGGACCCATCTGAGAAAAAACATGCCACGGCAGAATTGCTGCGGAGTCACCATTTTTTTTTAATTACTTGAAATGTATGTTTTTTTGTAGTTCAATATTGATATTATAAAATACTTTTTACAGAATTTAAATAACTCCATTGTGTTTACCTACACAAATTTCGAAAATATGCCTTTTTTTTGTGTTTTATAGCCTATTTACACTATCGTGCGTTACCTATCGATATCGAAGGAAACGCAATAACGTAGAATGTGTGTTTCTATTGCGTTATTGCGTCTGTTTTTGGCAGCTGTCAGCATTTATTGAAAAAGTAAACAAAAATTGACGAAAATGAGCAATTCGAACAACGACGAAAGCCTGATATTATCAGCCATGGAACACAATAGAGAAACCATGATGAAGGCCATGGATTTGTCTGCGATGTCTTTTTCTTTGGAGAAGCGACTTGGGATCTCGTACTGCTTGGGATCTTCTACGGAATACCGCACTATAGCGAGTCTCTGCCGCACCCAATAATATGCAGGATTTTGGTTGCGAGTATCCACCAGGATCCCTCACCAATAAGTGAATATCAAAATCCGTTAAAGAATTTGATGATATTGGAGGCAACCTGCTCAAGAAACTTGGATAGGAAATACAAACGAAAGCGCTGAACGCATTGGGCACGCCTGGGTCTAAATGTTCTTTGTGGAACCATTATTAAATAATTATTTTGTACATTAATTTTAAAATATTTTTTAATTAAAAAAAAAGGGTTTTTACGCGGTTTTTTTAAAACGCCATATTGCGATTCTTGAAAGAGGTCCATCCAAGCAGTCGGCTAGCATCGATCCCAATTTGAATTATATTTTATGTTTCTGTATATGTGGGAGTTCTTCAGATCTCACTGAATTCTCTCATATTCTTTGTCCACAGACCCAGAAGTGCCGACCAGAAGTCCCCAAGAGTGCACTGCTCAAACCGTCAGTTACTAGGTTTTTATTTTTATTTGGTGGTGAAACTTGTACGATAGTCCGAATATAGAGTTGTTATCGAAATACTCAGGTGTTATCGACACAAACGTAACTTGAACGCAACTTGGAATCAACTTTTTCCCACCTCTAGGCCCCTATACAAAACCTATGTAAAAAAAACTACGTTTGCTCTGAGACGCAAAAACGCAAAAAACGCAGCCTAGTGTAAATGGGGCCTTACAGTGGTGTAACCCCTTAAATTATATGAAAATATATTGCAAATTGGCAAAGTTATAATTATTTTCCTTAAAAATTTACGATCGTTCCTATGGCATCTATATGAATATAGTCGTCCGATCCGGCTCGATTCCGACATATATAGTAGTGAGAGCATATAGAAGACTATCTGCAAAGTTTAATTCAGATAGCTTCAAAACTGAGGGACGAGTTTGCCTAGAAACGGACAGACGGACTGCGACAGTCTCTGACACTGCTGAGTGAGGTCCGTCTTCGTTACCAAGAAACCGTGTGTTAGAAAGAGAACACTAGATTGGTCGATCTTGAGTGAGATTGACAGGGGTTGTGTGGAGTGGAGTTGCGGAGTGGCAAGCACTGCAATTCTGGTAGCGCAAGAAGACGGAACTCGCTGTGCCTTGGTGATAGAAACCAACAACAAAAATGTATAAAACCGCACCCGATATCAGAAGTGGGATCGGCTCACAACAGTACAGTTCTTCTGAATATATGGCTGCTCTGAGGAAACAAAATAAAAAGCTCTGGAATTAATAAAAAACATGCAGGCACCAAAAGCACCAGTGTCAGATGGGAATACTACGGTCGTGACGCTGCTCAAGTTTAATCCCAATGGTCCTGGAGCAGACGCATCAGCATGGTGCACTACGATTGACTTAATCTTCGCAGACAACGCGCTAAAAGGAAGTGCACTCGTAATAGCACTTAGCAAAGCACCAGAAGGCAGTGCATCGCAGTGGCTGTCCCAAGTTTGCTTTTCTGGAATTCAATTCAAGGAATTATTCGTGCAGCAGTTCGTCGGCCTAGAGACAACGGGTGCTGACCGAATGAGTATATTCGCCATATTCCTTTCCCGACGGCGTTTATTTCTTTCCATCCATCCGATTCCTAAATTCAAAGTGAAAGAGATATATATACATATAAACATATGTACATGCGCCCAGTCACAGTGAAGCTCTTCCTTTCCATACATACTAGGTGTACCGGTATGAAATGAGCGTTTTTGTTTTAAAGAAAACAATAATTAAAAATGGGAAAGTAAAAACATTTTATTCAAAGTATTGGCCATTGCTTTCTACACATTTTGACCACCTTTCTGGCAATTTGTGGATACCATAAAAAATTGTTCGACCTTTGAAGAAAACCAATCAAACACCCAATTTTTGACCTCCTCGTAGGAATCAAAGTGCTGCTCAGCCAATGCGTGTCCCATCGATGAAAACAAATGGTAGTCGGAAGGATCCAAGTCTGGTGAATACAGCGGGTGGGGTAGCAGCTCCCAGCCAAGTGCTTTGATAGTATCCTGAACCGGTTTTGCTTTGTGTGCAGGAGCATTGTCATGGAACAAAATTACCTTGCCGTGTCTTCTGGCTCATTCTGGTCGTTTCTCGATCAATGCATGGTGTTCAAATTGATCATTTGTGTGTTGTACACCGCACCTTTCTGGTCCCACCAAACACAGAGCATTGTCTTCTTGCCGAATCGATCTGGTTTTGCGGTCGATGTTGAAGCAAAATTTCACAAGTTTCCGCAAATCATTACTTTCTGGTACAAAGATCGACATTTTTAACACGATGAAAAAATATTCATACCGGTACACCTAGTAAGTACTTTGTCAATATCGCCCCTATTTCGTCTCACTGTGATTCGCTGGTGTCCAAGCATATATATATTGCCTCCATCCACATATATTCAAATTTACACAAAGTACGTCACTAAACTGCTGTTTTTCGCCTTCAAGAAAATTATTCAAAATACATTTACACAAATTATCTATATATATAAAATTCTGTATCGTCGTGTTGGACAGAAAACTCCTCCGAAACGGCTCGACCGATTCTCATGAAATTTTATATGCAGATTCAGTAGGTCTGAATAGGCTAAAATCTATTTTTCGCACCCCTAAGTATAGGGTAGCCCGCCCCTACAGCTTTAGTCGCTGCCTGCCGACTGACAGATGAGAAATTTGGAATCTATGGATGTGGTAGCCACGAAATTTACGTCAAGTTTTGTATTTTTAAATACTTAAATAATACATATTTATGTGGCAGTGCTGTGGCATCTCTGAATTATTTTTCTTGGTTTTTTATGTGCTTATATTTATGTGCCTTTTAAAGAAAAAAAAATGCCAACAAAACGCAAAGGGGGCTAAGTTGAGCCGAAGCTCAAGTAGTTCTAGAATATTTCGAAGCAGAAGAGAAGAAAGAACAGAGGAACAGATACAGAAAATGCCTACTGATGAGCGTGTGAGAATGAGGCAATTGCGTCAAGAACAATCAGAAGATACACGAGCCGAACGCAATGAAGCAAGAAGACTAGAACATCGACAATAAAGCAGGTTTACAGTCAAATGACCAACACCTCCTACAGGTTCATGAAGCAATTACATTGGATTCATTCGTGCGTTTTGCATTCAGGTATGAGCCCGATATTGAATATTATTTTCATTCAAAAGTTATAGTTGGTGCTATGGACAAGGAATAACCGCATTGTCATGCTCTCAAATTCACAAATGAACCAGCCGGGATGAGTTCCGCATCTGGGAAGGTGCAACTACCTGATATTGAAACTAGAATTGAATTGAATTATTTGCGTATTATTATCACTTTAGAACTATATAAAACAAAAATTAGGGGCGAGACAAAGTTCGCCTGGCCCGCTAGTAATTTATAATATTCATCCGCAGAAACTTCACTACCTACTTAAATAAATAAATAAAAAACACACAAATTGTATTAAATATATATACCTATATCCTAAATATTATAAAACATAACCTATTTTTTAAAGAAAATATTATATATACAATTAATAACAATAAACAAAACATCCACATTTTAAAAAATTAACCCTTCGTTCCAGCAATAAATACGAATTTTTATTCGACATACATACATTTAACCAAACATATATTGATTTTTTATATATCGACATACATATTTGCAAGCTCCGGCGCTATTCTGCGCTGAGCGGCAAAACTCCAACTCCAAGTCCGAGCAAATCTGTAACACGGCTTGAATATTCTAACGTCAACGGTCAGTATCTTCTCTTCTATTTCATGCACGATAATTGTCGTAGTTTTGTTTTGTTGTTACTATTTTTGACTATCGCTTGTGAAAATATGAAACGATTTGATTAATTGGGAGAAATATGCGAAAGCAAAATGTGAAAAGGTCAAATGTTACAGTTTTGCACTCTGAATACCCAAGCTTTTTATTTTAGTTTTGAAACTCTTTCGTTTAACTTGATGAGCTTTGATCATTTAAAGTCAAATTGTCAATGCAACAATTATGAAGAGTGAGATCAAAAAGAAAATAATTAAATTGCTTATAGATGGCGAAATGTTGGTTTTTCAGGTTATATGCTCAGTTGAAATAAAAATTAATCGTTTCGAGTATTGGACTAGAGATCCCACAATCCAGTCATCACCAAGTAACGTGAAGCAAAACGTGAGACACGGTGGCGGATTAATAATGGCTTGGGGCTGTATAAACAAAAACGGAGTTGGTCCCTTGGTCTTAATTGAAATGGTGCTACGCTATACCTGAAGTATGCCAAATCGCATAAAGGAGCTAAAAAAATCAAAAGGGCTGTGGACTCATTATTAAAATAATCTCTATTCAAATTTTCGTTTAATATATGCAAAACTGTAACAATAATATAGTAGCAACAAAACAAGACTAAGAGTATTATCCTACATAAAATATAAGAGAAGATACTGACCGTTGAAGTTAGAATATGCAACTCGTGTTACAGTTTTGCTACATACATATTTGCAAGCATACATATTTACTGGCTAGCCGCGCTATTCCGCGCTGAGCGCCAATTCCATACATACTGTTCGGAGCAGACCGCCAGCACCTAGGCATGCGCGCATGGGTGTTCCGCTGCAAATGCAGCTCTCTTATCTTTTTTCGCTTCTCTTCTTTCGCTAAATCTGTCGCGCTTTGTTTACCTAAGCTACAATTGTCAACCGCTGCTCTATGCTATATATTTGGAAGCCGAGCTTCACTCCGCACCTCTCTATACTTCGCAAACACACATCGATCGAGACACAAATAAAGAGCAAACATTATTATTAATATAACCTATCGTGCGTTTTTATTAATATAAATAAAGGGTGGCATATTGGTTGTCTTCCCCATAAACATTTTGGTGAACCCGACGTGATTGTTTAATAGCGTTTAAACAAAGCCACGGTCACAAACACACGAACATACAAACATAAGTGCACAGCAGCCGCCGCTTGATTTTCGTACACTTCGCGCTGTGAAAACCAAAAACTGTGTTGTGCACAACAATATTAACAAAGGTTAATCACACGTAATTCTTTGTTAATTAGCGCATATTGCATATAGATTTATATGTACATATAGCCACCGACATACATACATATATGGGCAATTCTCTGGTGTCGCACGTGACATTCGTACGCATTCAAACAAAAAAAAAAACATGTACCAAGACTTTTTTTTAATTTTACAAAACTTGGAACTTATAGCTCTTGGGTAGCACTATAATTGGTGTTAAGGTCAACCTCGAACAATTGTTCGTTTTCAAGATAATTAAAAAAAATGTATCGAGTTCGCACGTGACACAGACGGAAGTGAATTTTTCGCAAACCAATTCAAGCACTGATTTCAGCGAAACTTAATGAAAGATTTCAATACAATTAATTTTAATGTATTATATATCAATTCAACTTAATAATTTATTTGATTTGATTTAAAAATATTAACCCTCTCAGCCCATTTATTGCCTATAGGCAACATTGTAGAAATACGCCTCAGTTACCTGGAATATACATTTTTTTGCTTCGCGCTTTTTTTCAACATCTTCCTTAATGTTTTCTGCAACCAAAATAACTAATAAGTTACTTGTAAGCTGCAAACGTGTTTATATAGCAGACGTTTTAAGTGCAGTTGTATGAAAAAAATGGTTGGCGGGAAAAGTGGTGGTAAAATAAAAATTCATTTTATTTATTTTATTCA
The DNA here is from genome assembly GCA_018903765.1 of Drosophila aff. chauvacae BK-2020. Lineage (NCBI taxonomy): Eukaryota > Metazoa > Arthropoda > Insecta > Diptera > Drosophilidae > Drosophila > Drosophila aff. chauvacae BK-2020. Next base: position 441,898 of record JAEIGO010000967.1, read on the forward strand.
ATAAATATTTGTTGTAATGGAAAACTAGGTGGGAATTATACATATATAAGGGTAAGTAAATTATTTAAAAATAAAAAAATTTAAAAAAAGGTCATAGTTTGTCTACAAGAATTTTGTGAACATTTTGTGGCAACATCCTGTAACTATCGAACCAGGACACCAAGGACCTTGAAATTTTCGTCAGTTCATATTTGAGTAAAGCCAAATACATATCTGTTAAAAAAAAATGTTTATCTTGGCTAATTTTAAATGTGGGCTGAGAGGGTTAAGTAGTTTTTTTTTAAGTAAATTTGTATCGGTGTCGCACGTGACAGGTCGCACGTGACATATTTTCCATCGTTTTTTTCGTGATGTTTTTTACTATTTAATTATATTAGAGAAGTATAAATGTTATCTTTGACTCTTTGCAATCTCCCAGTGATGATAGAAAGCAAAAGTCCAAGCATAGTTCCTCTGCTTTGGAGATTTTTATCAAAACACATGATCTTTTTATGGTGTTTTTCATCAAAATAATGAAAAATTGCGAGTTGCGCGAGTTTGCGTTCCAATATTTCGAAATTTGTTTTAGAATATGATAAAGGCTTTCAAATTTGATCTATTGAAACATTTCTTAAAGTTACTATGTTACAAATATTAATTTTAGAGCATTTTTTGTGTTTTTTGCCGCGGTTGTAATTTCCAGAGAATAGCCCATATACATTTCGGTTACTCTGTGGCTAGGCAAAATAATTTGCCGGCAAAAATAACAACAACAAATTATAAGGTTCCGTTGCATTTCGGCGACGCTTACATTTCGCGGTAAAGTACAGGGTGTGTCGTACCTCTGACTCGGTCGGACATTGTATTAAATTAATTTTCTCTTGCTATCGGAAAATGTCTGACACTGAAAACTCGGTTCGGGCTCAAAATGAGACCTCAAGTGAAGTTGATTTCTATAGAGCCAAAGCCAAATCGACCTTGCGGCAGCTGAGCTCTATGAAATTTTATTTAAACGCTGATGCGATAAATCAGTTTGACGAAGAGGATTTGCTTTCGCGAGTGGATTGGATCAATTCCTTGAATCTGGCATTTGATTCTGCGCAGACATCGCTGGAAAAATTTGATTTTGCTGAGATCGCTAGTGATAGTCGGATGGAATTTACGCAATTTTCATGGATGTGAAGGCGAAGCTCAGCCGTGGATTAGCTGCTCTTCGCAAGTCGCAATTGCCGGCTTCGGCCGCTGCAAATTCAACATCCATAGACATTACTAACCATCCGGATCTTTCTTTTAGATCTAGGAGGCATCGATTGCTGAACTTGGAAATTGCTCGTTTTAAGGACAAGAGCAAGGCCCACTTGCGCGTGCTGGTGAACTATTTCACCAGCGACTACAAGGAGACGCACTTCCGCTACTTTGTGAGCTACGTCTTCTGCGAGATCCTCAATGTGCTCATCAGCATTGGCAACATCCTCCTGCTGGACGTGTTTTTCGGCGGCTTTTGGGTCCGCTACATGGGTGCCTTAGCGGCCTTATACGACGGCAATTTGGACGAGTGGAACGACATCACCATGCGCGTCTTTCCCAAGTGCGCCAAGTGCGAGGTGCACAAGGTCGGCGACAGCGGCTCCGACAGCATCTATGGCAATCTCTGCCTGCTGCCGCTCAACATACTGAACGAGAAGATCTTTGCCTTCCTGTGGATCTGGTTCATTCTGATGGCTGCCTTGGTGGCCCTCAAGGTCCTCTACCGCCTGGCCACCATTTTCTCTGGCGCATTGCGCTTCCAGTTGATGCGGGCCCGGGCTCGCTTCATGCCCAAGTCCCACCTGCAGCTGGCCCTGCACAACTGCAGCTTTGGCGATTGGTTTGTCCTGATGCGAGTGAGCAACAATATTGGTCCGGAGGTTTTCCGCAAGCTGCTGGAGGAGCTCTACGAGGCGCAGGCCCTGAGCAAGAAGCTACCGCCCGGAGCGGACGATGTTTGAGAACGGCGGCTTGTATTTAATCTCAAAGTTGTACATGAAGTAAGTCCTTTAGTTCATTTTTCCCCCTCCATGACGTCTCAAGTTGAAGATTCAGATGACAAGAAGGCAGCTATTACATTTTTTGATTTAACTTTCGTATTCATATTCACATTATCTTTAATCTCTCACCGATATGTACTTATTATCGAACAAATTGTTAACTAAACGAACGAAACTCAAGCTAAGCGAAATATATAGCACTTTCAGTTGTTCAGCACTAAATAATGGTTTGTACGCCGACTGGCCGGATTTTCTCGCTACATTCACTACGGTCATCGGAAATGATGAGGAGCTGAGCGACATTGAGAAGTTGCAATATCTGCGGTCAAGTTTAGGCGGCGTGGCTTTAGAGACCATACGCTCGCTAGAACCCTCAAATGCCAATTATCAAAAGGCTATGAATTTGCTCAAAAATCGTTTTGATAATAAAGTTTTACACTTTCAGGCACACGTACACGCAATTTTTGGGTTGAAAGGTGTCGAGAAGGGATGTTCAAAGGGTCTTCGCGAGCTAAGCGATTTCATGAATTCGCATCTGCGGGCCATTCGAACCCTGGCAACAACGCAACAACTTTTGGATGGACTGCTGATTCAAATCGTCGTGCAAAAGCTGGACCAGCGGACGCGTGAAAAATGGGAAGAGGATTTTTCAATCCATGAGCTGTCCACCTGGGATAGCATGGAGACGTTTTTGGAGAAGAGGTGTAGGATAATGGAAAACTTGGATCAAGCCTTGGTAACGCACACACCAGGCCAGCAGGTGCGAAGAAACTTTCCCAAGCATTGCGACGCCCCGCGCCGCATTCCTTATTATTAATATTAATTATTATTAATTGTTATTATTATTAATTAGTATTAGTTGTTATTATCATGAATTGTTATTAGTTACCGAGATTATTATGAATTGTTATTATTAGTTACCATTAGTATTCGGAATTATTATCATTGAGAGTATTATTGAATTATTATGATTGGAGAGTATGAAGAATAAATAAAAGGGCGATAGTCCGCCATCTGGCAACGCCAACCACAACAAGGGCAACATCTGGCAACCCCAGCACCGATAGGGCCACCAGCCCTGAACAGCTGATAGTTATCGGCCGTGCCCAACGATATGGCAACCCTGGTGCCTATCGATAAGAATCGAATATCGATCGGGGAAACACAGCTGATCGCGGCCTATAAAAGGCGAGACACAACTCAGGGCAAGTTCACTTTTGGCGAGCAGCCGAGCTGACAACACCTGGGTAAGTCTCATAGTAGTTTGAACAAGTAGTAATGGTAGTGGAGCAAGGTTCTTGAAGCCGAGCTCACTTAGTTGCCGAAGTAGATACGGGCCAAGGTTCAGCTCCTGCTAGCGGATCTTGATGTGGACAGGGAGCGGAGCGAGGTTCTTGTAGCCGAACTCATGCACATTGGCTTAGACGTGGGGCCAAGATTCAGCTCCTGCCAGCGGATCTTGAGGTGGACCAGGGTAGCGGGGTAAGGTTCTTGCAACCGAACCCATGCCATAGATCAGGAAGGGGCCAAGGTTTAGCTCTTGCTAGCAGATCTTGACGGGAACAGGGTAGCGGAGTAAGGTTCCGGAACCGAACCCGAGCGTAACAGGACGAACATGGGCCAAGGTTTAGCTCTTGCTAGCAGACCTTGATCAGGAGGATAGGAGTAACGGTGCGAGCATAGGCATAGGATCGTCAGTACGACCGACCGTCACCCGGACTCGACCGTCGCGTCCCGAACCGCGGCCAACCCGCTTTGAACGCGCCTCGCCCAACACACCCGACATTACAGGGTAACCACAAGCCGACCGCGCCAGTCGCGAAGTCGCACACCCTACATTACAGGGTATCCCCAAGCCGACCGCGCCAGTCGCGAAGTCGCACACCCTACATTACAGGGTATCCACAAGCCGACCGCGCCAGTCGCGAAGTCGCACACCCTACATTACAGGGTATCTACAAGCCGACCGCGCCAGTCGCGACGTCGCACGACCCTGCATTACAGGGTATCCACAAGCCGACCGCGCAAGTCGCGAAGTCGCACGACCCTGCATTACAGGGTATCCACAAGCCGACCGCGCCAGTCGCGAAGTCGCACGACCCTACACTACAGGGTATCCACAAGTCGACCGCGCCAGCCGCGAAGTCGCTACTATTCCAGGAAAAGACCGATCGTACTAAATAAATAAATACAAAACCGAACTTTCACCTCTCTTCTTACTGGGTATTTGTGGGATTCAAGGAAACGGCACGCACAAATTTTGTGTAACTCACGACCCCGGCGAGCGAAGCCACGCAGCCCGAAAGAGGGTCGTTACAGCATAACCAAAATTCCCTGATTGTTTCTGCTCCTAACCCAAATCAACCAATCTGTTTGTTTTGAGACGCGAGGGACCATTATCTGACAAAATGCTCGCGATTTTTAAACCTCAGTCCTAGCCTTCGCTATAGGGAAGCCAAGAAGTTGCATCTTTGCCTGAACTGCTTACGCAAGGGGCATAGTTTGCAGCAATGTAAGTCGTCGCTCTGCAGACATTGTCACATGAAGCATCATACTTTACTGCACATGAACCAAGACCCATCCGCACCATCCAACTCACTTGCAGCTTCATCAATTCAACCATCGCCATCAACATCATCAGCATTAGTATCATGCTTTCATTCCTCCCCGCAACCTAATCATCCATCATCAGACCCTCCACCTAAACCCTCAAATATGCTGATCGATTACGTTTTGCTTCCAACTGATATTATTTACGTGAAGAATAGAGTAGGAGCATTTATGCCTTGTAGGGCAATTCTAGATACAGCCTCGCAATTAAATTTCATAACGTCTCGCTTAGCCAATCAACTGAATTTGACGCATAGAAGATCACAAACCTCGATTTCTGGAATCGGAGAATCTGATAAGGCAGTCGATATTCTTGCGCAGTCGCAGGATGCAAGCTATCGTGATTCATTCGCAGCTGTCGTGACTCATAGTATCACTGATTATCAGCCCCATTTCAATATAAATGCAGCATCATGGAGGATACCAGCAAACATTTCGCTCGCGGATCCCTATTTCCATCAATCTCAACGAATTGACCTTTTAATTGGCGCTGGTCTGTTTTTCGAGATAATTTCCATGGGACAAATTCATTTGGACAGAACTCTGCAGAACACCAAACTTGGTTGGATTGTTTCTGGAGGGATGTCGAGTATGCAAAATCACAAATCGGTTTTAGCAGCCATCATCAAGGACCCGGCTGATCATTCTGATGATGACTCACTTACCGCAATAGTAAAGCCATTTTGGGAAATTGAAGACGTAACCTCGTCAAAGCCATCTTTGTTGCCGGAAGACTTGCGATGTGAAAAACTTTTCAATGAAAATTGCACCAGACTTGGGAATTGTCAATACTCTGTTCGCCTATTGTCTACTTCAGGATTCGAATCTCTAGGTGATTCCTATTGTTTGGCTCGTCGTCGTTTCAGGAGTTTGAAAAGCTAAAATGGATAGAAACCCATCCCTGAAAGCTCAGTATTCAGCACTTTTACGGGAGTATATCGATCTAGGTCACATGTCTCTTGTAACAAAGGAGCCATCTGTACCACAATACTTTTTGCCCCACCACTGCGTACATAAACAGGAGAGCACGAGCACAAAGCTTCGTGTCGTGTTTGATGGATCTGTGAAAACGACTTCTGGTAGCTCTCTGAACGACTTACTTCTTGCAGGGATAACAATTCAGCAAAAAATCTTTAGCATCCTGCTTCGCTTCAGATTTTCAGAAAATAGAAAAAATAGAAATAGAACTCCACGGAAGAGTTGAGTGTTTTCAAATCAAACACTGTGACTTATGGAACAATGCCAGCTACCTTCTTGGCTATAAGAGCCATGCATCAGCTCTCTTATGATGAGGAGGAATCATTTCCAGTTGGAGCGAAAATTGTTCGTAGAGATTTCTATGTGGATGATTAATCTCTGGAGGGGACTCAGTTGAGGAGGTGATAGAAATTCGTCATCAGGTGAAGGAACTACTGTCGAGAGGCCACTTTCCGATCCGTAAATGGTGTTCCAATGAGCCAGCAGCCCTGGAATGAGAGTCAGACTGCGACAAGGAGCAGTTAATCAAATTTCACGATGGATCGGATATCGCCAACTTCTATTTAATTTTTCGCAAATATCGACCAATCATCGACCCACCAAGCGGATTGCATTGTCAACAATAGCCAAATTTTATGATCCACTTGGTTTAATAACCCCAATTGTCACAACATCCAAGATATTTCTGCAATCTCTATGGAGTGCTAACGTGGATTGAAATGACGCATTGCCAGAGCCAATTCTTTCGTCATGGGGGGAGTTGACCTCACAATTATCGGTCGTACAGAACTTAAAATTTCCACGATTCGTAATGCAACCTAGGGCTTTCGTTCAGCTGCATGGATTTTGCGATGCTAGCATAGCAGCTTATGGAGCGTGCTTATACTTGCGATCGGAAATTAATGGAGAAGCGAAAGTCCATCTACTCTGTGCCAAATCAAGAGTAGCTCCACTAAAGGCCTTAACAATTCCAAGGTTGGAACTTTCCGCAGCGCTTTTATTGTTGGAGCTAATCGTAAACGTCAAGGAATCCATAGACTTTGAGTGCGCCTTTCATTGCTGGTCAGACTCGTCTATTGTGTTGGCGTGGATTCGGCAACCGCCGAGGGAGTTTAATGTATTCGTATCAAACAGAATCGCTAAAATTTAGGAGATGACGAAGGACATGACTTGGCATTACGTTCCGACAAACTTGAACCCGGCAGACGTCGTGTCACGAGGATGCACCCTCAGAGAAATGCTGGAGCATTCCCTATGGACTAATGGGCCTCCATTCCTTCTGCAAAGCTCGTCGAATTGGCCGTCCCTGCTAGATGCAGTAAAGGATCTGCCAGAACGCCGTTCTGCGACTCTGATTGGAACCGTTTGTATTGACATTTCATCGAACTGCAAATACCTAAACTCTTTCGGCAAGTTGCAGCGCGTATTTGCATACATTCACCGATTTATTTCGAATTGCAGAGCCAAATCTGTGCCATTAAAAGGACGTCTTGCAGTGGAGGAGATCAACTCGGGAACTGTACTTCTTCTGAGGAGCATCCAGCTGGTTCACTTGGCGAAGGAGTATGGAGTTCTTAGCCAGGGCAAGCCGTGTCCGCAGAAGAGCAAAATGGTTTCACTTCGGCCTATACTCGGTTCCGATGGATTACTTCGCGTTGGTGGAAGTCTTCAGAACGCCAACTTGGACTACGATATGAGGCATCCGATTCTTTTGCCCAAGGATCATCAACTCACCAAGGCAATCATCGTTTATTATCACGAGAAATACATGCATGCAGGATCACAGGCATTGCTTGCCACATTGCGGCAAAAGTTCTGGCCGATTGGAGGCCGCAAGTTCGTTGCTAGCGTCATCAATAAATGCGTCCGATAAATCCGTCCGAATGAAGCCTGCGACTTGGAAGCATGTCATGGGTAGCCTGCCAGCGAGTCGAGTGCAGCCTAATCCAGCATTTCATACCACAGGAGTGGACTATTGTGGACCATTCTATCACAAGGCAGAGACCAGAAACAAGGCACCCCATAAGTGCTACATCGCCGTCTTTGTTTGCTTTTCGACGAAGGCAGCTCATTTGGAGGTCGTCCAGGATCTTACGACGGATTCTTTCATCGCAGCGCTGAGAAGATTCATCAGCCTTCGAGGCAGTCCGCGAACCATTTTGCCGACCTTGCCGAGCTGCGGGAACTATTTTTGAGCGAGCAGCACACGTCATCGATATCTTCCGCCTGCTTAGCTGATGGGATCGATTGGAAGTTCATCCCTCCGCGTGCCCCTCATTTTGGTGGTTTATGGGAGGCTGCTGTTAAGTCGGCAAAATTTCACTTCTACAGAGTCGTCGGTACATCCATCTTAGCCATCGATGAATTAAGAACTCTTGCATATGAGATTTCTGACATCCTTAACTCCCGTCCGCTCTGTCCAATTTCAGAAAATACTGAAAGCCTTGAAGTGCTAACGCCGGCGCATTTCCTAAAGGGTTCCAGCTACACCAAGTTTCCTGAGCCTGACATCACCCATCTTCGCGAAGGTCGCCTCAGCAGATGGCAGAGAGTGACCCAGAGGCAGCAACACTTCTGGAAGAGATGGAGCAGCGAGTATTTGTCCCTACTGCAAGAAAGGAGCAAGTGGCGCGTCGAATCGTCTAACATCAAGGTTGGAAGCCTGGTGTTGCTGAAGAAGGACAGCTTGGGTGCATCCAGGAAGTCATACCCGGCGGTGACGGCGTCATCAGAGTAGCCATGGTCCGTACAGCTACGCGTATAAGCAAGAGAGCCGTCGCAAAATTTGCCGTTCTGCCCATCGATTCGGAAATTGTTGGAACCGTGCCTCTTCCAACGGGGGGAGTATGTTCGGAGCAGACCGCCAGCACCTAGGCATGCGCACATGGGTGTTCCGCTGCACCTGCAGCTCTCTTATCTTTTTTCGCTTCTCTTCTTTCGCTAAATCTGTCGCGCTTTGTTTACCTAAGCTACAATTGTCAACCGCTGCTCTATGCTATATATTTGGAAGCCGAGCTTCACTCCACACCTCTCTATACTTCGCAAACACACATCGATCGAGACACAAATAAAGAGCAAACATTATAATTAATATAACCTATCGTGCGTTTTTATTAATATAAATAAAGGGTGGCATATTGGTTGTCTTCCCCATAAACACATACATACGTGCCTAAGTCCAAGTTCTCTCGTCTCCTCTTTGTTCAGACAGCAGGTGCACGCATACCCTCCAATCGAAACATAAATATAATTCCAAAAACAAAAAAATTATAAAATCCATCCAAATAAATTAAATAATTAATAACTAATTATAGCGAATTCCTTGGCGGGATTTTGCAAGCCATTTTTGTTTGCTGTTTTTGGCTACTTTTTGGCAATTTTTGGAGTTTTCCATAGAATTCGGTATAATTTTGTGTCTGGTTCCTAAATACCAGAGCTCCCAAAATATGATAATTTTTTTCAAACTGTCAGCAAACGAGCTGTCGCACGGGGACACGATTGAAAACAAAATCGAAATGACACTTCAACTTCGTTTTTTCTCGGCTCGCTCTATGCTCAAAGAGTCAGCGTAGGATTGTGTTGTTAAAATGAGTCGTGAAAAAAAAGTGCATTTGTTTTTTAATTTTGACAAGGAATTAAATACGTCCTTATGCAGCGTATGTGGCTCCAAATTATCAGGGCACCACATTACAAATTTCAGACGGCACATGACTGCAAAACATGCTGATATTTTTTATTCAATGCTCGAAGAAATTGACAATACCGAGTTGCCAAAAATGCGAAAAAGAGAAAAATAGCGTACGAAGAGGATGTTGCTTCCTCAATAGTAAAATTTGTTACCAGTGACGGTAGACCATTTAAACTATTAGACAGCGAAGGGTTTCGAGAAATAGTAAGCCCCATATTTAATGCCCTGCAAATGTCTCCAATTACATCACGAAATGTAATGGAAAATGTAATGAAAAAAGAACATTCCATAAGAGAAGGCATAAAGGGGAAACTAAATTGTTACAAAACGAAGCATTATTGGCAGCGATTTACATGGACCCTAGAGTTAATTTGGTATTAACTGAGAAACAAAAAATTTTGGCCAAACATATTTAAAAAAAAAATAGGATTGCGTATTTTTAATTTAAGGGGGATTTCTACCTTGTGTGGTCGAAAAAACGTGCTTTTTATTGAATTTTTTTCGTGGAATGTATTGAAGATAAACACTAATATTTTTTTCAGGTGTATCTACAAGTTTATTGTTCAAGTAAAAAAAGTTTCAAATAGAAATATGCACAGGGGGGGAAGGGGGCATTGAGCAATGGAACGCATTTTTAGCACTCACGGAAGTCCTGTTGCTGCCCCAAATGATCTGAAACACAAAAATTAAATATATTCTTACTTTGTATACTTTTGTGCTTGGCTGGTACCAGAATTGCGAAAAAAAATGCAAATTGAAAAATTTTTGCGATTTTAAATGAAAAACTCGATTTTTACGCACTTTTTTCGATATTAATTGTTATGTAAAATGATAAATATTAAATATTTTTTAATTTTTGGTACCAGCCATGGATAAGCCTCTAATACACGATACTTTAAAATTTCGTGGCGATTGCTCAACTCGTCTGGCTTGAATCACTTCCGCAAGGTCAAAAAATGTCGTTTCGAGTAAAACGCGTTTGAAGTTTTGCTTCAGTACCTGTTTTAAGATGTAGGTGCTCCCTGTTTTAAGGTGTAGGTTCCGTAATTCTTAAGATAACCAATTGGGAGCGGACTCTAGAAACATATATCAATCCAAAAATGCAAAAAAAAAAACAAATTCGATTTTTTCGACCACACAAGGTAGAAACCCCCCTTAATATAAACTTAAGAGCTGAGAAGGATCTTTCCACCGTCACCTGAGTTGCCGGTGTGGCTAACACTACTTGCCCCAGTTCACTCATTTGGGGTGACTTAAATTTCAACTTTTCTTGAATGTCACTATTAAGTGGTAATCGGCCATGAATAAGTATAAAATTATCAATATCCATATATATTTTGGATATTTTGTCCGGTACCCCACATCCTTTTACTTCAGGAACCTGAATGCCATCTAAGAATGAATCGAAGAGCGATTTTTTCGTGACATCTATCTCAATCTTTGGAGGGGACACTTCATCGACATGGGAGGATTCCGCTTCAGATTTTACCTTAACATTTCGCTAAATAAAAATATCAACAATTACACAGGCCGACAAAATCAGCTCGACCCTCTGACCCAGAAACCAGTATATACTTTTCCGAAGGTTTTCGGTGCGCTGAATCCGAATCGAAATTTCCGAATTGGCTCTGGTTTCCGAGATATCCTAACCTAAAAGTGCAAAATCTGCGTTTTTTGCCTATATTTGAAGTTATGTAGCATCGAATTTGTTTTTTTACTGAAAATACTAAAGAAGCCATCTTAAAGTATAACCCTTGCCCTTTCAAATGCTGTTGAGTTTGATTAAATATCTCTTTTTTTCGCTGAGATATCATATATATATAAAATAAATTTCAATTTGTTATCTTAAGAATTACGGAACCTACACCTTAAAACAGGGAGCACCCTACACCTTAAAACAGGTACTGAAGCAAAACTTCAAACGCGTTTTACTCGAAACGACATTTTTTGACCTTGCGGAAGTGATTCAAGCCAGACGAGTTGAGCAATCGCCACGAAATTTTAAAGTATCGTGTATTAGAGGCTTATCCATGGCTGGTACCAAAATCTTTAAAAAATATTGAATATTTTTCATTTTATATAACAATTAATATCGAAAAAAGTGCGTAAAAATCGAGTTTTTCATTTAAAATCGCATAAGTTTTTCAATTTGCATTTTTTTTTTCGGAATTCTGGTACCAGCCATGCACAAAAGTATACAAAGTAAGAATATATTTAATTTTTGTGTTACAGATCCTTTGGGGCAGCAGCAGGACTTCCGTGAGCGTAAAAAGGCGTTCCATTGCTCAATGCCCACACCCCTACCCCCCCCTGTGCATATTTCTATTTAAAACTTTTTTTACTTAAACAATAAACTTGTAGATACACCTGAAAAAAATTAGAAGTCTTTATCTTAAATGCATTCCACGAAAAAAATTCTTTAAAAAGCACATTTTTTTGAACACACAAGGTAGAAACCCCCCTTAAATGAGAAACGCACTGCTTTGACTCCTGAGAACATAAGTTCCTTATTAATAATAAAATTAAATTCATAATTTAAGTTATTATTTAGTAGTTTTACTTAATTTGTTATAATAATCTTCTCTGCCTCGCTTCCCCTTCCACGCTCTGCAAATATATGTATTTATGTACAATAATAACGTACACAACAACAAAAAAGACACTTTCTGTTTCCACTTGGCTCGTATTCCTCAGTATCTGAGCATCAGTTACTGAGCAGTTGTCGTCAGTGTTCGTGTCAGGCTGTCTTCGTCTGACAGTTTCGTATTTTTTTCTCCCCGATCAACACAACCAGAAAACACAATAAAAAGAAAAAGTGTTTTGCTCAGAGCTAAAGCGGGCCTGCTGCGTTTTTTTAGTGAGCAGACCGGAGAAAAATATTTGGTTGAGCATATTTTGTATTTAGTAAATACACAATCCAAACAACCGAAATAATTTCCAATAATTATTTAATAATTCCCTCCGAATTTATTAGCTTTTCTAGCTAGGTTTTTTTTTAGGCGTGCTTGTTTTCTTTTGTTTATGTTTCGTATACGTTGTTCCCTATTTTCGGTGTGTTCCTAAATTCGGGAAAATTCGAAATCAGAAATTTACGCTCGCGCTCCAACGCACTATGGAGCCAACGACCAGTTTTTGTGGCATTAATTAATAACTTGCGAACGAAGCAACATATTTAAATTCTGTTTTTTGATTTATGTTCATGATAAAAATAGTAATATATTTTAAGAAAAATGGGGGTGGTCCCGCCTTCAAACAAAAAAAAAAAACATAAAATTTTGTTGAGTGTAAAAAAAAATATATAATATAATCCTAAAATAAAACACAAAAGTAAAATTGGTGGTGGTCTTAAAGTGTTTAAAAAAATAATCGAGGTTTTACTATTTGCATCACAGTATAATATAGCATAATATGTTTGTAAAACTAATGTTTCTCAAAAAACCAACAGCTCTTGACCGCTTCGTGACAACCACGGTAGTGTCAGAATTTAGCCAGGCAGCATGTTTTCGTTCGAATTGTTTAAAATTCCATTTGCATTTTTGCCAATACTTCGAAATCCTCCAACTTGCTTGTTTCTTTTAGAACTTCTTCGACGTGCTCAGAACAATTTCCGTGAATTAAAGCTTTAAAACAATTAATAATAGCATTCTCCTTTGTACTGCTCATCGTCTCTTTGTTCCATTGCACGAACAACTCGATGTTTTTCAGTTTGAGGTTAGAACCTTAAAAGTTAAATTTTGAGGTTAGAACCTTAAAAGTTAAATTTTAGAGAAAGTGCGCAAAAGTGCACTTTTATACTAATAGCATATACTAAGAATTGATAACTCTACAACATATAACAAGTTTTAGAAGTGCAGAGAGCTGCACTCACTTTGTTGGTCTCTTTAAAGATTAGAATACACAACAAATTTTGTGTTTTATTAGGGTTGGAGCTTACAGAAGATTATTGGGACACCACAGCTAATTTCAACAATCGACGATCACAAACACATAATACAAACCACAAGGATTGGACTGCATGTTAAAAAAGCCACTCTTATTAATTGTTTTTACACTTTTTTTACTTTAAAATTTCAAGATTTTTCAGCAATTAACAAATAATCGGTTATCGTTGTGCTAGTGCAAACGAAACAGCTGACTTAACAGTGGATAACTTAACATGGCGACCTCTGTTAAAATTTCAAGTAAGTATATAAAACGAGCTGGTGGCCTCATATCCTGACTCAGCGTCCGACAGCGTTCGGTTGATCAGTGTTCTACGATCTATTTGTCGTTCCTGAACCAAAGTCATCAACTTTAATAGCTAGATTTAGATATTTTCCAGTTCGTTTAGTTCATTTGGCTATTTTTTAAGCTATTTTTTCTGTGACTTCAAGTCCCTTTGTGGCGGTATTTCACATCGATTGAGTTTTCTTTTCGGGTTCCATTTTCCAAGTTTCCAATTCCAATATTTTATTCTAATTCCGAGTTTTTTTCCCATACAGAACCGGGGTGTTTGGTCGTTTTTCTCTTCCACTTTTTTTTTCAGCGTGCAGGCCTCCCTGCCTTCCTATTCCGAGGGCATAGCTGAATATGCCCATAGAGGGAGACAAGAAAGCGACATCCGCGCCAGGAAAAGCAGCCAAACTTAATCCACACTCTCCGCTATGCTAAGCCAGCGCCCAAGTCCGCTGGTCCAAAGGTCAGACCCCCGATTTCCACTCCAAAAGGAAGTGATCTGCAGTTCAAAGACAACTTAAAAAATACCTCCTTCATAGCCAGTTCCTCGACATCGATGCCGAAAGCACGGCCAAGAAGCTCGGTATTCGGTAATAGCTTTGCAACCCTCCTATACAAAGTGAGAAGTTTTGTTCCAAATCGCTAGGTTGTTCGATACTGCCGGTTGGCTCGTTCCGTTCATCATACGTTTCAAAATGTTCATGCAGATTTGGTTGCAGGACTTGGGCTGGGACGATAAGCTTCCCACCGAAATGAGCCACAGGTGGCAATCGTTCTTAGATGAGAATTCCTACATCAGCCAGATCCGCATTCCGAGCCTGAGGTAACCATAGAGCATCACGAATTCTGTGACGCGTCTCATAAAGCCTATGGAGCTATCTAAATCCGCGTCGAGATGGGGAAAAGGATCTTGACTCGTCTGCTTACAGCCAAAACACAAGTGGCTCCGGTGAAAACCGTGTCTTAGCCTGGTAACGAAAGCCTGCTTGCAACGGGACCACGTTTGCGGCCAACAGAGTTGCCAACATGACGCAAGCGACACCCGTCGACTGTTGGGCACACGTTCGATCTGAACAAAGCTCCGCCGATCTAGCCAGTCGAGGCGTATCCCTACATGAATTGGCAGGTAATCAGCTCTGGTGGCACGGACCAGAGTGACTGCAAGGGCCACGAGACGTATGGCCAGCGCAGAGCGACACTCATCCAGTGACAGAGCCAGAGCAGCGCGCGGTCACGTTTTTCCAAACTGGACAAGGCACTTCGAGTTCTGGTATAGGAACGGTTAAGGAACCGCTGCCGCAAGGGCTCGATCCCGTCCAATTTACGGCCCACTAATGAAGAAATCAGAGAGGCAGAAGGAACTCTGATCTCCATTGCGCAGCACAGGGCATATGGCCAAGAGCAGAAGCATCTGACAGATAAAAGGCCCCTTCCAGTGTCCAGTCCGTTACTGAATTTGTTTCCATTTATTGACCAACACGGCCTTTTAAGGGCTTGCGACCGCCTCACTGCCTCCAGAGGCCTACAATATGATGAACGCCATCCGATAATTCTTCCCTATGACCGCTCGCTTTCTCATCCAATTTGCTCACCAGATTACTCTATTGGCGGTAGGCAATTAATCGTACGCCTCATCCGATCGAAGTATTGGATTCCTAAAATCAAGGATCTGGTGGAGGCTGTGGTCAATCCGTGTAAGATTTGCACGATTTACAAGAAGACACTTCAAACACAGCTGATGGGCGATTTTCCGACAGATAGAGTCTCGGTCTCGAGGGCGTTTACCTACACGCGCATCAATCGATGCCTTGCCGGCCCTTTCGAGAGAGAGTGTCTCATAACGAAGGGATATGTATGTGTGTTTTTCCACGAAGGCTATCTATTCATTTGGAACCCACCTCCGACCTAGCAACCGAAAAATTCCTAGCGGCCTTTGCTCGTTTTGTAGCGAGGCGCGGATAATGGCAAGACTTTTGTGGGGTCAGCAACTTTGATTTCCAAGGACGCTGTTGTCCTCAGCGGGTCCATTCGGATAATGGCACGACTTTTGTGGGGGCAGCAACTTTGATTTCCAGGGACTTCCTCGAAGCCATCAAAGAGTCCGTGACTGATGCACGTAGCCATCAGGAACTCGTATGGCGGTTCATCCCACCAGGGGCTCTACATATGGGGGGTCTATGGGAAGCGGGGGTTAAAAGATTAAAAACCCTTTTCTATAAATCTATGTCCGCCCGCAAGTATACGTTTGAGGAGTTGGCGACGCGTCTCGCAAAGATCAGGGCTTCCCTCAATTCCAGACCCCTCTCCCGGATGTCCGAAGATCCCTCAGATTTGCTGGCCCTCCCACCAGGCCATTTCCTCATTGGAGGGCCGTTGCTTTCTACGACTGAGCCCGAGATAAAGGGCGAAGCCAAGTCGATATTAAATCGATGGCAACATCGAAGTCATGGCGGCTCGGCAGAATTGTTTCCGCCTTCCCTGGAGCGGATGACCGCATTCGAGTCGTTGAGATCCGTAGGTCTCGCGGCACAATAGAACGCCTTGTCCATAAGGTTATCCTACCTATGGAGGACAAAGAGTTTTCCGTTTTTAGGAATTAGGGCTCTTCCCCCAATCCCGGGCCCAAGGTGTAGTCTACCCATACTAAGCCTCGTTTGTTTCTTTTTTTGACAGAACAAATTTCCTGGAATGGCTCCTTGTCCTCGTACCACGCCAACCTTTGAGCGCAGACGCTCCCGAGTTATTGAATCCTACAGTTATTGAATCCATCTTCTTCGGAAGAGCAAGAGGTGCCATAAATAGAGCGCTGAAAAGCACCTTTGAGCAGCACTTATTAATAATGCAATACGTGCCGCTCACGGCATCATACTCTACTTCACCGCGACAATCCAGTTGCTGGCATTCCGAGACCCTCCAATCCCTCAGGAAGCCTACGATAACCTACGATTATCATTGAAATGTTCAAGAGGGCTTCGCTTCAGGATCCAGAGCTGTCCTGCTCGGCACGGCGATCATTAATATCTGCCATCTTGGGCCCAACTTTCAAGCACGTGCTCTGATTAATTCAGGTTCCAAATCAACGTTTATCACTGAGCGGCTTTTCAATCAAATCAAACCACCTTTCAAGCCAGTTCGGACCCAAGTTTCCGGGCTCAATGTAACTGTTGCCGCTCAACCCACGAAGCTCTGCCAGTTTGCTATTCGCACTCCTTCCAGGCTCGCACTGCAGTTAGATACGACTGCCTATGTCCCTTCCACAACTAGCCGGAAAGCTTCCCTCATACCCAATTCCGATTCCTGACCTTCCCTTAGCGGATACGACGTTTTTCGAGAGGTCCGAAATCGACGTCCTGATAGATTCCACGGGTCTCGGAAACAGCTACTGTTCCAACTTTTTGGCTCACGAACACTCCGGGGGAACCTGCCGCAGTGGTGACCGTTGCACGACGTGCAATCAGCAACACCATACGCTCCTGCATATGTACGAACATCCAGTGCAAGCGCCCCATTCGCAGCATCGGGCACCTCCCTACTTCTAGTTTGCACTTCATTCAGACCAGACCCGATGTTCGAAGCTTCAACCGGTGTGCGTGCTCTCATTCCAGGCCATTTTCCCAGGGTAGTTGCTTTCCACGGCTGAGCCCTAGATAAAGGGCGAAGCTATTTCGATACTAAATCGATTGCAACATCTAGATGCTCAACATCAGTAGTTTAGTGCACGGGGGAAAGAGCTCCACAAACGCAGCAGTAGGCAATCTCACCAGTCCGCGATCCCGCAGCTTTTCTATTGTTAGTTTTAAGTTAGTATTAATCAGGACTTTGTTCCGAATAAAAGTGAAATTCAGTGAAGTCCCCCTGACGCCTTCTTCTTTGGGGGACAACAACAGCAGCATCTTCAACCCCACTTCGCCCGCAGCGGCACCGGCTTATATTCCGGCCACTCAACTTCAGTGATAATATTGTAAATAGCCATTTACAAATCGTGGCCACTGTTCAAATTGCGCAGTTTAATTTGGAAATATTATTTAATGTAGTACTGGACAATCATTTAAAGCCTGATATTATGATTGGAAAAAAAATATTGCAGCTTGGTTTTGGTGTCATAAAGCTAAAATTGTTAATGGTATACCTGAAAACATATACAGTTTGGATAATGTATTGGACACCAACGTACAGTTAAGCGAAATTGATAAATGTAAACTATAAAACATATTGTCAAATACTCTGATAATTTTATAAATGGAATCCCACCGAAGCGCATCACTACAGGTTCAATAGAAATTCGTTTAATAGATCAGAATGAGACTGTTCAGCGACGCCCATATCGGCTCCGGTGCTGGTGAAAAGTTGATAGTCAGAGCAAAAATAGATCAAATGATTAAATCTAATGTGATCCGTCCTAGTAATGCGCCATATTGAGTAACAATTTTCGTGAGCTAAATGCAAATACAATTTTTGACAAATACCCACTACCATTATAGCCTATTTACACTATAGTGCGTTACCTATCGATATCGAAGGAAACGCAATAACGTAGAATGTGTGTTTCTATTGCGTTATTGCGTCTGTTTTTGACAGCTGTCAGCATTTATTGAAAAAGTAAACAAAAATTGACGAAAATGAGCAATTCGAACAACGACGAAAGCCTGATATTATTAGCCATGGAGCACAGTAGAGAAACCATGATGAAGGCCATGGATTTGCCTGCGATGTCTTTTTCTTTGGAGAAGCGAATTGGGATTGTCTCGTACTGCTTGGGATTGTCTCGTACTGCTTGGGATCTTCTACGGAATACCGCACTATAGCGAGTCTCTGGCGCACCCAATAATATGCAGGATTTTGGTTGCGAGTATCCATCAGGATCCCTCACCAATAAGTGAATAACAATATCCGTTAAAGAATTTGATGATATTGGAGGCAACCTGCTCAAGAAACTCAAGAAACGAAAGCGCTGAACGCATTGGGCACGCCTGGGTCTAAATGTTCTTTGTGGAACCATTATTAAATAATTATTTTGTACATTAATTTTAAAATATTTTTTAATAAAAAAAAAAGGGTTTTTAAGCGGTTTTTTAAAACGCCATATTGCGATTCTTGAAAGAGGTCCATCCAAGCGGTCGGCTAGCATCGATCCCAATTTGAATTATATTTTATCTTTCTGTATATGTGGGAGTTCTTCAGAACTCACTGAATTCTGTCATAGTCTTTGTCCACAGATCCAGAAGTGCCGACCAGAAGTTCCCAAGAGTGCACTGCTCAAACCGTCAGTTACTAGGTTTTGATTTTTATTTGGTGGTGAAACTTGTACGATAGTCCGAATATAGAGTTGTTATCGAAATACTCAGGTGTTATCGACACAAACGTAACTTGAACGCAACTTGGACGCAACTTTTTCCCACCTCTAGGCCCCTATACAAAACCTATGACAAAAAACTACGTTTGCTCTGAGACGCAAAAACGCAGCCTAGTGTAAATGGGGCCTTAATTTCAGATCAGATATGTAGATCACTTGCGAGGGGGAAAATATTTTTCTACTTTTGACATGGCCAGCGGATTTTATCATAAACCGATTAACCCTAATTCTATTGAAAAAACTGAATTTGTGACCCCAGAGGGTCAGAATGAATTTTTGGCTTACCGTTCGGCCTAAAAAACGCTTCTTCTATTTTTCAACGAGTCATAGTGAGAGTTTTGGGGGATTTAGCCTAATCCTATGCGGTAGTCTATAATAAACAAATACATAATATAATATACAAATTTTTTCAAAATCGATTTTTATACCCTTGCAGGGTATTATAATTCTAGTCAGAAGTTTGCAACGCAGTAAAGGAGACATTTCCGACCTTCTAAAATATATATATTCTTGATCAGCATCAAAAGCCGGGTCGATCTAGCCATGTCCGTCTGTATGTCTGTCCGTCCGTTTCTACGCAAACTAGTCCCTCAGTTTTGAAGCTATCTAATTGAAACTCTGCAGATAGTCTTATATATGCTCTCACTACTATATAAGTCGGAACCGGCAGGATCGGACGACTATATTATATAGTTGCCATAGAAATGATCGCTAAATTTTAATGAGAAAAATGTATAGCTTAGCCAATTTTAAACATATTTCTATAAGATTTGAGACGTGGCCATTTTGTATTATTCTAGAATTTCGGTTTTAATTTTATTCAAATCGGACCACTATATCGTATAGCTGCCATAGGAATATAAATATCTGTTTGGTCTTGTTGTTAGTAACATTAAGTTTGTTCGCAACATTTTTCGTTCGCAACATTTTTTGCTCGCAACCCGAAAAAACGAAGTCAGAAAATGTTTCTTTTTTTTCTTCTAATTACTGAAAGGGTATATTAGCTTCGGCATACCGAAGTTTGCTTCTTTTCTTGTTTTTATATTGATATCAACTTAGCAGGGCAACTTTATGTTTTTAAAAAATAATATTAAAAACTTGAACAACAAATTTTATTTTTTCACGAATAATTACCGGATAATAAACGGTAAATAGGAAAAAAAAAAAAAAAAAAATTTGGAAATCATAAAGTTTTTAGGAGTCGTTTTGCTTGATATCAACATAACATTACAGAAAAAAAAAGTGAACGGCAAATTGTTTTCTTTCACGAATAATTAACGGCAACTTACGGCATAAACAAAATTTTGATTTTCCAAAGTTGCCCTGCTAACTTTATGGACATCAGTTTTGACAAGGCAGTAATACAATGTTTAAGAACACACCAAGGAATTTCAGGAAGTACTTTGAGGTGTTGGTGTAGGAGTAACTACGATGTACATATTTATAACTGAGATGATCGCCAATGGAAGCACTATTCCCCGATTTATGGAAAGACTAATCTAAAGATTACGTTCAGAATTCTCCCACACCGGTTGGGTATGGAATGATGAATGTGAGTGAATTTACACATATGTAGTATGTATCTTGTCTACGGCTTTGAGTGTAGCATTTTAAGAACATCTATTGGCAAGGTGGTCTCATATATGTATGTAGTTTATCTCAGGGCTTTCATATTTGATAGTGCCTCTGCATCGAATTAGCTGTGAGCCATTGTATTTTATTTTATGATTTGATAAATTATATGACATTTTTATATTACAAAAAATTATATATTTAAAACTTACATATCGTTAGTGGCGTGTTGAAAACTGTTGGTCTGAAACTGTAAATTCCCTGCAGTAACTCAGGGTAAGCACTTATGTTAGCTCCAGTTGACTGAATAGTGTAATGTGATTTTAGTTCACTGCAAAAGATTGCATTAATAAAAAACAAATAACTAGTAAAAAAACACTTACATATTGTCAGAGTTCGTTTTTTCAATGGCATTTACTAATTGGTGAACGAGATTTTCATCACGGACCGAAAGCAAGTTGCTAGATTCATTTGCCACTAAAGCATGGAACAGGAGAGATTTATTTAAGGAAGCGGCACTATGAAGTGAATCCGAGACGGGTAATTCGCTCAGCACTTGGATATAAAATAAAAATTTTAACGTGAACACAGGTACTTAATATTTCCTATGTATTACTTACAATCTGAAGTGCTGGTTAAACCAGCCAGTGTCGTCACAGGCACACTAGGGATGTCGCGGTCGCCCATCGTAATTGATAGATTAAATACTTATTGATACCGGGATTTTATTATTGTTTAAGTTATAGAAACACTATACTAATCCCACAAGTTCACGAGTACAAAACATGTAAACATGTTTAAGCGTACGATTTACAATATACATACATATGCAAGTATGTTGCAAGTATTCTGCATTTGTAGGAAAGAACTGAAACTATATCGAAACTAAATCATAATAATTTAGTATTACCAAATTACATAGGTAGGGACGCGATTACTATATTATGTTATTTGTCTTTGTTTTTATTTTTAATGCACCGAGTATTAATATATAAAACTAAAATGTTTGATGACAGTTCGAACGTATACTTATTTATTAAGATGGAGTCATTCATTATTTCAAACGCGCTTATTTCATCGAAAGCACCAATTAAGCCTCGTAGTTTCCGAAAACATATCTTTACATATTTTCACTTAGGGCAAAAAATATGGCCGACATCAGTATATAAACTCACATATGTAAAACATGACGTTTACTGTCTTTCAGTTTGATTTAGATTTCAGATTTTAAAAATAGATTATTGTCGAATTGGAAACAACAAGAAATGAAACATTCAAACATTTTGTTCTTCATATTTCTACACAGCAATTTATACATTTACATCATTTATACAGTAAAACACCGTTCTAAAGCAGTGGAAAAAACGAGATGCAATTAAGCACGGTATCCAGAGAGAAGAAAACTGTTGCAAAGCAGTGAGAGAGAGCGATAGTTTGAAACAGCTTGTCACCTAGGTCTGTTCCAAAGGGTGGTATCCAGTACAGTTTCGAAAATACTAGAACGGTGCAAGATTTCGGAGATTTTTAGTTTTAGTATTTCCATAACGCGTAGCGAAAAAGAATAAAATTTTTAATAATCTGTCTGTCGCCAACGTTTGCCTCTCGCTCTGCCCTTCACATATTTCAATTTATGGATCCCGGCATGGACAAAAATGCGTGGAAAAGTCGAATTAAAAGAGCGAATACAGTCCTAATTGACTTAATTAAGGCAATTACAATATTTTGGGAATCGGGAAATTATATGAATTTGCATTAAAAGACCTGGGACGAGAAAGTAAAATTAAAAATAAGGATGCAGGACTATCGAAAGGAAAAATGGGCCACTTTTGCATCTCGTTATGCAACTGGCACAGGACAGACAAATACAATATATTGGGAATCGGGAAATTATATGAATTTGCATTAAATGACCTGGGACGAAAAAGTAAAATTTAAAATAAGGATGCAGGACTATCGAAGGAAAAATGGGCCACTTTTGCATCTTGTTATGCAACTGGCACAGGACAGCTTCTCCTCCTTGGGTATGGGCACTGGTTCCAACATGTTTCTCCCTAAACGGAACACCCACCCATGCCTAAAAGAGCCGCCGGAACGCATGTCAATTGCTTTGGGACAATTAATAATCTAAAACAAATCATAAAAAGATGAATGTCTGGGATGTTTCAAATTTTGCCGGTTGTCAACAAAGTATGACTGCATCATGGCCCTCAAAATGAATAAACATTTTTGGGTTGGGTGCCAACTTTTTTGTAGATACAGATTTTTTTTATAAAGGCTGTTCCTATTTCCTAGAGCCCGTTTTCCATTTAAAATTCTAAAAAATTAGAAGTTATTTGGAAATATGAGGCGCTCATTTACTATTTATTTCCAGGGCGAAGTGCAAAAAAGAAAATATTAAGCTCAGTATCCAGCAAATAAAGTTGTTACGCAGCGCAAAAATGTTTTATTTTTTGAAGTGTGACCGCTCTTTTACTTGTAGTTCGGCAATTTTTAAGGCAAATGATGCGATCATACTTTGTAGACAACCGGCAAAATTTGAAACAATACACATTCATCTTTTTATGATTTGTTCCGGCGGCTGCGCCTGCCTTGGGCTGCTCATAGTACATGTCTAAGGAACTCGGATGATTGTATATGGGCACGGGTGGGTGTTCCGTTCAGGGAGAAACATGATGGAATCAGTGCCCATACCCAAGGAGGGAGCTATCCTGTGCCAGTTGCATAACAAGATGCAAAAGTGGCCCATTTTCCCTTCGATGGTCCTGCATCCTTATTTTAAATTTTACTTTCGTCTCAGGTCTTTTAATGTAAATTCATATAATTTCCCGATTCCCAATATATTTTATTTGCCTTTATCAGATCAATTAGGACTGTATTCGCTCTTTTAATTCGACTTTTCCACGCATTTTGTTCATGGCGGGATCCATAGTTTGAAATATGTGAAGGGCAGAGCGAGAGGCAAACATTGGAGACAGCCAGATTTATTAAAATTTTTATTCTTTTTCGCTACGCGTTATGGAAATACTAAAACTAAAAATCTCTAAATCTTGCACCGTTCTAGTATTTTCGAACCTGTGCTGGATACCACCCTTTGAAACAGACCTCGGTGAGAAGCTGTTTCAAACTACTTCTCGCTCTCTCTCTCTGCTTTGCAACAGTTTTCGTCTCTCTGGATACCGTGCTTTTGCGGTCACATTTCGAAAGAATACATATTTGTATGCAACAAAACATTTTTGTTTAAAATTGTAGTAGTGGAGTTTCACAATAGTGCCACCTGAACAGCTGACTGCAATTGAAATGTGCTCATTCTCATTCTTTTTCCATTCGATTTAATGCATTAAATCAGTATTCCATTATGCTCATAGGTTGGAAGTACAGCTGGCAAATGTTGAATTAATTTTCGAGAGTAAACACTTCCCTAATTTTTATCACCTTTTTTCGAGAGAAATAAGAAATAATTCGTCTATTCTCTTCATAGCGAACAGTCGTGTTTTTATTTTCGCTAAGAATCTTGTGTTGTTTGTTTTTTTAAACTACCGTGGTTTTATAAAATCACTCACTAAACTTTGTTGCATTTCCAGTCGGAATGGGCTAAAGGGCCATCGATGTATCGATAGGATTAGGGAGCGATAGGGTTAGGGATGAGGAGTTCAAAGAGCGAACCGGGAAAAAGGGAACAGTGGCGCCCCCTAGATCTCGGCCAGCTCTGTTTAAGAGAAAGGGATATTGAACTCTATCTCGATCGTTGCCCTGAGCGCCGGAAACCAACGGTTTCCTGAAGGCGGAACTCAGGCAACGAAGCGAACCTATATAGGAAGCGTAGACGGCGAGGGAATAAGTAGTGGAAAGAAGGAAATGAACGCGGGCGGCCGCAGTGCGCTTCCTTAATCCACTGAAGCGAAAGATTAAAAACGTGAGGTGAAAGTGGCCACAAAGTTAGGGCAAAATTGAATTATGAATTAATTTTCAGCGTGGCAGTGGGAAGACACTGGCTACGGCCCTTATTTTTGTTCCTGTGCTTACCTGTGGAGTGACACCGAAGACCGCCGAAAGCATCCAGACGTAGCCGAGTCGCCGCCTCCTGAGGCAGTTTCCCTTAGCTATTCGCCATCGCCAATGAAGGCCGAGCTTTCCGAGACCGAGTTCGGTGAGTCCGTTCCGAGTGGCTGCCAGCCACCCGGGAAAAGGGGAGATTTTTCTGTGGGTGCTGTAGCGACGCTTGACGGCAGGGGCCCGATTTCCGGCTTGCCACTGCAACCGCCTGCAGACGGTCCAATCAGGCCACGCGCAATTTGGCGCAGCCTTTCCCGCCTTCAATCCGCCGCCCCTCGATCACGAACTGTCTTTTTCGCCGCTGAGGTCCGTCGCAGCCATTGCGAACCGGCCGGCAACTTTTTAGTTAAGTCCTTCGCTGCAATTAGAATTAACTTATTTAATTTTAGGTATAAGGCTTTATGTGGTATATAAGTTGTGTGGTTGTCCAACTTACTGCGATATTTCCGTCTCTTGTCCTCCACGTTCCCTAAACGCACGTCAGGGATTTGTACTTTACACGCGCTGCGAAAGAAGAAAGTCGGTCAGAAGAAACAGTGCGTAAATATAAGATCAAAAACAACCCACCCTTAATTTCTCTTGGAGGCTCCAGCAGGGATTGTAGGTCGAAGTTTGGGGGGTAAATCGAGGCCCGCTTGTGGCCCAAATTTCTTTGTGGAGTGCAGCTTCTCCTCCGCCGAATCGCAATAAAGCCGCAGCCTTGGCGCGAGCGTTGTGGAGTCAAGGGTTCATCGGGGTCAGGATCGGGATATAATTAGCCATAAGTACCGCCATGTTTAGCAGTAGGAGATATCTGGAGATACAAAGTATTAAAATTACGAATCATGTAGACGCTGAGTAAGCCGTTTTACCTGGGGAGATGGGCCGATCGTGAGACCGCCTGGAATAGGCTCCGGTCCGCCGGAGATGGGTGATGCCCCAAGATGACCAGGAGGCATCACTAGGTAGAGGTGAGTGTGGCGTCGTGGCGGCACCATCAATGCCACCAATTCAGTTCCGCCCAGTGTCCATGTAGTTTGTTTGTTCTATTTTATTTTTTTGTAGTGATGGGAGTTGTTGTGTGTGAGACGTCCGATTAATATCGGTGTTTGTTTACTTTGTGTGCGGACTGCGGGCATCGGGTCAAAACCCGCCCTGAGACAAATGAGCTAGTCCGGCATTGCCCAATAAAAAGCGGTTCCGTAACAACTTCTTACTTCACTTCAGCCGTTGCTACAGCGCGTGCATGAGATTCTTTTGTGTTTCATTTGTATTAATATCACTATTAGTTTTGCGTGCTAGACGGTTTTCTGTATTCTCTTTTGCCTATTCCGCTTCTCCGCTTAAGTTCCGTTAATTCAAGCGGTTCTAAGCTCTCTCGCCTTCGCTATTTCCTTATCGCTCTCACTCTCCCGCCGCTCACCTGCTTTGATGGTTCGCCTCTTTCGCACAGTGGTCAAGGTTTGTGAATGTCTGAAAATGTCTCCGGAATTAAAAACTGCCAAAATAAATGTTTTGGCAGACCAATAAGGTTATTATGGCTTTGCGGTTGTATCACTTAGGTGTGTCGAATTGTAGGGCCGTATAGTGGATGTAATTTCTAGTGAAATGGGATTACACTATTGTTGGCAGTCCTGTAGAAGGTTGAGAAGGAAATTAAATACCAATACCAAACCCATATAATTTAGATCGGGAACAATAATAGATTCGGAAACCGAATGTACAGGGTGGAAATGGCAGCTGGTCCGCCAGTTCATTCCGTTGTGTGCTGTAGTCACAGTTTGCCCAGGGTGAAATAAGATCCGGACTACCCGCTGTTGGTAACCCACCCCTTACAGCTGTTCCACCGTCGAAAACACTATTAGTTTCGCGGCTTGCCCCTGACCCCGCATTGGAAGATGTTCTTGCCTATCCAACCAAAATTTTAAAAGTGGAAAAGTTGAAATTTTCTTAAGCCAGAACATATCGTCTTTTAAGGGGTTACACCACTGTAAATTTTTAAAAATCTAACAATTTTGTTCATTATGCGCCTGCATAATACAGAACTGACCATAATTCAATTCAACCAAACTTAGTCAGGCTCTGGCTCCGCAATGATTGTCATACACGCAATATTTTTCATGACATACTTTTTGTTGTGCAGAGAAGAATTCACTAATCGGTCCACTGGCTTTATCAACTCTAAGCCCTTGCCCTTCTTTGGAATGTTTTCAAAAACAAATTATTACTGTAAGTGCTTGAACTTTCTTAAATACGACCAAAGCTATACTAAGCCTTATACTTTAAATGCCGCTGTTCGACCAGTTATTTACTTACAAAATTCCTTTATCGCCTTTTTCCTGCCCTAAGTCACTGTGTCCGATGCTAAAAAAAACATAATTGCAATTCTAGCGGCTCTTCGCTTAAAAGACAGTCAAATTCGACTGTACATACAGGACCACAGGACCTCTCCGAATTTACATACGATTTTACAGCCACTGAAAACTTTAAACGCGTTTATCTCAAAACCACTTTTTTGAGCTGGCCTGAAACAAACCTCGAACAAATCTTTACCGATCGATTCCAAACTTTTACAGTACGTTTGAAATTGTCTCAGAAGAAGTACGTAGGATTTTGAAAAAGTGAATAGTTTTTTTTTTTTAACAAAAGTGATGAATTTTATAGTCAAATTGTAAATTTTTTTAATGTCGCCATTATACAGAAAATTAATTTAAAAAAAAAACTACGTACTTCTCTGGAGACAACAAAATGGAATCAGAAAATGTTTGTTTTTGGTTTTGGTTTTGTTCTACATCAAAAATTGTAGAAGATACGTTTCCGTGTGGATTATTGAGAAAAACCATGCCAGCGAAGTACTGCTGAAGTCACCATTTTATTTTTTTTATTACTTGAAATTTGTTTTGTAGTTTAATATTGATATTATAAAATACTTTGCAAATTTAAATAACTCCATTCTGTTTACCTACCGAAATTTCGAAAACATGCCCTTTTTTGTTGTTTTACAGTGGTGTAACCCCTTAAGATTAGCGTCTACCCGAACTTCTTCGACACAATTTAGCCTGGTGACTTCTGGCCAGAGCACGTTGTATTTAAGGAATTTGAGGCTAAAACGAAGAATAAGCGGCAAGTGGGAGTACGAATCTCTATACCGGCACAAGCCACAAAGACCACCTGAACACCTTCAGTCCCAAAAAACTAACCACTTCCTTCCAACTTTCGTATCGGAATACTAGAGGCTTACGCAGCAAGCTCTCGAATTGTATTCTGATAGCTTTTTCCTTGCATTCCAGGTAATTGTGTTTTACACAGAGACCTGGTTAAAACAGAGATCTTTAGCTCTGAAAATCCCAGGTAAGTACACAATTTACAGATTGTCCAGCGAGGAGGTGATGTTTTAATTGCCGTTAACTCCTCCATTATCTCTGAACTGGCTGCCCTCGTCGATGTCACCGATATCTAATTTATTTGTGTCAATCCTTTCCAGATAGTTTATTTACAACAAATGTTCTATGTTCCTCCATCGGCTGAAGAGCCTATTTATTGGAAACAGATCAAGACCAGCTCATAACTCTAGGAGACTTCTTGATATACCTGGAGCTTTGGTCATCTGATGGTGTGCCTAATGTCCTTCAGACTGTGGCACAGCACGACCTTATTCAAACAGCCTACTTGACCTATCTTTGTCTTAAGTTAACCATGTCCATCATTCTTTAGAGGGTCTTCTAGTTTTAGTTTGATCGATTTTTTTCGATCGATTTCTCAAATTCATTTTCCAAATACAGAGGATGAGGAACACGCCACTTAAAGGGTTTTGTAAACGCATTCCTTCTTGGATAAACGAAGCCCCCCATATGGCCGCCTCGCACGTTTCGGGGATATCCCTATCTTTTTCGAAAATCGGCATTTTTTTCAACTTTCTGGTAAGACATTTACCAGTAATTTTCATCGAATTCAACAATTTATTTCCAGTACGATATTTGTTTTATTTTGTTTAATTTTTATTTAATTTTAATGCGAATGATTCGCTACACACATTAAACATTTCACATTTTGTTAAGTTTAAATATATAAACAAAACTAATAAAAAGTATGTGATTATCTTGTACAGTTTCCTGTTTTCCTGCCAAAGCCAAAGTTCATACGCTAAATAATTTAATTTCTGCATTTTATTGGTCAAATCTACTACATGTGTACTGACATGACAGCCGCCGTGGACATTTTTGTAGTTGCCATGAACTCGTTCTTTTTATCCTGTGTTCATTAGGTAACGTATCCGTCACTCTCCAGTAAACAAAGCTGGTTAATTAAGGAATGACACGCTTAATTAATGTGAAGTCTAGAGCTTTATAATAAATATAAACTCACTGGTTCCTCAAGCTGTCCTTTTCTAACTCTCAGCGTTTGGTCGAAATTTACACCGACACTCTGATACAAATTATTTGACTCGTTGTAGGGTTCAGTTCTCACAGAACCAAAACAGTTTTATAATTTTGTTAACACAAAGCGTAAACCAAACCAATACCCTTCCTCGCTTTCATTTTAAAAATTGTTCAGCAAACTCGGATCAGGCAATCGCCGATCTTTTTGCAGAGTTTTTAAAACCACTTATTCTTCCTCAAACCAGATAAACAGACGTATTTTTTCCCTATGCCTATGATCGAACCTAATTTTAGTCCTAGACTTAGTCTTAGACGAAGCTCTCTTTGTCCGGATCTTGAGACATGTTAAGCCAGTATATGCACCGGGTCTCGATAAAATACCGGGCTGTGTACTCAGGCATTGTGCCAAGGTTCTGTGCAACCCCCTTCTCCAATTTTTACCTTATCTTTAGAAACATCAGAATTTTCCCTTATTTGGAAGAAATCTATTATTTCTCTCCACAAAAAATGTAGCAAATGTAAACATTGTCCTTCGAGCCGGATAAGGATATCGTCCTGGAATCCTTTTTCACCAGCAGCTCTGGTGGTGCCGCCGCTAAAGATAAGAACAAGGTCTTTTCGTCATTTTCTCACTGCCGGACTTTCCAAGCGCTCCGAACATTCCATTTCGGTCGCACTGCTTCCTTTTTCCGTGTCAATTCCACCTCCGCGAATTTTCCTGACACAACGGCAGTTGAGAATTTTATTCACCCTCGTCGATCTTGGTTCAATTCGTATCCACTTCGCTTCTTTTTCGCGCTGCCAAATTCCTCGCCGTTCTCTTTCCGTACATCAAAGTGCAAACGGTCGCGGCATAGATAACGCATATATATGTACATATGTGCATTCATCCTAATCCATTCTGGCACCGCATATGTGGGTACATATATTATCATACATATGTCGGCGCAATACTAAGTTATGAATTCGCCAAGTGAAAAGGATTAAATTGTGTGGTGAGAAAGGAAAGGCGCAAACAATATCGGCCAACGAGTGTGCACTGTGGGGGAGTTTCACTGTTCGCTGGACAGGCTGCCGTTGTTTCGATATTCTTTCTGTTCTCATTCCGGTGTGTGCCATTTTTTCGCCACATAATTTTACTGTCCTTTCTCCAGACATTCAAAATTAGCTACAGTCCACTTCATCAATGCTCCACTGTGCCCTTACATATGCATGCCCTTATGTATATATTTTCTGCACCCGATTTCAGGAAATAACCCCTGCTCGGAAACTTCAGAATTAAATCAAATCAAAAAGTTAAAATACAAATTAAAGACAGAAACATCGAGCCACAGATCCACACGGGCGGGACCGCGACTATTTTTGCCAAATTAACGACTTAATCGCTGCAGCGGCCGCGTTATTGTTGTTGTTGGTTTTTCCCTCTTGCGTCCCTTCCGCATGCACTGCTTTGTCGATGACCTGGCGGTGACTTTCGGCCGAACAAAGCCAAGGGTTCGATTCTACCTTTTCGGCTTTGTAATAATTACGATCTTAAGTAATTAATTATTTTTACGGCCAATAATTTCCTCATTATTAATTTGTCCTGTATTTATTTTCTATTGCTGCCTCTTCTCTATAAGTGAACTCCACGTCCAAGCCACACCAATATATATAAACCAAATATATATATCCGTTTATATTTACATATTGGGTTCCTAAACCATCAAGATCTCAGACTTTCCTGTCTACATTCTTGTCCCACAATTCTGGTTTTCCCGTCCGATTGAGCATCATCCACGCCTACAGTAGAATGCTCTGTTTTTCTGAGTTTTATTTTGCCTTGGCTCCGATTTAACCAACTCCAACAAGGCAAATCAACGGATGTTCTCTTCTGGCCAATGGCCTAAGTTTAAATTGTTTTCGACCTCTGAAATTCTAACCAATTTCTTTCCAAATATTTCCTCTTCCTCGGCATCCAGTCGGCTTCTCAAAATTTCAACAGTTCCTCAAATTAGATTTCAGTCCCCTTTGAGTCTGTGGACGTTTTCAGATCAGTTGATCTACCCGAGTCCTGCTATGCCCATAGACGACGAAGCCGCATGCGATCCCATCGATCCGTCTGGACAGGTCCCAAACCGCATCTCCGCGCCCGTCTCATCTCAAGCCAAAAGCCCACGCTGCTGCTGCATTCCTGAGGCCAAGAGCGACAATTCAGGGAATATTAGCCCAGGTCCATCGTCAAAACTTACTCGAAGACCCTACAAAAATGGCTCCATCCGCCATCGTCATTTACAACGGACCGTTAGCCACTTCGAAGCTGACATCCGTACTCGGGCGCCCCTGAAACTGAAATTTTCCCCTTACATGTGCCGAGTCCATCTGGACGAAATCCACGGGCCCCTTGTGGGCCGATGTGAAGAAGGGGCGCCGAGGCTGTTTGGTTCTTCTTTCCGTGTCCGCCGAGATCCAGCCACCTCAACAGTGCTGTCATCCAAATACAGTTACACGGTTACTCCGTCTTTTCGAGGTGTGTTGCCTATCTTCAGGAAGTCATAGAAAAGCCGCCGTCCAGTCCGCTCAGGTTTCACCAACTCTCCAACCGTCCACCCTGCTGGTGTTGTTTGCACCTGTGGACACAGGGGGCCTTCACAGGAGATTACCTTCGGTGGCCCACGTTTAGGGATCTTTCACGGCGATTTACATTAACAATTCTAGACTCACGCCGGTTGAAAGGTTATTCCACCTTCTTTCAAAAACAAGTGGCGATACGCACGCCATTGTCTCCAAAGGCACCGCTAATAATGAAGGGTTTGTCTCCGCTAGGCGAAGCCACCGACACTTTGAAAATAAACGACTGTTAGTTAACGGTCAGCTGAAAATTCTCTTCGGTATACAGCCGATCCTCCAAGAATCCGGTTCCGCTTTAAAAAGAGCTTCGGAGCACTATCCAAAGCTACCTAAGATCCTTGGAGATGTCCTCCATCAAGTCGAGGCCTGGGACTGTCTCCTTGTCTATATGATTTCCTCAAGCTTCCAATTCTCACTCTTTCTCTCTGGGAACAGTCGATCCCAAAAAATCGGAAATTCCAACGGGGAATAAGTTAGATGCGTTTTGACAGAGCTATCGTACTCTGGAGGCTATTCTGACGACGTCAGGCCCAGCAGTCCCGGGCCAATTTCCGCCAACTGCGAGCGCCCCAGCACGCATGCTCAGCTCCTACAATTCCAGGAAGGTAGCTCCAGCCCCAAGAAGGTGCGATCTCTGCTCCAGGGAGAACCATCCTGTTCGTTTCTGTCCAAGTTTCCTCGGAATGGATGTAAATGGTCGCTCCGACTACGCCAAAGCACGAAACAGCTTGCCCGAACTGTTTGCTCGTGGCCACCGACAGCGGGACTGCACCAGTGCCCACTCCTGTTTTACGTGCCATGACCGCCATCATACTCTGCTGCACCACGATAATCCCTGTTACTATTGTCCAACGACCTCCACGATCCGTCTAGTCACGACCCTTGGCCATTGCAAAAACCACGGAAGTTTCCAGCGGCCACTCAAATGTCAAGTGTTTTCCACGCGAGTTTCATATGCATCAAAGATCCGTTGAAATAACGCCTTATCACGGGCAGTACGGCAGCCTCAGGGGCAGATCTACCAACCCCGCATTCAGTCCTACCAATGTCGAGTCTGCAACGGAACCCATCCGCTTCGGAAATGCCGACAGTTCCTCGAAACCAGTGCTGAGAAGAGGCTCCGCGATTCAGAGTTAACCGTTATTGTGCCAGCTGTTTTGGCCCCGGAAACTCCGGGGAGCCTGCCGCAGTGGTGCGCGTGCAAAAACGTGCAATCAGCTCCGCCATACGCCTTTGCATATACACGACCGTCAAGTTCGGCATTATCCTATTTCGCAGCATCGAAGCTCCTGCCTAATTTGCAAATTCTGATCCATCACCCACGCTTTATTCTTCCTCCAGCCCAGATCCAATGT